>CM076572.1:23674222-24069310 GCA_034641835.2 Pinus albicaulis | reverse complement strand
CCACGATGACTAGACCCTAAATTGAGGTAACACATAAACTGGCTCTATGTCATATCATTCTGAGATCCACCTCACTCAACTTCAAATCCATTTGAAAATCAACCTAAACAAAAGCATGATAGCTCCACAACACCATGGCTATTTGTAAATGGAAAGGTTAGGCTGAATACATTTTCACAGCTAGAAAAACCCATGCTAAAACAAAAAATAACCCTTTGTAACACCATGCATGTCATATCTAGCAAGGAAATCATGCTTTCAAATCAATACATGAAAATCCCATGAATGATCTCACATCATCTACATTCTTAGGAGCTACCCACTCCATGATGGCTCTTACCTTTTCTAGCTCTACTACAATGTCGTGCTTGGAGACAACATGTCCAAGTAATGTACCTTAATCTAGAAGAAATTGCATTTATTGAGCTTAGCATACAATTCAATCTCTCTCAACAACCTCAACACTGATTCCAAATTCTCAACATGCTCTTCCTCATTTTTAAAATATACCAGTATGTCATCAATGAACACAATAGTAAACTTGTCCAAATAAGGACTCAACACATTGTTCATTAAACACATAAATGTAGCTCAGGCATTAGTCAAACCAAATATAAATACAAAAAAATCATAATTCGTGTACCAGGTCCTAAATGTTGTCTTGTAGATGTCCTAATCCTTGATGTGCACCTGATGATATCTCGATCTCAAGTCGATCTTAGAGAACACTGTTTCTCCCTTCAGTAGATCAAACAAATCATCGATCATCGGTAATGGTTACCTCTTCTTGATGGTCACTTTTTTTAGCTACCTTTAGTCTAAGAGTGCCATCCTCCTTCTTCATGAGCAACACTGGTGCGCCCCATGGCGATACACTTGGACTAATGTACCCATTTTAAAGCATCTATTTTAGTTGCAACTTTCACTACATGGAAAAGACCCTCTAGCAGATGTTTTTTAGGAATCACTTATAAAATTAACCTAGATATCCGTTTGTAGTGGAGGTCACTAGAAGAAGTTGGTGGTGGAGGTTTTTGTAGATGTTTTTTTTGCGGTGAATTTCTAATCATAACATGCACCAGTGCATTTTATGAAAAGCGCACTAGTGCATAATATAAAATGGAACATCGAGACATTGTGCTCTCTATGAAAAATGACCCGATGCATATCAATAATCTATCACACGATAAGAAGCGCGATGTACCATTGATAAAACCACTTCGTGCGTCTCATAATTGAGCACACCGAAAAACTGTTAATTTAAAAAAAAAACAACCGTAAAAGACCTCATTTTTACTTGTTCATTGATCTAGAGCTCTTAAGCACCATTGTGATTGTTTCTTCTCTGAGGCACCCTACCATCAATGCTCCCATTTATTGCATTGCTTCTGTCCATTACTCATTGCGTGAGTTCAAATTTTCGAAAACGATGGGAAATTTTGTTTTTTAGTCTTCTTTTGCAAATATTCCTCTTACACACACAAATGTGTAGGTAATATTCTTGTTTATCAATAAATTAACCTTTTAGCAGATTAATTTCTCAAATTAACTTAAAATTTACGATTTTCTTTCAAAAAAATAAAATTGTGCGGTGCGTTCGAGCCGTTCGGCTCGCACTATTCAAGGTGCTTCTTGTAAACTTACATTCAACACTGAGAACCATGTTAATAGAAATTACTTCAAGTTCCAGTGTGTTACTGATTAAAAGCGCATCATTGTAACACTAAAATAGTGCGGTGGGTGTCCGTTATCGGTCGCGCTGACCATATAAAATTTTTAAAAATAACACAATATTACAGTTGTATGGCAGTACGGTCGTTTACTGAACCGCACTGAGACTTATGTACTATTTTCGGGCAGTGTGTTTACCAAAATAACTACCCCAGGGCAGATATTTTGGTCAACACAATGCACAAAAATTATTTTATGTTTACATGGTGCACAAAATTTTTTATGCGCACCGTGGGTGGTGAGTGATAAACAAGTACGCACCAATAGTGGTGCGTGAATTTTTTTTTTGGGTGCACCGAGTCTTGTTTTTTTTCAATAAAAATGACATACATACATACATACATACATACATACATACATACATACATACATACATACATATATATATATATATATATATATATATATATATATATATATATATACATTTCTCATTTAATAAAAAAAAGTGTCTTTAATATGTGAATCATTCAGCAACGTCAAAATCAAGAGAAAAGGGAACAACAAGAGCATATGGAGGACCATTATAACATGATTCAGTAGTGGGAGGCATGGGAGAGGGAGAGAATTTTGTACCCTCACCCTATTATGACACCCACCTAGTTTTTGTTAAGGGAGGTAGGCCTCCTTAAGTTCTATGAGGAGGCTACATCCCTTAAGGGGCATACTGGGTTATTGGGGCATCTAATCTACAAGTGGAATTCCCACCGACAGGCTTTCCGGGTCAGTCCTGGCTAGTGGTATGAGCCCATTGAGGAGGAAATTTATCTTATTACTAACCTATCTAGGAAAGGGCAGCATTTTCCCTCGTTCGTAGATATCCCCATTGATTATGCAATAGGGAGCCAGTTGGCGTACTCCTAGAGATACATTAGGAACAATATACTTTCTCCTACAGATTTTCAGGTGTCCGGTGGTCAGTCACGCATTTCTTTGTTTGGTCCAGAGGAGTTGAGGTGCCTCTCAAAACTACTGACGACCATTGCACACTATACTAGTGGCGGGCAGCGCATTAGTTTCCCGCTTTTATTCTATGTTGATTCTTTATTCTAGACGCCATGACTTGTAAGATGGTCTACCATTTTCTTTCAGTAGTTTTGTATAGATTTAGATAGATGTCGTTCTCAAGCACGTGGGATTCGACCTTCCATTTTTCTTCAAATTTATTTTGTTTATTTTTTGAGAGGTTTCCGGAGACGAGGCCTACTTTTCGTCGGCAACCTCATAGGCCGATGTTACATGTATGGATGAATATGTGGGGATAGATACTGCCCAAGAGGGTCTTGTATAACTGTCCAGCCAGGATATCTAGTGATGCACTGGAGCTGATAGCTAGTGTTGATGATCACATGTTCTTGATGGTGTCATGTTCATATGCAAGTTTGGATTCGCGAGAGTGTACCAACACCCTCTTCATATAGGATGAACCACTGGATGCTAGAGGTAATATTACTGTTTTATTTAAATTAATATAGTTTCATTTTATTTTCTTAATTAATTAATTAGAATAAAATTTATTCTAACACGTTCTCTAAATTTTTTTATTAAATTGTTTAATGAAATTTTCTAATTATTATTGTGTACCATATATTTTGTAGATATTGGCACATTCATTGGTGACATGATTCCACCCCCACTGGATGATCCTATCGATAATGACGAGGAGATGGAATAAGCTGCAGATGAAGGTGACAAACCTGATCCTTCGGTGCAGATACATGCGGGGATGCGACGTAGAGCAGACATCCGATTCAAGATGGAGTTGGGCAACCTACCGTGTCGACTCCTATTTTACAAGGGAGTCTTCCCTGCTATGATCAAAGAGATAAGAGTTGATCGTAGGCTCAGAGAGGTGTGGAGAGGCATGCATGATATCGTTGGAGCATCCAGGTTACTAGTGGCTATGAGGGATAGGTGTTGTGGAGATGCATGACAGAACCAATCATCGGATGATCATGATCTTGAGGGAAGTGATCATCATTCTAGTACTCCACGTCCTCCTCCTTCACCTCGCACTAGAGATGAGTAGCCAACAATGAGCCCTGATTAGCATGAAACTTCTAAGCAGGCACCATCTCAGCAGACATCTAGTCCTGAGCAGACACGGCCATCGACTAAGCATGCACCTCATCATAGTCAGGCATGTCTATCAGAGCAGGCAACATCAAATGAGAAGGTTCCACTATCGAATCATCAGCAGGCACCTCCTGATCAGACTGCACCATCTAATTAGCAGGCACCTCTGGATCAGTCACATCATCCATATGAGCATGAGGCTGCACCATCGACTGAGTAGGCATCGAGTACTATTTCTAGTATTGATGTAGTACCACCAGATATTTTGCATTTATATGTAGTTCTATTACCGTTGTATATTTTTGAAAATATATATATATATATATATATATATATATATATATATATATATATATATATATATATATATATATATATATATATATTTTCAAAAATATACAACGGTAATAGAACTACATATAAATGCAAAATATCTAGTGGTACTACATCAATAGTATAAATAGTACTCGACGCCTGCTCAGTCGATGGTATGTTGCATGTATTTTATGTTCATGTTGATATACTTAATTTACATGTTGGTGTTCATCATGATGTGTGTATTTTTAGGTCATGTTAGATATTTTCATTTAATGTCCTTGCAGATAGATCTGTATGTGATTGCAGTTATTTGACACGAGATGTATATTTGTTGTTTGTGTTGTGATGATGTTATACAATGCCTGTTTTTTGTTAGATGATCATGATCATGATGATTAGATGATGCTAGCGAATTTGAATATGTATTGTAGAATATGATGTTTGTACGATGGTTATCATGATCGTGATTTTTATTTTTAATATTAAATCATGATATTTATTAAATATTATGTATTGGTAACTGTAGAATCGTGTAATTGTAATTGTAATTTTATCTATCGTGATTGTAATTGTAATTGTATGCATTGTCATGATTCAATTTTATTAAAATTGTAAAACTTGTAATTTTGTAAATTTGTAAAATTGTAAAATTGTAATTGTAATTGTAATTGTATGTATCGTGACGATTCAATTTTATTAAAATTGTAAAATTTGTAAATTTGCAAAATTGAAAAATTGTAAGCTAATTCTCAATTTTGAACAATAACTATCGTAAGTAAAATGTATACTGTACATATTGTTAAATTACCATAATTGCATAATTGTAAATTTGTAAATTTGTATGAATATAAATAATTGTTAAATAATAAATCTACAATAATACGAATTTTTGTAACATAATAAAGTTTATAAAATAATGAAAATAAATTCATGTTTACAATTATCATTATTTTATTATCATCTTACATACCAAAAATAACAGAATACATTAATACATTTTTTTAAGTTCTTAAGATGTCGCACGCACACACACACATAGATATATATATATATATATATATATATATATATATATATATATATATATATATATATACATACATGTATATATATATATACATACATGTATATATATATATACATACATGTATATATATATATATATATATATATATATATATATATATATATATATATATATATATATATATATATATATATGTATGTATGTATATACATATATATATACATATATACATATACATATATACATATATATATACATATATGTATATATACATATGTATATGTATGTATATATGTGTGTATATGTATACATATACATTCCTAAAAATGTATACATATATATATATATATATATATATATAGATATATATATATATATATATATATATATATATATATATATTATTCCTTAAATAATAGAACTACTCTGATTCTTTTAAATAGTTTTCACTATATCATATTACTTAAATAAACGTATAACTATATATATATATATATATATATATATATATATATATATATGTTTATCTATATATATATATGCTGCATTTATTTAAGTAATGATATAGTGAAAAACCATTTAAAGAAATCAAGTAGTTCTATTATTTTAGGAATTGACATAAAAAAAAAAGAACTTGATACAGTGCATTGTTTTCGAGATCAACATATTGAAGAAATCTTCGGATTTTCCACAGTGTTATAAAACAATGGTCAATGTTTCGAATCCCAACGGGGATCTATATTCAAGACGAGATCAACATAATTGAAAATTATCAAGTGAAACAATTTTAACATTAACACAATTGCAAACCAATTAATTCAAAATACATATTATAATGTTTCGAAAAAAAAGAGTCTTATTTATAAGGTTAAGTCATATTCTTTATAAAAACCCATCTTAAATAGTATAAATGATGAAATAACACATGTGCCATATCACTCTATTCTCATGATCACCCTCATTATCTTCCATCTCGCTTGGCATGATAACACTACTGTTCCCAAAAATATGTTTTGATCTAGGGTCATGTCTCAATATGAACCAACAATCCCTATCCAACACATTTGGGTAAAAAAACACTTGGTTGAACTATTTTGGGAAAACATAAGGGTCCTTAGATTCATCTCACATATTTCTAGAGTTGATACATATCGGCCCACTATTGTGATCTTCCTTTACATTATTACGTTCAAAGGTGTCCCACCACTTGCACCTAAAAATATCAGATTGGAAAGAAGAGAAGTCCACTTCAATGATCTCTTGTATCATTCCGACGTAACCTAAAGTCCCTCATACTAGGTTTTGATCATGGTGGCTAGCTCGACTAGATTTATCGAACTCGACTTCCACTTCATAGTCTTGTGTCATGTGTCCATCATCGACATTTTCTATGCGAAAATGGTGTCCATATGCCGACACACATCAGAACAGATGCACCTTTAAAAAAATTTAAAAATCATAGTGTCATGTGTTACTAGCACATTTTCCCCAAATTCCGATGGCCAAAATGTATCTCTCGTGACACATAGGCGGCCCAAAAGCGACATTTTTAGATGATCCAAAACTTGGTTTCTCCTCACGTCAGACTTCCAACACTTGAATTAAACGTAGGTATAGCAATGCCAGCTCCAACATTTTAAATTTGTGTTACACTTCCAATGTTTATTTAAGCATCGCAATTTCGACGAGGTAAAGTGTCACTATTATGATGCCTTCAAACATTGTTGGTCCTTGCCTCCAAATGTTGCTAATCCGATGCCTCCGAATGTTGCTAGTCTGACACCACCATATCTTCGTCACAAGACCGACGTGACTAAGTATCATCGCAAGACCGACGATATTTAAACGTCATAGTACCGACAGAAAAAAACACAAAATACCAGTGAAGGATTTATGTCAGAATACCGATGGTAGTGGAATGTCACAATACCGACGGCAACAATCAAATAGGTAAAAAAAAATGTTGTAGACCAATTTCCAATAACGTTTTGTTTCCATTTTGTTACTATATGATGGTTATCAAAATATGATGATTTAGATTGTCTTTGAATTTTCCCCCAGATTGATAAGAATATATTTTCATATTAATTTGTCCACTATCTTTTTCTATGTTATCCTCTATAGTGTGTTTCACATGAAAATGAGGTTAGGAACTAGGCTACGAGGTCAATAGCATCAAATTATACTATCAAAATTGTAGATACCCTTCCATCCTTGGAGTTGCAACAATGATCTTATCCATTGAAAACTTATTAATTCAATTCTTACACGCTTTTCTAAAGATGGACTTCACCTTCCATCATTGGAGTTGCAACAATGAGCTTATCCGTTGAAAACTTATTAATTCAATTGTTACACTCTTTTCTAAAGATGGACTTTACTGACCACCTTCAAATTTTGGCTTTAAGTGAAGCTCTACTGCAAATATGAGCTTCATGGGAGAGGGAATAATGCAATCATAGAAATTCTAGTTAAAAAAAAAATCTCTTGGAACACTTCACAATAAACTGCTACTGAAAATATGCCTAAAAATAATCATATTTTTACATTTGCAAATTATTAACATGTAATTTACACTCAGAAGAATTGGAAGGATGAAATGGGGCTGGTTATATAAACCATTTTATTCCTTTCCCTGTAATTGACTTCCAAGGCACTGAATTCATCTGAAGGATGACTCGATCTCTTTGAGAGTCCATCCCTTTGTTTCAGGTACACAAAGTGCCACAAATATGAGGATGAAAGCAGATACAATACAATAAACCATGAATGTTCCTTCAACAAAAATTACTAGCTCAATAGCCAAATAGGCAAGTAAATAAGGAAACACATTAGCTGTAATCCAAAGACAAAAAATTTTTCCTTACGACTAGCCCAATCGTTCAAGACTAGCCAATGATAGTTGCATACTAACTTCCAGAGGCTACTCTCATCATGTGATGGACCTAAGGGCCATTGTAATCAAGTGAAGCCCAGACAGAAAGCTCTGATGCCCATGGCTTAGGCAAGCATTCAAAGGAACTATACATAACTTTTCCAAACATTACCTGCAGATCTCCACTGCAAAAGTAAATTGATATTCATTGTTATTTCCCATGATGTCAACCAATTTTACAAAGTAGCTACACTACCACATTAGCAGGGAGTATCTGCAGTAGGAAGGCACAATGCAAAAGAAATCACTGCTTTTATTCTTTAAACCACTGCATAAAGATACTGGTTGAACTATGAACATAATGATATAATGGAATTAGATCAATATGAATAAAAGAGGATGATGTATTCAATTTGTGCTCAGAAGAAATAATATCATAGTGAATATCTAAGAAGGTAAATTACCTCAGACATAATAATCCATGTGATGGCCCCAACACCAAGTGAGAATGAAGCAATATAAATCTGTAATGAGACCATCAGCCAATAAGATTAACTATTTGTCACATGCAAGATGATGGCAGCAACTACAATCCCATGTTAACAGTTATACAATACTCTGACAATTTGAAGTCTAAAACATACAAGTAGACTCAATAAGCCAAAACAGTGAAGAAAATTTCATATTGAGAATGTGCTCCAGAATGAGCCTAAAACAAGAAGAGAATAAATTTATCCCTCATACAGCCAAACAAGGAATTTCAGATAATATTTAAGCCATACCTTTGAAACGTCTCGTTTCAGTCAATTCTATGTAATAAGCAGAGTCACAGACTCAATATATGAAATATTTTATAGGAAAGGTTCGTGAAGATTTAAGCAGAGCAGAGAATTATAAAATTATTGGAGAGACTTGCCTTCAAGTAAAATGAGAAACTAATGAGGAAAAGACAGATGACCATGCCCCCAGATGAAACCTGTAAACATAAACACAATTTCATGTAAATGTTTTTGATTGAGATCAGATTCATGAACATACCACAGTCAGTTGTAAACCATTTTCTCACCATAAGGAGGAGATGTCGCCCAACTTTATCCATGAGACATACAGAAACTATAGTCATGATGGACTGTACAATAGATTACTTAAAATCCCTCAAACACAAAAATTTGAATCTAATACTTTGGATAAAAAACCAACAACTTGGATTTTTAATCATAACCTTAAAAAATTAGTGGATCCCTACAGGACTAAAAGAGAAAACCTGGATGGCACCAAGTCCAAGTGATGCAGCAGTGGAAGATGAAATTCCCGTAAATGTTCAAGATAAAGAGTTCATTCAAAGTTCAAACATTACTGAAGCCAAGCCAAATATGTTGATATTAACTATTTGAGTTTGATATATATATATATATATATATATATATCCTGAAATAAAGGTTTTTTATTTCCATGCATTAACCTTTGTTGTGAGAAGTTCCTAAAAATTCAACAGATCCAACAAATTTTTTCAAACTGCTACTATAAAATAGAAATAAACCCACATCTTGATAAACATCAATAATTTGGATAAACCTATGTTATATGAGAACTCACCTGCATATTTGAAAATGTTGCTATTGTAAAACATGATACCATTAATTCCACTTAATTTTTGCAAAAGCAGCAGTCCAATGCCAATATGTGATATCTCATTTAGATGCACTAATGTCATTATAGAAAACTACATTTCATTCTCATTTCATAATAAAAAAGACATGCCTCCACCTATTAAAGCATATTTGCAAATCTGCCAAATCAAATGACATTCAAAATGTGAATCACAGTGCATATCTATGGTCAAAAAGCTCTGATATCTTGATGCTACTTTGTTGAGTGCTCGTCTCCGTGATACTATGAAACACAAAAAAAAATTGATTAGTTAGAAGATACTTGTCCCAATATAAGAAAATGATTAATTCCTATGATATGTATTGTGCAATACACAGACCATTTGCAAAGGCCAAAAAACTGAAAGAAAAAAGAAAAACACACAGAATTTTGAAAATGGAAATGGAAAGGAAAATGAATGATGCATGAGAAATGAATTAAAGATTGGGAAACCATACAGACATAAGGAAAAGTGTAAACAACTGAATGAGCACATTTGCTGTAGAAAAAATCCCTGATTTCAACTTCTTCTAGAGAAACATCGGCATGAGAGCCTCATAGAGTCTGTAATGAATCTTCAAAATTTTTATTACCAATCTTTGCCTGCATGTACATGGCCATAAAGACTAAGACCTTACTGATAATGGATGATAGTAAATAAGTAACTGGGACACCTAAAGAAAATGTCATATCAGTTCAGTGTACATACTTTAATGTGCTACTAACTCACCAGCCATCTTGGTGATTCCGGGATAAAGAAGAGTCCAAGAACCAAAAGGGCACAAGGAACTCTGCCTGCCCAGTTAAAGATGTCATTATATGCCTATTATTTGGAAAATTATAAAGGATCTTGATAAGCTATCCCCAACAAAAATGAATTCAAGGTACCTATAATTGCAAGAGGCCTCCAGGAAACGGATAGTCCAAACAAGTATGCCAACATAATAGCAACTATCACTAAGAGCTGTTAAAAAAATCAATAGTTATGCTTAATATTGATATTATAATCAAACATACTATTCTTATGTATTTTCAGTAAATCACTATCGGTGATTCTTAACATTGAAATTTATGCACAATCATATTTTCTCTAGCACTTTAGAAGACAATAACGAGACTAAATGTTCCTAAACTGCCTAATACAGTAAAATCTCACATGATTTACTACCCAAAGACCTCCTTGAAGGTGCTTTGGTGCTATCTCAGATATGTATACAGGTACCTAAACAAACCATATCAAATATTGTATTTCAAAATCATACTTGTCTGTCTGTATACATAATCTTCATTCACATATTCTGCACCCAAATATAGAAAACATTTAAAATACTACTAGCCATTTCCCGACCTTAAGAGAAAGGTCTTACTTACAGCAAATGAGATGACCCCAACTCCAAACCCCATGAAAAATCTTCCCCGGTATAAAAATAAAGAATCCTGCAACCATAGAAAGATGAAATAAATAATTGGCTTCCAATTTAGAATCCAAATGACCAGAAACTATTTAATTTCTAGACATGACCCTTATATAAGGTATTTTAACTTGCCTTTGCAAACAAAATGACAAGCCACCCAATAATATTTGGAATGGAAGCCACTAATAATGCCTGCATACAAACATAGAAGAGATTAATCCTACTGAACTGAATCAAAAGGATGAAATGTGTAGGAAAATAAAATTTAAATCTTATTCAGACCACATAAAGGAGGGGACTACATGGATTGTCCCTATAAAAAGCTGATATCTATTTGAAATAATATCGAAAACAGAAAGTAGTAATTAAGCTAAATCCAAGTCTTCTTAAGCAATGATAGGGTTGGAACTTGATATATATAGTATTAAGGGAACTTACGCCTTTCCGTCCAATAAAATCAGCTACCTTTCCACTGAGTATTTCACCCACCATGGCTCCCATGTTTGATAAGGATCCAAATAAAGAGAATTGACACATAATTCAACATGTTTTAGGTCACAATCGACATTTCTGTGGTCCCGTTGGGAAAGATTAATCACTTTAACCCAGTAGGCAACAATTGAAATTTTTTATGTTAGCATTCAGAACTTATGGACTAATTGTGTTGGACAATAGTAAATGCATCAAAATATATCTCAAATAGGTCCATGAATTTCTTAAGAGATGTATGATCTTCTATGTATTTATCCTAAAATTCTGACTGAAATACATGGCCTTAAAAATGTTCTAACAATGAAAACATATACCTGAGACAAGGTTATGCCAATATCATCAATGATCACATTTTGTGTAGGCGATGAATATCCAACCTATTACAACATTACGTTGTCAGAATCATGAGAAATTTAATCAACCCTTCCCTGTTTTGAAGATTGAAAGGTATTCCAGATAAAGGTTGAGAAGCAAACTAAGGAATAATAAAAATAACTTACATAGAATACAAACTCTATAGGCCCCAAGGAGTGAACATCTACACTTTTAACCCCTTTACCACTAGGATGACTAGATTTTGATTTGCTACACCGACTACTTCTTTTTTATAAAAGAGGCTTCTTCACATCTCTACTGTCAGCCATGTTTCCTGTCTCCAAATCATATTTGTATTCCATCTAATTCTCAAGGGTAAAAGTCCCACAAAACAAATTTCTTGCAAATTTAATACCAATTTACTAAACTCCTCCTACAAAAACCAACCCATGAAAACCTTTAACAGTAACACTGATGATGATAGACATCAATGCTAGTAGAGAAATCTCATAGATGGGAAAATAGATAATGATAATTCAACAATACTGTGACGTACATGAGTATGGTTTTGAACAATATCATAGCCACCAAGAAACAAATAATCATTCAGACCAGTTCATGAGGGACATGAAACTGCAACAACCAGACGGACATGATTACATCACTATAGTTGGAGACCTCATCATTTACTCAAATGAAGAAGTTATCAGTAGGGTCCCCACATTTCCCATGGGCATAATATTGAGAAAAGAGGAAATAAATAAGACCATTACAACAAATAAAAACTTATTTCTTGAATATGAACCCATAGAAGGTAAAAATGAAGAAGGGAGAGTTTGAATTATCCTTGGCATGAAGTATCCTAAAAATATATCTCATGTGAAGGGAGACTTATTATTTTGTATGGATACTAATTGAGGTTTCTCTATAAACTAAAATTGTAAATGGAATTTCTTATGCAAGAAAGGATAACCATCCCTCATTTCCTTCTTTAGTAAATAAATTAAATTAGCCTAAGGGTAAAATGAGGAAAGGACCAGTACCTAGCACATCACAGGCTAATAAAATTAATAGTCATTGATGCTTTAGAGTTTAACCAAAACCTTATTCCTTGTGTTTCTTTCATATATATGGATAGAGAAGCCTTCTTAGACATTCAAGCCTAAGCTCAACTAGAACTAGAAGGATCAACAACAAAAGTGGAGTCTAAAGAAGAGGAAGCTAAAATTTAAGAAGAAGAATCAAAAGGAAAATCAGAAGAAGTGGAGAAGGAAGAGGAAAATAAAAAGACACAAATTGAGGTAGAAACAATTACAAAAGTTCCTAAATAGGAGGTAGCCAATATTGAGTAACAAAAATAGGATAAAATATCCAAGAGGCCACATGAACATCATCAAAGCCACTAAAGAAAAGGACAATGGAGGAGAAAGAACGAACTATAGAGGGGAACATAGAGGAGGAAATTGTTTCTATGCTAGTAGGCTTAAGTACCCCAACCAAACCTCAAGGAAGGAAATAAAAGAAAGCCCTCACATTCTTTAAGACCATAAAAAGTAACAATATCAGATAAGGGAAGCCTCAAACTCCTTCTCCAACACCCATCACTATTGAGGAATTAGTCAGTTATAAAAAGAAGGAATATAAGAAAGAAAATAGACAATAAGTGAAAATAACCTCAAATAAAATCAATTAAAAACAGCCACATATCTATCAAAGAGGGCTACGTATCAAGGAAACCAATATTTCAGGAAAAATCCATTAAGCTATAGGGAGGACTTGTAGAGCTAGAGAAAAAAACTATGCAGCTAAAGGAAGAGACGAAACACCTACAAAATGGGACTGTGGGGCTATAGGAATAGGATCCCAAATTATAGGAGCTAGACCACTAGCCATATCATGGATATTACGATGCCTATGTTGAGGCACGAAAGATACTCCCTACTTACTTTATAGTCCAAATATTCTTTTAATTTGAAAAGGAAAGGGTTAGGACCCATAGATGGATTCAAATTTCCAAATAAAAAAGGGTTAAATATGTGGGTATTATAGAGGAAAAAATGAAGGAGATGAGGTAAGATATGGTGGAACTTATGTTCAAGGAAACCATTATAATGGACCACATGCAAAACGAGAATAAAAAGTTGAAGGCCTAGCTACATGAAACGGAGGAAAAGCTTTCCAATATGGCTAGTTTGTCCATGTTGGCCACACACTGTAGACATCCATTAAAAACATACTCTATATTTTTCAAATACTAATGGTGCCAATTTTAGACTAGTGTATTAGCCCAACAAATATCCCCTCCTTTCCAAAACATCAAAACATTCATTTATTTTTTCATTAGGTTTAACATTCAAGATAGGGATAAGATGGTATAATTTTATATGGATAATTTAATATTTCCTGCTATGAATGTGCAGGACCCCAACTCTCAGCTAGGTGATGTGAAATTTATTTCTTTAGCCTCCTGGATGACCCGTGAAGAGAACATGGTAGAATAAATCAAAAGAATCATGGAAAAAGAGATATACTAACATTTGTGGATCATGGAATAACTACAAGGCCCTCACATTATCACTATTAACCAAATGATTATAGTAGAAGATCGAATAATGACAACTGTCTACAAAAAAAAGAATAGGAGTAGGAAAAACTTCATTTCAAAGATACCTTTAGATTGTTGGGAGATGAGAGCCTTCAAGCATGCCAAATAAGGTGGCATACCTTTCCACACAGTTTGCGAATAAAGGAATATCGTTCACCAAAGAGGTTGAGGAGTGTTTTGGATAGAAGAAATATTAACGAAAGAACGATTAACGAGCCAAAACAGATGTAAATAATTCCAAAATATCTCTCGTTTGATTTAATATTCCACCACAAGGCCGAGAGTAGTAATTTTAGAGAATGAAGAGTATTCGTTCAAGTGCTTGTCTTAGGAAGTGGGTCACTACCACTTTATAGTCTTTCTCCTGGATAGAAGGGGCTCCAAGGAGGCATTAGTTTTCAGAAGGAAACAGTTAATGTAGTTGGTTGCTATGGGGTTTTTTTTGGCTCTTAAGACCTAATTGCATGTTTGTCTTTCTCAAATGAAAACCCTCTATATTCTGGTGTACATTTTTGCAGGGTAATAATTGATAGTTAACAAAGTTGGTGATATCTTTGATTCTACGATACTTAGTAGCAGCTAGTGGTATATAACTTGGTAGTACTTAATGATTAGTGACGCTTAGCTGTGCTTGATGGGTATTAGATACTTTTTTGTATGCCAAAGAAATTATTTACCAGTTAGGTTGAGCCTATAATTTAAATCATAGTGATGTGATGTAATTTTGTCCATTGATATAAATCATAATGCTAAAGAAGACTTTCCAAATCTAATAGATGGTTATGGAAAGTATATTGGACTAAATAATGTTGGATAAATGCAATCCTTCTATAGTCCGATGTGGCATTGCTCCAGGGTAATAACTGATACTCAATAGAGTATCAGACATCAGTCATATGTCACTTGGTAGTACTTGATGGTTGTGATATTCAGTTGTTCTTGATGGGTGCGAGATACTTTTTCATATGTCAAAGAAATTATTTTCCAATGAGGTTAGGCCTTCTATGTTAAATCAGAATGATGTTATGTATTATTCTCTATTGATTTAGGTCTTAGTGCCAAAGAATATTTTTCATAACTGGGAAATGATTATGGAAAGGAATAGTGGAACAACGAATAATGGTCAACATGAATGGATTAATTAAAGAGGTTTGTAATAATATTGAAATGTGAGATGCACTTTTAGAGTGTTTGGTATATCAGTTTTTCAGAGATTTTTTGGATGTGTGTTTTCAGAAATTTCCAACTGCTTTATCTCCACAAAAGGTAGTGAATTGTGTTATTGAACTATGTCAAGGCATAACACTCTTATAGGTACTATACATAATATGAAATACTGAAAATGAAGAAATGCAATAATTGGTTAAAGATAGTGATAGGTAGGCTGTATAAATAACAAACAGCAGAAGAACCTGTTAAGAGATATTCATATGTAGAACCCAATTTTTTTTTTTCACTTTCATATGGTTCCTCAAAAAATTATTAAATGGAGGCTTTGGCTGCATATCCACTCTCTTTACTTTTATCATCATTTAGATTGCTTGCATGATAAACTTATTAGGGCATATAAATGCTGAGGACAGACATAACTAAAACCTACCTGCATTTTAAATAGGAAGTTTCCTTTTTCAGGATGATAAATTGGAAAATAAACACATCCCACACTCTCACATGCAGCAAGCATTGATATCTGTGAGATACCCCTTCTGTGCTTTAATAAATCCAAAGCGTCATGAATGGAAGGGGAATATAAATGTATAAAAGTGTAAAACCAAGTGGAATCTAAATGTATACAAGTGTAATAAATCTGTAAAAGAGGTGCAAATCATGAAATTTAGTGCCGCTGTCTATTATTACTCTTTACCATGGGATAAACCAATTGCATTGGTATGTTCGTGGATGTACCTCTTTAGTTTTTGACATTATTTAGAGAAATTAGTGTGGCTATTATTATCCTCTACTTATTATCCCTCAGCCGGTAGTGGCTATGAAGAGATCTCGGCTCAAAAATCTTCCTCCAGCCAAAAAATAGATTTAGCGTGCCAGGCATCACAGTACCCGAACTTCTGCAAGTCATCTCTATAGAGCAATGCCAATATTAGTGAGAAGTAAGAACCATTGGATATCATTGTTGCGGCCATAGTTGTGTCACAGCAAGAAACTATGCAAATTTATATTACCTCAAAGCAACTTCCCTCTAAATCGAAGGACGCAAACTTAACGAGTGTGACTACCGATTTCCTGGAGTATTTTCAGACTTCCTAGGGTATTTTTAGACTGCCATACAAAAAAATATTTAGTGGAATTATCAATTAACAAGCGGAGCAGGAAAATAAATTTGAATAGGTCGATTAAGATTTTAGAGTAGCTACCAAATTAAATTTCCAAGCGTTTTCCCTAAACGTCGTAAGACCGACGTTTGGGTCCTCAAAGCCGCAATATCGACAGTATCCATAAATGTCACAAGAGCGATGGTCATCTCCTAAATGTCGCAAGACTGAAGTATGTCTCCTAAAGTTCAGTATTCTAATGTTTTTTCCCTCAACGTCGCAAGACTGATAGTATCCCTAGACATCGTAAGATCGATGACTGTCTCGTAAACGACACAAGATTGACGATTTGTCCTGAAACATTGGTATACCGACGGTTTATCCTGAAACGTCGGTATTCTGAAAAATTTCATAAACATCGTTGTTCTGATGATACTCCAAAAATTTCGCTAGAGTGACACTTGTTGTCAAGATTTAAAAAAATGAAAAAAATTGGGGGAATTTCTGACAATACATCAAAAGTGTCGGAACTAAAGTGTCAGAATTTCGACCATATGTACTAGTGTGTCTAATAACACAACTGTTAAAATATGAAATATAGATGTTACTTTTCAAAGATGAATTATTAATTTTAAAATTTACTTAAATATATTATTACTGAGTTTCTGCACCTAATCCATATGTTTAGCGCATCCTCTTCATTACGCGGGTAATGACCAGTTGCACCGTATTTCTCTGTCACTTATTCAGCAACCCAATTGTTGGGGCATATAATTGGCATATTTTGCTTTAAATGATCGGGATAATACATGCTTATATCATTCAACTGTATGAATTATTTCCTACCACTATCCAATTTCATCCTCTTTCGTTAGTACAATGTGACCCACGGTTGTGTCACTTTGGAATTGTAAATAACAAATTTATTTATTTCTTCAATTTATGCATTCACCAATGAAACAAAACTGACATATATTACATTTGAGATAAAAATATACATTATATCAAAGTTCAACGTGAATATTTACTTTGTGTAAATTTGAAAAATTATAAGTCAGTTACTATTTATCAAGGTCATTTTTCCATTCGTTTGGAGAAGCTCCCCTTCTCTTTTATCTTCATCCCTTTCATCGTCCCAAATCACAACACCTATTTTGTTGTCGATATTCTTCATGTACTCACTCGAATAATAAAAAGACTCATATTATATGTACCCCTCTGCTATATACCCCTCGGGTTTTTCCCTTTTTCAAACAAAAACTTTCAATTTCTTCATTTACCTCTCTAACCAAAACATCCAACGACAAGAAATCACCACAACTAATTCAACCTCATCTACTAGGTGGATTAGAATATCAACCTGCCAGTCCATTAAAATTGTCGGGAATTCCTTCTCAAACATACAAACAATCTAAACTGTCTCTTGAAGCCATAATGGAATGATAGTCACATGAATCTCCTTTGACCTGATCCAATGTAAAAATGTAGATAATTCAGATATGGAACATCCTAGGTCTTGGCGGAAGTCATGTTTCACACACCCATGGATGAAAAAAGGATAATGACACTGGAAAGTTATAAATACATGAAATAATATAAAAAACTAGTTATTTTTTATGATATCTGCATGGGATAAAATTTATTAATATAAAACATAATAAAATCATGCTTTTGACATTATACGTACTCTTAGAATATTCAAATGGTCATGCAATTTCAACCCCGATAAATTGTATTCCACGGTGAAGCAGTGCTGTAGTGAAGACCTATATGATGGAACCCTCACACCCCTTATAACTTCCTTTTCCAAATTAATATCAACTTTTTTAAAAATCCATGGGACATCACCTTCTTTGAAATACCAATTAGAGGGACCAAACTTTGATCATGTTCTTTCTAATCATCTTGGACAATGTTTCTTTTTATTTTTTGAAGTAATAAGATCTTTCCTAACAACCAATGTTTCACTTTGTTTCGATGATATGTACATCCATAAAGAAGATGAAACATTTTTAAATGTATGAATGGGATCTAATAAGTGTGTTATCTTAAGATGCTCCCAATATGGGAGGTTGTCAAATATATATTTCCTTTTCATCCCAATGGGAAATTTCTCAACATAGTTGTTGAAGAATCCTGGACCAACGAACATAGGCTCCCCATTTGAATCAAAAATATATATGAAATATTTCTCCTTCTCTATCTCATATGCTCTAATTCATTCAACAGGTGTCGTTATTGCATGCCTTTGGGTTCTCCCTCGTTTACCATTGAAAGCGGATGTTTCTCTTCTGTAGGGGTTTTCTTCTGGGAGGAATACCCTGGAGCAGTCATACACTGGATTTTGTAGGTCGTTGGACCATATAGCTTTCATAGAGGTCCACAACATTTACATCCATAATATCCTTTTGTTACAGAACATGCGAAATTATTGTATGCAATATGCATGGGCACACATTAAACAATATCATGAAGATGAGAAAAATTACAATGAATTAAATAATTAATATATGAAATAATATTGTTACGTATATAAACAAATAAATAATCATGTAATTTACGAGAGAAAACTCCTAAGCTTGGATAATCATGTGTCGTGTAAGAACATATGCCATACAATGTAAAAATCATCTATGCTACAATGGGTCTCGATACATCATATACATTTATCCCATCCCATAATTCCTTCAATTAATCTACCAGTGGTTTTAAGTAAACATCCATATTAGACTTGTCTTCTACCAGGGACTTTGAGAGCCAACAAAAGATGTTCATTCTTCATGGAAAAAAATGGGGGAATATTGTTATTGATCACTACTACAGCCCAAATATAATAGTTGGTGTTCTCAAGGGAATTTGGGTTGATGCCATCCATGGCTATGTTGACTCATAGACTTCGTACTCCAATCCTTGAATTTTTCAAGCCATGTATCCATGGCTATTGAATATGTTGGGATTCACATAACTCCCAACTCACTTCTTTGTGAGGCCTGCCATCCCTCCAACATAGGTAATTCTTTGTAATGAAAGAGCCTTTGAATCCTTGGGATTATAGGCATGTGCCTCAATATATTAAAAGGAGGACCACGTGATTTACCCTTATTTTTTTATTTAACATACCTGTCATGCCCATATTTCAGACATATCTCTTTGTCTTCATATTATCCTCCATATAAAATACAATCATTTGGACATGCATGATATGATATGTACTCAACACCCAACATTTTAAAAAATTTTTTTGCCTCTTCAGAGCTACCGGGCAAGACATTATCTTTTGGAAGAAAATGATCTTTGAATAACCTATATTTGGTCATGGAAAATATTAAATGTACATTAATGCCAATAATTATTAACGTTCATAAAATTCACCATTTGTAATGTTGATTGTGTGACAATATTTCTTGAAATATAAGGGACTTGATGGTCAATCACCTCAAAATTTTTGATAAGCATGCATTCTATAAGCCAAAATTTTCTTTCAATTTGTACAGTAACATAATTTTCCCCAACTAGGTAGACTTTGACTTACCACCAGGTCCAAAGAGAGGGGTGGTGGAAGCAAATTTAAGGCTTTCAAAAAGGTATCAGTGATATGAGAATCATCCGCTAGATGATCATCAGTCTAGAATGCATCTAAAAAAATTGTGTCCATGATAGTCATATCCCTTAAGTAATGATGCATACCAACCTCTATTTGATTGCCTCCATTTCCACCTCGTGAAGAACTACTATTGTTGTAGCCATTCCTAATTAGTGAATCTAGACGTAGTGGGAATTGAACATGTGGTTTATTCAACCATTCTTGGTATCTTTCCTCTCCGAGTTTTTCTCTTAATTCAAAATTCTCTCTATTTTAAATTGTCATGGGGTGCAACAGAAGATGGTAGGTAGGCTAGTCATCATCACTAGAATCCTAATAATTTCAAAAAAATTATTTGAACATGATTAGTACAAATTCAATGATTTCAATTAGTAAGCAAGTCAATGCATGATTAATTGGTTTGAAATTGAAATAATTACATTATACCAAACAATTATTATTACCATCATTGTCCCAGGATTGTGGTTAGAAGTTGGCATGTTACAATTAAAAGGGTGAAGCGACCCATTTTCATCTACCAACCGCACCTTGCGATATGCTGTTTCTGATAAGAGCTTTCAACGTTTTGGAACTGTTTGAATATTTTGTGCATCTAAACTCGGTGTTGAATCTACATGAACCTGAAACTTTGTATACATTAATTTTATTCAGCTAATTGACATGGATAAAAAAAATCAATTAGATAATGAAAACATAAATAAAATGTAAAATAATTATGTCTGGAGATGGATAGGGAGAACTTCATGATGGACTTTGAGAAATATTATGGAACGAGTTGGATTTTGAAGAATTTTTCATTTGATATAATTGTGATATTTTCTCCCTCCATTTGAGAAAAATCAACAATAAATTTTGATGTACATACCTAAAAGTAATTGCAGTGCCTTAAAAGAGGATTTATTGTTATCGGTGCTAATGCATTGTTAACCACATCGGTGCGGTTTTATTACTGGACGCACTGGTGCTCTTACTTAACAAACACACTGAATATTGGGAAAAAAAGGTGAAAATTTATTTTTTTGAAGTGAAAAAAAGTGGTAAACTGAAAAATGAGCGGCAAATGATTTTCAGAAAACTAATTTCATAAAGAAGTTCTTTAAATAGTAAATTATATTCATTATTTCATTAATTTTGTGAAATATTTTATGGGGGGATTTGCATGAGAAATATACCTCGAGCAAGAGAACAGGAGAGCAATGTGGAGCAGAAAAATACTTTTGAACAACAATACTATTCAGAGAATTAGAATTTGAAACATTTGGTGATTCACACAAAAACCCTGTAGTATAGTAAAATTGTCAAATTTTAC
Source organism: Pinus albicaulis (assembly GCA_034641835.2). Lineage (NCBI taxonomy): Eukaryota > Viridiplantae > Streptophyta > Pinopsida > Pinales > Pinaceae > Pinus > Pinus albicaulis. The sequence continues at coordinate 24,047,623 of CM076572.1, read as the reverse complement.
TATAATAATTGTTTTTTTTTTATAGTTTCTCTTAGATTTAATACATGAATAGTAGAAATTTTAAATTTTACTTTGAATTTTACTAATAAAATTATTTACAATCTCTATTCCTATTTACATTTAATTAAAAAAAAACAAAGCAAAACAAAAAAATCCATTCTTACATTAAACCCTTACTTCTTCTTGTTTATGTGACTTCACAATTAGGGCATTTCAATATGAATATCAATCCAATGATTCCAAAGACCAAATTTTATTTAAACTACAGGAAGAGTTTCGAGAGAATTCATCAATGGGACATGTCAGACTTTTCATAGCAAAAACGTACCAAAAAAAAAAGGATTGAAAAATTAATATTCCTTTAATTTTTTTTCCTAGAATTATATTTATATATTACTACAAAGAAATCATCTATAAATATCACTTCATTATATTTAGTTTTCGTATATCAATAAAAAATTTAAATACTTTATTTTCATGTTACATTTTCAGGAAGATTATGAAAATCTCAAAGGATGAACGAGTTGATATAAAAAATATGCCAGTAGGAATGTCCAAAAAGGTGTACAAGCAGATGGTAAAAGAAATCGACATAATTGCATTGGACGAGGAGCCATCTCAAAAACAACGTGCCTCAAATGTGATATGCAATCATTGAATTTTTTGATAAGTTACAATAAATAAATAATTTAGCATTCAAATTATTTTTCAATTATTTTCTTGCAAAAAAGAAAAGAAAATTGAAGTCATTAAATGCATAAAATAGGATGAAAAGGAAGAAAAGTGTTGATATCTATGTTTGTGAGTAATTGTTACTTCCTTATAACAACTTAACTATATTTCATTTTTGTATATTTTAAGTTGTTTTATAGAAATCATCATTGAATGTCTTCAAACAGGTGCTAACATACAATGAAGAACCTTCAGAAGAATTGATTAACATTGTGTTAAATATGGGTTGTCAGTATATGTTGGCATATCAAAAATTAATTGTGGAATTTGTAAGAATATATATTTTTTTACTTGTAATTAATAGAACAAAAAAATATTTTATACTAAATCTATCATTTGTTATGGGGTATAAAACTTGTAGGAAACAAAGTATGGAACTGCGCCAACAAATGAATTGTTGAAATATGGCATGGAATTTGGTTTTGAAAGAATGTGTATAGTTCACGAGTCAATTCTTGTTATGGTACATTTATTTTCTATTTAAATTGATGTATATTATTTAATATTTCAATTTTCATTATTCTCACCAATGTATATACAGTCATTACACTTTATTTTTATGTTTGTAGATGGAACTTGAAGAAGAAGAAAACAATCAACACAATGAACAAAACATTCCTCCAAATAACCCATGTCATGGAAGTAGCTCGAGAAGTGACAATAGTTGCAGTGAAGAAGAATGATGATCAATATGTTTGGATATCAAAGCAAGGCATTGTATTTTTTGAAATATTTGTCTGTGAAATCAGACATTTTGTTTAATGTAATGGAGATAGTGTCCCAATTGAAAGACAAAAGGATAGCAGTAATTATCCCATTTTGTATGAAAAATAGTGTCGTATTCATATATATATATAATAAAATACGTTTTAATTTATTCTATTTCATTCTCCATTGTAGCTATGAAATGTTACACCATTGATTGAATATATGGATGATTAAATATTATAATGAAGAGATGAAAAATCTGATGATATGATATAACAAATTCATCCAAACATCACATTCAATTGCACTAATAAAAATTTAATTGATATGACTATTGTTACAAGATATGTGTCAACTTTTGATGAATAATGAATTTAACAAAATCACAATAATTGCATGTCATAGTTCAATGTTTCTAAAGAATATAAAATGAACACCAATGCATGTTAGTTACTATGCACCGGTGTGTTTGTATGATACTGCGCACTGGAGTGTTTCTATGACCTATGGGCACTGTAAAAAATACCAATACCAATTAGAATTCCTGATGCGCATTATCGATGACTACCATCAGGGCGGCCAGATAGGCGTTGCATGCACATGTATGGTTTTCCTTTAATGCGCCAGTGCATTTTTATAACTTAACGACCTTGTTCATTTTAACACCTAAATGGCCCAGTACATTTTTACACCTTAACGGTGCCAGTGCATGCTCCTTCTATTGGCCCAATGCATCTTTGTGGGTGACACGCATCGGGACGTTGCTAAATGCCCCAATGCTTCTAAATATGATTTCAATCCCGGTTCTCGGTATATTACAGTACCAATGTGTACAGGGTAATATACAATAATGAGTCCACACATGATGTGCGTACCAATGAGAAAATCATCCGTAAAAACCTAAGGCCACCTACTTTTTCTTAATTGTGTTGAATTTCCATTACAAGCTTTGTCAAAACCTCTGTTACTAAAAATGAATGTTGTAGAAAATGGTTTTTTGACAATTTTGGCCCATTTTATAACACTAAAAACCTCGTTTATAACCTTCACTAGAGGGTACTTTCCTTGTAGCGTTTAAATGTACCAAGTCAATTATGCTCATCTTTTAAGGTGATTTTGATGCTAGAACTACCCCTAGAACCAACTTAATAGAGAATTCCATATCCCTGTGATGTGGAAACTGCGAATGCTATGCCAGAAACACATCCTTAAACTGCTACAAAATTGGATACCTACTCAAAACATTTACATCCTCAACGTCCTTACCTTTTCCACTAGAGATATGAACTGAAATTCGCACACACCCTTTCCTATGACTGATGAGGCTTTCTTCCTTCCCTGTAAGGCTCTTGGTTACCCATTGTTATCCAATCACTCTATAGATTTTTCATAGCAATCTACCTTGGTCCTGTGAAGATATAATGAATCCATACCCAATATCATACTGTATGAACCCATGGAAATGTGTTCAAGTGTGTTATTCTAGGCATGTATTTTAACTCAAATGTGCAAGCTCTTACCCAATGGTGAAATATTCTCTTCGTACATGTGGCGATCTGGACTAATCATCATTTTGCATTCATTTCCTTACTCAAACCATAATTATAATTAGACTAACATAGTTATAATTAGATCTAGGGTCAATCAAAATAGAAATAAATTGATCACAAAGCTTACCTTCCATCTGAATGATAGAAGCCTAGTGATTTTTCTTCATGTTGTCCACGGTTGCATAAATACAAGGAATTTTGTTTCCAACATCGCCAATAGTCTGCACCTCTTGTGCACTCTATATATTAGACCTTCCACCCTCATTCTGTGGAAAATATCCCTTAAGATGCTCCTTACCACATGTCAACCACTCCAACCATCCCATAAAATTACTTCCATGCTGCTAATGTGGCCTATGTCCCTGCCTACCTATATTGAACTTATTTTGCAGTGCCACATTCTACTTATCTTTGATATTTTGAGGCCTTGCCCTCTTAGGTTAGCATTTACCTTTACCTATGTCCTTCCATTTCCATCCTTACTGAGACTCATTCTTACACTTTTGATTATTCATAGCAATGCTTCAGCTTTCCAATGACTTCTCAGGCTCATTATACTCAATCCAATCTCTGAATTCTAAGGGAAAACCATCGACAAATCATTGAACTTTGGCTTTATTATCCTCAAGATATGGTACATACCTCAATAGATCCAATAATTTTGTCATGTACTCCTCATATATCATTGATCCCATCTTTAGCTCATAAAAATATTTGGCCTTGTTGTCGTAGTACCCCTCTAACAAGTATTTCTTCCTGAAAAGTATTTTGAACTCATGCCAACTCAAGTCATCTATCGTGATGTGTCTAACTCTCTTCACATCTTCCCACTTGATATCTGATTTAATTCTAAGGTTGAAGATAAAAATCCTAGCCTTCATGTTATCTGAGTACTCATGCAACTGAAAGAAATTCTTCGTCCCAAGTATCCAAGCTTATGCCTCTTCTAGTTTCTTTAAGTCCCCATCGAAAGTAGTTGGCTTTTCTTTCTTAAATTCATCTGGGAAGTATTCCATGTCAATCCTCCTATAAGGATGATACCGATGGCGATCATGATCAATATCTAAACCATAAATAGAATGGTTATTGTACTCATCACCCCTCCTATCTGGGGTTCTAAAAAACCTACCATATATCACTATATCAGCTTTATCTAACCTGTGTTTACCAAGAGAACTATTGCCATATTCCCCATTAGTTATGTCCTCCTCTCTATAGTTGATCCGCAAGGGCCTTTATTTTTGAAAATATAAAAAATCTCTGAAGACGTATTGCATTCACCTCTACTTGTTTCTCTTGTGCCTATATGATCCGGTCATTTTATTCCTTACAGCTCATTGTTTCTTCCTTTAGGATTCTCAATGTATCTTTTAAATCAGAAGAGTTCCCACCATGGTGCTCATATGACTCATAGCGCGAGTCCTTGTAGTCTACCATCTTCTTATCCATTCTGATCTTTCTCCTGCAAGGCATAATATGTCAGTTAAACCAAACAACAATAAACCAATGTAGCTTAGTGTAATTCGGGGAGGATATATCATTCAAGAGAAACCAATTAGCATAGTACATATACATACATAATCATAAAAACATATAAACCTGTAACACGATATATTAGTGCATAAAAATCACTCTAGTTGGAGTCCATTCATAGAGGCATAACCATACCAAGTAATATCCATGACCTAATGCATGTCAACCTCAACCATATCAATGTAAACTTGACCCCACACAATGACAAGCAAAGGAAATGCACCATTATAAGAAATATGGAACCAAGCATGCACAACTAATGCATGTTCAACATATAGCATCATGCAAGTAAGCATACATGAACAATACACAAGCATGACCAATATGTGACCTAGCATAAATGATAAATTCATATACAACATGTAGCAACATGTAAGCAAGCCAATACTAGCATTATACACACATGAAAAACATGTAATCAGTCATATACTCAGGCCAACATGGTTACAACAACGCCATCAGCCCTTCCATGTCGACACCATTGCCATCATGTCCAAAAAAACGGAGATGAATAAAAAATATATGCCATAGGTATGAGAAACACATATGCAACCAATAGAAAAGCATGATCAACACACTTCCCATCTGGTCCAAGGGTTGAACCATGCTCTGATACCACTCATTAACACCCTCTTCCCACATATACCCATGTAACCAGACAACCGGGGTAAACATGCAAAGAGAGGATATTATAATGATATTCAAGCTCATATGTGACCTTAAGGAAGTGTAACCGATAGAAAATACAAAATACAGACCTTGTACATCAACAAAAACACCCCCAGGAGGTAACCCAACCATTCAAGACTCTTACCCCTTGGTCACACTGACTGTTTGACCTCTTTGAGCAATAGACATAGGAAAAATCTTGCAAGCCAACATCTAGGAGGCTATAACTGCAGGCATAACACTTCATTCTAGCATCTAGGGCCCCCATTACTCAATTCTGTGCTAATTTCCCTGGGATTTGAGCCACCTTTTCAGGGCCAGAACTGAGTGGTCTTATTAGAAATTCATGAAAATTTTAGAGATGATAAATAACAACAGGAAAATGATACATAAGAAATAAAATCATTAAGAACTCATTTGGACCCCTCCTAGCCATGACAAGAATTTTGTCAGACATGTAAAAAATGTGAAAGCTACAAATATAAACAACAAAACTAAGCAGAGGGGTCTCATACTTATCTGATAATCACTAAGAATCATTGCTCCCTTACATCATTAGCTACAATGAAATATATTTGACCATAGATACATTTTGCATTCATTTACAAGTAAAAACATGGGGAGAGCCACACATCATCACTGATACAATACTTTCTTATAACCATCATAATAACAATAGAGATACAATGGATAAAACAACAATAAAATACACTAATGCAATTATACATAGAGTACCAAAGAAATGAGCTTCTCATTAATGAATATAAAACCAACTAGATATGGGACTTGCAAGTTCCACCTGAACATAGATTGACTGAGCGAAATATCTCTTCAGCTAACCACCCTCATTCCATATTCCAAGCATGAATGTCAGACTCAAACTGAAAGAACCAACCAAGGAATATCAAGGCTAAATCACCTCACCCTCATCAGACCTTAATCAGGTTTTACCATGATCCATATACGATCACTAAGCCAACACAAGCATGGATATCACTGAATTCTCTCCACCTAAACCGTAAGGAATTTTCCTCTCTCATCTTCTCTAAGGGTTTACCACAACCCACAGTTTGAAGCAGGGGTCACTAGTACCTAAACCGATACATACTATCCAAGATTTATTGTATATCCAAAACCTGGGATTGCTAGGCTTGAATGGAGCGAAAACCACCTCTTATGCTTTACCACAATCCAAACCCAGATCAGTAGGCCCTAAACCAAGGAAACTCATAAAATAGCTCTATTTTATACAATTCAAATATCCACATCACCTAACTTCAAATCCATCCTTAAATCCAGCTAAAACAAATCATGAGAGCTCCATAACACCATGGCTATCTGAAAATGGCAAGGCTAATCTAAATATACTATCACACAGGACAAAACCCATGCAAAGACAGAAATGAACCACATGTAATACCATGAATTTCATATCTAGCAAGGAAATCATACATGAAAATAAATACCTATAGATAATCTTCTTGCAGCTTCTTGATTCCTCCTCCTCCTTGCTTGCTTCCTCCTTGTTCTTGCTTTCTTTCCTTGCTTGCTCCAATGAAAAAATTCTCCAAGAAAATCTAGGTGTCCAAGAGTGAGAGAGAGTGAGAGAGAGAGAGGAATAATGAGAGAGATTAAAAAATGCACTGAGTAAAGGTACCAACTGATCCTCATAAGCCTTTTGATAAAAGAGGCCTCTATTTTCTTCATTTTCCATTATTTTGCTTCATTTTCTTCCTCACATGCAACCTATGACCTTCCATCTCCATTTTCTCCTACTTTCCATTATTTTAATAGATAAATGTGCCAAATATGCCATTGTTCCTTTCCAAAGCCTTTTCCTTTGCCTTTGCTGATTTTCTTAGCCATAATAAACCAAATGAACACTTGCTAGGATGTTTTTCCCACCATTCAGCTTGCAATAAGTGTCCCATCAACTGTGGTTATTATTTTTTATTTTTACTATATGGAATTTTCACCAGCGTTGTTCCACTTAAGTGTAAATAATTTCATTTGATTCTATATTTTAGGTGGTTGATAATTTTAGTCATGTGAAAGTTTCTTCCCTTTAAACAATTATGTTTTCATTTATTGGACAATTGTTTGTGCCACCTAAGAAAATGAAACATAGACAAATTTACAAAGTTTTATAATTTATTTAAAGTTTTAGAATTTAGAATTTAAAATTTTTTAAGGTCTAATTATTTGAAGGGTTTTAGTTCATTGGAAGAGCACATGCTTTACAAGCAGGTGGTTGGTGGTTCGATTCGATCGTGCCCTATCCATCCATCCCTATATATGTGTCAATAATGAGGGTTGTTAAAGGGCCATCATCACAAGTCATTTTTTATATATGAAATGGTGACGGTTAATGAACATAGGCATATATATATATATATGCATTAATAGTGAGTGTCATGAAAGTTCAATCCCATAAATCATTGCTTTTCATATGAAATGGTGACGATCAATGAACGTCACCATATATATGCATCAAGGGTGAGGGCCATGAAAGGTCCATCGCCATAAATCTTTTTTGTTCATATGAAATGGTGACAGTCACTATTTATTATTATAATCATTATTCATGATGGACCTATGACACATATACTTTTGGCAACACCACTTTTGGTGACATTCTATTTTGGTGAAGGAATCAATTTTGATTGTCACCAATGAGCTTATGGTTACAATTTTGAGCCTCGACAAAGAATTTTTTTGTTTTAGTGTGTCATTTTGGCTCCACCTGCAATAAAAACCAATCAATCACATGATCAACATATTTCACATAATTTTGAAGCAATGACACATGGAAAACATCATTGAATTTTTTTGTCAGAGGTAGTGAAACTCAGTAGGCCACTGGTCCAATCCTCTTAAGGATCCTGAAAGGCTCGCAACACCAAATTGTTAGCATGGCACATGATCCAATCCTCAAGGCTCTCCTCTTTGGCTTGATGTGAAAGTACACTTGTTCCCTAAACTAAAACTCCTTAAATTCCATGTGTTGATCTACATAAATATTTTGTTTATGCTGTGTTGACTTTGGATTCTTCTATATAACCTACATTTCATGTTCCATATCTACCAACATATTCGTTCCAATCAATACCCTATTCACTGGATCAGTCCAACTGACGGGAGTATTACAGGTCCGCCCATAAATTTCCTGAAATGGAATCATCTTAAAAGACTTATGATACCTATTATTATATGAAAAATATACCAGTGGAATATACTCTTCCCATTTCCATTGTTGATACATGACATACATCCTCAACATGTCCTCAAGAGTCATATTAAGCCTCTCTATTTGTCCATCTTTCTGCAAATGATAAGCTATACTGAAAGACAACTATGTCCCCAAACCTACAAACAACTCCTTCTAATACTTGGAAGTGAACTTGGGATCTTTATCCTATACAATCTTCCTAGGAATGCCATATAACCTCACTATCCCACTAATGAATACATGGGCTCCCTCACTAGCTAAATTCATAAACCTCACTAGAATGTAGTGAGATACCTTAGTAAACCTTTCAACCACAACCATACTAGAATCATGTTGTCTATATGTCTTCGAAAAACCTGTCATGAAGTCTGTGGAAATGGCCTCCCATTTCCACTATGGAATCATAATCTGTAACACCCCTAGTTTATGTGTTTGAAAGTTAAAACTAGACATTGAACTTTAATCCTAAGGGGAGTGCACCCCAAAGGATAAGTATTTTTTGAATGTAATTAAATATTTAAATTGAGGAAATGAATAAAATGAACTCGTGCAGATTGACCAAAATGAGATTATGAGATCACTTGCTAAATCCATGAGGATGGATAAGGCAAATACTTCCCCACAATCTTTCAAAAAAAAAATCCTTGAAAGAAATTAATTCTAATTTGGATTTTTGAGGAAAAATATAAATTCCCCAATGATGAGGAAAATAGTTGGGAAGAGGTAAAAAAAGCTGGAAAAGCTGGGAAAAGCATAAAACGGCTTTAAAGAATCCCTAAAATGGGAAGCCTAGGCAAACAGGAAGAAAAGCATCCTGATATTCTGGACGCAGAATTAGAAACATGCTTTGGGAAACAACATCTTAAATAAGCTGCTCCTAAACAGATTAGAGGTTGATCTGAACTAGGAGGGATCTCAGCTCGGGGGTGAATTCTGGAGACAAACGAATTCTACGGTTGGGGGTCTTGGTCATCAAATTAAGTGGTATGTCTAGTTCAATTATATTTTCTACTTACAAGATGTAGGTGTAAATTTTAAGTTATATGGAATGTGAAAGTATTATATATGCATGCTATGTGTTTGCTATAATATTCCATACATTTAACATAAATCTTAGCAGAGTTGCCTTCCATTTTTATACAGTTGTAGGAATCAAGTAGATGGGAAAGAATTCATCAGAATCTCTAAACCATAACTGGTCTAAATCTGAGAATACATGTTTCCCAAGGATGATTTACAGTTTAAATTTAATCTGCTTCTGTTTCATGAATGAAATCTTAAATCCTAACTATTGAAACAAAGAGTCAGATGTCAAATATAATTACTTGGAGTAAGAAGTGAAAAGAGTAGAGTATAAACTATAGAGTCTAAAATTGATAGCACCAACTGGACAGAGTTAGAAGACACCAGAGCCAAAATGACAAAAATCTGCATATTTTACCAGTATACTCATAAACTCAGTCACATAGTATACTTAATTACAACATGTCAAAGAAAAAGGGGTATACTTACTACCTATCATAAGTCTCTATATGAAATCCAAAGGCATGTAATATACAGATGATTACAGGCCTAAGTAGACTAGCATACTATACATGACAGTGAATTATAATTATAGAAAACATCTCTAGCAAAACAAAAAAATCTAGGGATATGATAACTGAAATGCTATACATTCATTCTAGCAATAAAATTTACAGATCTGGAAATTCTAACAATTTCATAAGAGGACAGAGAGTTCCTGTAGGAACAATATAGCATCTGTCAGGAATAAACAATGCTAAATTAAATTTACTGAATCAGTGTAAATTTGGGAAAAGATACCAGTATATAGAAATATACATATAAGATTAATAATTGAAATAAAACAAAAGCAACAAGGATATTTATACATAATTGTGGCCACTAGCTTAACTCTCCATGAAACAATTTAGTGTGATACACAGGAAATGTATATAAACTAATAAACTGGAAAATTGTGAAGCTGATACAAAAAAAAAAAAAAAAACAATCTCAGCGAAGAAGAATGTCCAGGTCGGCATATACATGTCCGAGGTCGAGCCTCTTATGCACAATCTAAATAAAATGAGCTGTGCGCATCCCAAATCAAACACAATATTTAGGGTGGAAGAGTATTATCATACAACCGGAAATTTGTAATAATTACAGTTTTGGAATGAGTCTATAAAAATTCGATAGACTAGTAACACTCGAGGAAACTAACAATTCCACCTAAACGAGATGGAGCAATGACACTGAAGGATTGTTCTCTCCGCGCAAACATATACCAACCTGGAATGTAAATGAAGATAAAATCATCATCAATCGGAAAGAGGGCTCTCATAGCTGCCGTCACTAAACGAGTAGAGAATAGGAATTACCTGGAAAAAAAGACGCAGACATGTTAGTAGGACTGTCAATAAAACTACTTATGGGAAAAATTTTACAAATAGAGGAATGTATCCAGACTAGAAAGGGTTACCTGTGAGGGAAAAGACCCTCGTTCTTTCCAAGTTATCTGCCACCAAAATCGAGACATAAGATCAACTGAATTGAAAGATAGAGGGTTCACAAATGGAAATCAAAAATAATATAAAATCTCAGGACGTCCTTGCCTGAGGATTATCGCTTAGCCATGAAGAGACGAGCCATGATAATACATCGCCATCCTGAACCTAGCGCTCTAATCACATAAAACGAGCAGAGGAAGACATGCTAAGGAAACCTGCATGTTAATATTACACCTCGTTAATTATAGAATTGATTAGAAGGACACAGAGATGGTGACTGAACGAAACCAGAGGAAACATGTAAAAATGTTGGGACATGAAATTGATGTGAGGATAAATGAATCCAAATGTGGCTCAACCATAAACTCTATAAAACGAATGACACCAAGTGTAGTGGCATTTCTCGAGACTTCCATAGCGACAAAGGTGTGGTAAGCTCTGGAACGAGTATGGTCTGTAAGGGATAATGAAAGGAGGGCGTGTGAAGTGCATACCTGGTGTAGTTGTCGTCGCCTATGCAAGCAGACCAAAATGATGAAAAAAAAAACCCATGCGTAAATTCTGTAGCAAACAGAGCCTCGAGGTAGAGAGGTAAACCAACCCAACGAGGGCCAAAGAAACTGGTGCCACACAAAAACGAAAACTTATATAACAACACTTCATTCCAGAAAAACCCTAACGTGGTGAGACAATATTAACCATCCACATGGCATGATCTCAAAGAGGGAAGACACGGATCGAATAGTTGGAAGAGCAATTACGCCAGTCAGTAGACATTCAATGTGACAAGTAAATCCATTAAATTCAAGATAGTCTGGTCGTATAAATAGAAATTGCTGCATATCCACAGTAGGCTGGCATGGAAAATGCCATATCAACGTGTAGGGATAGCACGTGAATGGTATGGGAAGAAACCTATCCCATCCAATACCATGAAACCAAGAAGTAGCGCGGCACCGGTGGTGGTGAAATAATACCACATCTCACTTACCTTATCACATAAAACCAGCTCGAGTGAGGACGTCATACGTGGAAGCAAGGAGTACGTTCTATCTCCACATTAAACTCTGATACGACCCATATGTATAGAAAGAAATGCGATAATATTAACACAGCTCAACAAGGACTTTGAAACTATATCATCATATGGCCATAATGACGATAGAGGCACCAATACAAAAACATGTAACCTAAATCCAACCAATGCTCATAACTCAACTATAGAAAAGAGTACGTTATGGGGTAAAATCTATTTAGTTCCTGTGAATATAAATACATAGAAATGTGTTAAATGCCCAAAGGTCAAGAACATTAAAATAAAGGTCGGACAAGGGTTGGTAAGTGCGACCCTTATAAGGAAGGGATTAATGTTAAATAATTCCACCATGAGTTAATAAAATTACCCTTAGATGAAAATGAATTTAAAATGGAAGGGAATATATATTGACGTTGGAGAAAAGTTATTATGTGGAAAACAATTGGAATTGAAAAATGCATTAACCATTGACCAGGTGTTGACGGGAAAATTTGTCTGGCCAACAGTAGGGGATCTCCCCGGTAGAAAGTCCCAATTATACCTTGAACCGTTTGGAGTAGGGATCCCGTTCGGGGTGTGGGTCCGGCTACCGCTTAAGATGCCTTCCCTTAGGTCTCAAAAGAACCTGATTGAACCAGCGGACATACACTTATTCACGTGATACAGAATACAGGATTGATGTATTAGACCCGAATCAAACACTATGCGTAGCAATATTATGAATAAAGCATGTACACCTCAAGAGATGTCATTAGCAACACATATTTTGGGGGTAATGCTTATAAGGTAGTCTGACCACAAAAGGAATAGTCCTTTATGATGAGATATCCTTTTACTTCTGAAAGATGAAACGAAATGCTGACAAAATAGTTCATTAACATTCATTATTAGAACATATGATAAAATAAACATCATTGATACAACACAGATAGCCATGACGCATAAATGATGACATAAAGAGTGCAACTTCATTAATCATAGGATGTTCTGAAACTGTACAAGGAATACACACAGTGTTTGCACAGCAAAACACATCATAACCACAGGGTGTTTTAACAAGTATCTCTATATTCAGATGCGTAAGGGTACAATCCTTCAATACAATGCCCAGTAGTTCTTCAGTTTCCAAAAGGAAAAAGCCCCCTTATACAAGTTCCCATAGGAGTATTTATAATGCCAAAACTGCCCGTTGGGCTTTCTTGACTGTTCAGCTTCTTGACCGTTGGGTTGCCTTGCGACCCATTTTTTTTGCGACCTGCGACCTGAGCCGTTGTTGCGACTTGCGAATTGACTGGGTCGCGGGGTCGCAGGTTGTAAGAGAATTGCCAAGGTGCGACCTTGCGACCTTGCGACTAGGTCGCTGGGTCGCAGAGTCGCATAAGGGGGAAAAACTGAGATATGCGACCTTGCGACCTTGCGACTAGGTCGCTAGGTCGCTGGGTCGCAAAAGGTGGAGAACTGACGAAATGCGACCTTGCGACCTTGCGACTAGGTCGCTGGGTCACGGGGTCGCGAAAAGGAGGAAAACCAAAGAAATGTGACCTTGCGACCTTGCGACCAGGTCGCTGGGTCGCAGGGTCGCAAAAAGGCTGAAAACCGAAGGTATGCGACCTTGCGACCTTGCGACTAGGTCGCTGGGTCGCAGGGTCGCAAAGGCTGAAAACTGAAAGTATGCGACCTTGCGACCTTGCGACTAGGTCGCTAGGTCGCTGGGTCGCAAAAGGTGCAAACCGAAGATGTGCGACCTTGGCATATCTCCGAGTTGTAGTCTTCTTTCGGTGGATGTGGCCGGGTGCTCTCGAACATAAAGTGCTTTCTTCGGAGACTCATGGGGGTGCGCTTGTTTGAACAGGTCCTACTATTTGCTGGGGAAGGCATTTGCTCTTTGCGCAAACTCGAAGGTTCTTCCTGCAATAAAACAACAGAGGTCATAGATTGACTGATAATAATGCTAAGGGAACTTTAATTAATTATGAAAGAGAAACAATGAATTTAGACCCCTGTGTGGTCAAGACTTTATCAGAGATAATGGCACATGCAGGGTTTCTCTGTCATGATCATCATCTTCCGCACGCATGAGGTTCTCTTCATTTACGTTCTCAGTGTTTGCTATAGGTCTTCACTAAGCTCTGAGTGTTTGTAGAAGAAACTATTGATAAGATCGAAGATTTTATGCCCGTGCCATGTCCTGCTGAATGTTATCCTCGCAGGTCAGGCAAATGGCAATAGCCTACGACGCGTTTTCAGAGCCACTCCAACCAGATTGATATTTGTTCACTGCCATACACTTATAATATGTTCATACAATCGTTTTCCTTCAGTTCAAGTGATTAGCGGATTTGCTGGTGTTCAACCTTGCGACTTTGCAACCAAAGGACAGCATAGTCGTGGAACCTATTAGGTTGTATTCTGCGTTCATGCCTCAGACTCGCGACTCAGTGACTGGTTGCAATGAGCCAGGGGTCGAACTCTTTATTGCTGCTCACAACTTCATGCAACAGCGACACAGCTCGTGTGTAATGCTTATGGCACCCTCGTGCATTTCAACACAGGCTCCTTTTGTCATCTGCGTCTTCACCCTCCCCCTCCAAGTGCGCTGGCTGCCAATGGATGCAAAACACCTTAGATCGAGAATTGTCAATAGTCGCTCCTGTATAAGTTTGAGAGCTTCAATCACTGATCAGCTCACTATCATGTTCTGCCTGGTAATGGTCCATGAGTTTCATGATCGCACTCTGTTGGATAGAATATGCTTTTCGTCTTCGTTTAGCTACAGGTCGAGAGACAACCCTTAGCACGGCTTCTTTCCTTGCATTGTTTTGTGTATCCTGTGCGAAAACTCATCCATAATTCGGCAGACTGGCGCCTTGCTGCTATCTCTTTGCCAAGTGTCAGAAGATTCATGGGCATTGTAAATCTTCCTGGACAAGCCTGCATGCATGTCGAATCTGCGGCAGGGTCTACGGTTACTGAATGCAGGACCTTGCGCGTTACTTTAGCGCGTCTGATCTGTTATCACATTTGTTTTGCAATGAGCATCCCAGCATGTAACTTTTCTTGAATTCGTAGCGATTCTCTCCAACGCTTGCAATCATCATCAACATTATCTCTGCTGACAATGGGATTTCGTTTACCAGAAACCGTAGGCAGCTATATGCGAGATGTGGGGAATATCATTGTCGCTGGCAGTAACGAAGGCTAACATCGCTGCAATGGCGCTGATGGCTGTATTAATTAAGGGGCTCATGCCATGAGAAACGCCGTGGATCCACGTTGTCTGGCAGAACACGGTTTACGGCCATGCGTACCGAACGGCTCTTACTATTATCGCACCAGCGTTATTATATCTTTCCAACTGCCACTGTAGGTTTGTTTAAAACATCTTCTCCATGCTTTGACCGTAACGTTGTAGATGTATGTTCTCCATGCGTTACCCATAGGTTTAAATCGAGCCGATGCCTTCCAACAACGACATTCCCTTTGATTATTTCCGCACAATAATGATTATATCATCGCCGTCGTTGTTTTCGTAAATGGTTTGTACGTGTATATTGCTTCAACATACGCCGTGAATTGAACAAGCCATCAAACCCTTGACTCCACGCAACGTAGATATTGGATGTCAGACCATAAACTGTATATCTGTTACATGTTTGCTTGGCGCCCGTTTGCCGTGTGTTTTAACCATAAAGTTGACTTCTGTAAATGTATATTTGTTCTACAACATTTACGTGGGTCGAAAACCCTACCATCGAACATTTGCATCCCCTTCAACGCGTCCATGCAATCTTTCGCCGGGTTTCAACGTCAAGTTGACCGTCAGACCTGCCCCACGTGGAAGGGACTGCATCATTAAACTATTTGTGCCACTGGTAACGCAACGTGTCTGCTCGGCC
This sequence comes from Pinus albicaulis, assembly GCA_034641835.2. Taxonomy (NCBI): domain Eukaryota; kingdom Viridiplantae; phylum Streptophyta; class Pinopsida; order Pinales; family Pinaceae; genus Pinus; species Pinus albicaulis. The sequence continues at coordinate 24,031,760 of CM076572.1, read as the reverse complement.
ATCTTATACAGTCGTGAAGTCTTATGTGATTTTATATGGTTTGAATAATATGCAATTGCACCAAGACTTTGTATCATCAATTGTATTTGCTTTGACCATCGACTTAGCGCCCATGCAACGTGGTCTTACACCTTCGTATCAATATGCACATGGTCTTGTATTAATATATGCATGGTCTAGCGCCTTGTGTTAATATATACACCGTCACCTTGCGCCTTGTAGTTAAAATGTACAACATCACCTTGCGCCTTGTATTAATATATGCATGGTCTAGTGCTTTGTATTAATATGTATATCTACCTTGCGCTTTGTAATAATATATGCACATCTAGTGTTTTTTGTATTAATCCATATAACATCACCTAAGCTTTTGTAATAATATATGCATGGTCTTGCATGCCATATAGATCATTTATTTCTCCTCAGAATTACTGCTTCTCTTCGTTTCTTTGTGATCGAATGTCAAAACATATACTTATCAACACACATTGATGTTTCCTTTTCACATTTGCCTTTTCTACCCTGCTACCACTGGCATATGTTTTCAACACACTCTTTTAGGAGCAGACACCCAACATTGTCCATCTCATATGGTCCCACATACACAAACTCTATGGATATGGAAGCGTAAAGGCGACTAGGACTGTAAGGCCATTTTATTGCTCCACGTTGTACCCCTTGCAGCGTAATTAATTCCACACTATGCAGCTTAAGATCATAAATGTTGCTTCCAAAGGGTGCGCCCACGTGTTTGAAAACTCTGTCGTTGGCTTACCACACCAACACATATGCTTTCGCACTGCCACTTGGCACGAGAACGTCTTGAATGAGAATTTCACTCCTCAGGGAGATCTCCTGAGTTTGCTTTGTTCACCGAGCCATAATTAATGCTAGACTTGTCGAAATGGCGACAAATGTTCCTTTGTATACGGACATCGACACGGAGCTGGCATTGTGCAGGATCTCCACAATTCTGGTGTGTGCTAATGAAGAACACCTTCTGTGTTGGTGACACAAAAGGTTCTTTCTCTGATCGACACATATCACACTATTCTCCTTTTCACAGTACTGGTCACTTGCTCCTCCTCCTCCCCTGTTCCGCAACTTCGGCCTCGCCGTTGAGCTCAGTTTCATTTCCCTCGATGTCGTGACACGACTGAGGAGTTTGTTACCCGTGGGTCGCCCTGTGTAGAACATTACGACAATCATAATTATTCTTTGATAATGGTGCCCACAGATAAAACATATGAGACTAGCAAATGTAACAGAGGCATTCAAACCACATGCTTAATGACCTACGGCGACAGGGCCTTTAATTGTTAACATACAAAAGTTTCCCATTTAAAAGTATGTATGGCAATCTCATTACACGTGATGCGACTGTGATACGAGTGTTCGGTCGCATGCCGGATGATCCTTCCCACATATGGCGTGATTGCAGCGACAACATCAAGTCATGGTGACGAGACAACTCATGAGGGGTTGGGGATAGGTCGCTAGGATGGAGTGGGATCGGTGAAAGACCTTGACAACTAAGCGAGCATAGGGGGACCCAAAATTTTAAATATACCCAAAATTTTGGGTGGTGTTGTAGCGGCTACAACAAATGGCGAACCACTGGTAGAATCCAGCATCTCTGTCAACATCACCACAATAGTCTGAGTCCGGATAATGATGCAAGGGAATATTGAACCAGCTCCGTGGGTACCCTTTGTATTACTTTGGCCCTTTACGAGTATGTCTAATCCTTGTGCCTCGCTAAGTCCCGCTAATCAGAAACACATCAAAGAGAAAGCTCACAGACGCCGGTAGCTTGTTGATGATGTGACGAGCAAGGAAGTGGGCTTATTATTTTCAGGATTTTTAAAGTAAGTTTCTGGTGTTGCTCCACTGCCAGCAGGCCTGGACAGTACCCCGGCGGAGTCACTTCAAGAAATCACAAACGTTGCTCTGCTGCCAGCGAGCCTGGTCAGTACCCCGGCGGAGTCGTCGCATTACCTCTCTGCGCAGGAAGCCTTTCTCGATCCTTTACCCTTATTTGTTTCATGTGCTTATAGCACTTATTTCCATGTGCTCGTGGCACTTATTTTCATGTGCTCATGGCACTTATTTTTCATGGGCGGATGAGGGATCCCGACTTATTTTACGAGCAAGAGAGGTTGTTTCTTGTGTTACAGAAACTGAAAGATGTCTTGATTTGGGTTTTCCCTCATGCCAAAACTTCACATCCCATTCACCACAATAGGCGCAGCACGCAGAACAGCACATTAAAACGTCCAAGACTATGCTGGGCACAAGGCTTAGGCTTACGGGTATGGGCCATTTCAACTCATCAAGTCTCCCACAGACAACCGGCTCGTATATCCCCAGATAATAGGTTTAGACTCATAGGCATCTTGTTAATAATGCGACTTTGATGACTGGTCCTAAGAGAAAGCTGCCTCTTGAGATAGCCACCGCAACCTCACACAAAACAATGGGGTTACTGTTTCAGCAAGCGGGGCAGAACAAGAATGCAAGGTGATAGGGTTGCAATGAGGGCTCATGGGGTGACAGGCGATATGAAAAAAAAAAAAAAAAAAAAAAAAATGATGTGAGAGAGAGAGAGTACGACGCAATGTAATAAGCGAGACTCAAGGTGCAATGCAACGCCATGTGCGAGAACGATCAACCAGTTGTAAGTGCAACTACAAGCAGTGATTATTTATGCAACAACAAGCAACTAAAAAGGAAATGAAAGAAAATACTTGTAACATGATATTGCCTAAGATATTAATCGTGAACAAAAAACGACAAACACACTTTTAAACTATGAAGTAAAAAATTTTGCAGGTAAACCTAATTAACTTTGAACTAAAAATTTTATTGCAGGTCCTAGCTAGCCTACACCTAAACCCTAGTTAACCAATGATGTGGTCGGGTTATGTAAAATCAGTTTTCCAGTGCAGCCACCGCATTAATTTGCATCCTGCAATGACACAAATGATCAAGATTAGAGCCAGTATCCAAAAAAGTGCAGCAGCAACAAAATTTACCTGAGGAGCAGGTGCAACAGCAAGACGATCATAGATACTTGCCAAAGAACATGCCAGAACAGATTGTGCAGGCTGATTCCCGCTCTCGTCTTGATACACAACAATATGTTCTTGAAACTCAACATTATTAAACGACCCATAATCATTCATGCACAATCCTAGGTCTGCCGTGAGGGGTTTAAGATATTTCTTGTTTGCAGGCACATCCACCGAATAGGTTTGGTCGAGTTGACCAGCAATCTCATCATGGTGTTGAGGATCATCAGTTTTATGGAATGGAAACAATACGCAAGTGCCAAGTCAATTATAGATGCATGCACATCCAAGCGTAGAAATTCTAGTTTCGAAAACCCTAGTCCGGGGTTGCTCCTGGGTTTGGTTAAGGGTATGGGGATCGGAATCCACGTTTAAAGGAGCCTGAAAATCCTCACTGCTTTGAACAAACTCTGGACCTTCGAGCAAGGGGCTTTCCAACTTTGACTGCTCGGCGAGATTAACAGGCGAATGGGCGTGATCATCAATCGTAGTGATTGGAAATATGTCAGTGGGCTTTGTATCAGTTTGGTCGAATGTTTGCGCACTGACAGGTTGATAATCCAGAATGTCAGATTCTCCAAATTTGCTAGGATGGGGTGAATTCTACGCGTTTATGCTGGAAGGAGCATGCTCCTGGGGAATTGTCATTTCAGAAACGTTTGGCGGAAGCTGATGCATTTCGATTTTCTGGTGGGTACTTGAATCTTCCGAAAGCAAATCATCGAATTCAGGTGTCTTCATAGGGTCGGCCAAGAGATCCGAGTGATAGTCCTCTGTGGTACGATTGAACATGTTTTCAGATAAGAAAGGATCACTGTAATCATTGGTTTGATCGAATTTGGTACCTAGCAAGTTGGGCTCCCTGGGGTTTACCAAATGGGATGGATCGATAACGGGGACATCTTGAAGTTGTTCAGACGGGGAATCGCTCCTATGGCTGTCTAAAGATCCCAAGTGAGAAAAGTCAGATGTAACAGATTCATCGATTTTGGACTGTGATTGAGAAACACCATCTGCGTGCTTATGATTGTCGCCAACACCAGAATAAGGCAATTTTGAATGTCTCGAAGAAATTACTGGTGTGGCAGGATCGAGAAACAAACTAGGAAATAATGAACGAAAAGATTGAATCGCAGGGGCGTTAACCACACGAGGCTTTTCAACACGCACATTAGTGTCGTTCAGAGGACACAATGATTTGACAGGCCTTGTAAGGGAATAAACTTTATGCGGGGTAGGAGTCGATTCATAATACGTATGTAAACCAGATTCATAGTCTGAATGTGAACTTGATTCATTATCCGAATCTGAACCGGATTCGTAATCCGAATGTGAAACATATTCGTCACCCGAATCTGAACAAGATTCATCATCCGAATGTGAACCAGATTCATAATCTGAATGTGAACCAGATTCATAATCTGAATGTGAACCAGATTCATGACTAAGTCCAGGGAGACATCGAGTGGGCTCCGGGTAGGTTTCATGCGTCAAAAGAGATAATGATCCACTGGGGTGTTTAGATTCGACATGGTACGTTAAAGGCTCAAAGGTGGTGTAATCAGCTTTATCCTCCTGCCAGTCTCTATCCTTACTCAGGACTTCCAAGGTCACAACCCCACTCCCATACAACTCAAGAAGAGGGGCGAGAATATCAGCAACACTCTCCTTGGAGGCCTGAATGTGGCCTGGACTCGGGGAGATGGACAAGGAAGCCTTAGTGAAAAAATCCAAACAGCCTGTAACTTGCAGGTCATCATAGGGAACACTAGGATCTAACTGAAATTTCTCAAGGGAAATAACATACTTGAACTGCTCACCTAAATATTTCCAATCAACATCCCTCTCAGGGAATTCAAAACAATAATGAATGAATCTGATAAAGAACTCACCTAAAGATTCCTGAGGTTCCATTCTGATGAGATGTAACTTTATTACAATGTCATGAGGATTATACCTGTGAAAAGCTTGTTGTAATTTATGGGCGAGTTGTTCAAACGAATGGATGGAATCTTTCGGCAATGTGCGGCACCATTGTTTAGCGCGCCCTCCGAGGGTGAGGAAGAAAAGCAAACAAAACAAACCCTCATCGTCAATTTCATAGTACTCACCAAAGTCACAAAAATCTGAACAGTGTTGGGTTATGGACACCCCATTTTCACCATCAAATTTTAACTGGGACAAGTGATAAATAAATTCATCGGAGATGTAGTATCTAGGCTTATAAAACTCCGAAAAACATCTCGGGAGAATGATTTGGGAACGAGCCATTACAGATATGAGATTAACTGCAGGCTCTAAGGGCTCAGCTTGTCATCTGGCCCCCCCCCCCTTTTCGTTAAACATCTGGTCGGAGGTTCAGGCCCTCCTTCTAGCGCCAATTCTGTTGACAGGAAAATTTGTCCGGCCAACAGTAGGGGATCTCCTCGGTAGAAAGTCCCAATTAGACCTTGAACCGTTTGGAGTAGGGATCCTGTCCGGGGTGTGGGTCCGGCTACCGCTTAAGACGCCTTCCCTTAGGTCTCAAAAGAACCTGATTGAACCAGCGGACATACACTTATTCACGTGATACAGAATACAGGATTGATGTATTAGACCCGAATCAAACACTATGCGTAGCAAGATTATGAATAAAGCATGTACACCTCAAGAGATGTCGTTAGCAACACATCTTTTGGGGTAATGCTTATAAGGTATTCTGACCACAAAAGGAATAGTCCTTTATGATGAGATATCCTTTTACTTCTGAAAGATGAAACGAAATGCTAACAAAATAGTTCATTAACATTCATTATTAGAACAGATGATAAAATAAACATCATTGATACAACACAGATAGCCATGACGCATAAATGATGACATAAAGAGTGCAACTTCATTAATCATAGGATGTTCTGAAACTGTACAAGGAATACACACAGTGTTTGCACAGCAAAACACATCATAACCACAGGGTGTTTTAACAAGTATCTCTATATTCAGATGCGTAAGGGTACAATCCTTCAATACAATGCCCAGTAGTTCTTCAGTTTCCAAAAGGAAAAAGCCCCCTTATACAAGTTCCCATAGGAGTATTTATAATGCCAAAACTGCCCGTTGGGCTTTCTTGACTGTTCAGCTTCTTGACCGTTGGGTTGCCTTGCGACCCATTTTTTTTGCGACCTGCGACCTGAGCCGTTGTTGCGACTTGCGAATTGACTGGGTCGCGGGGTCGCAGGTTGTAAGAGAATTGCCAAGGTGCGACCTTGCGACCTTGCGACTAGGTCGCTGGGTCGCAGAGTCGCATAAGGGGGAAAAACTGAGATATGCGACCTTGCGACCTTGCGACTAGGTCGCTAGGTCGCTGGGTCGCAAAAGGTGGAGAACTGACGAAATGCGACCTTGCGACCTTGCGACTAGGTCGCTGGGTCACGGGGTCGCGAAAAGGAGGAAAACCAAAGAAATGTGACCTTGCGACCTTGCGACCAGGTCGCTGGGTCGCAGGGTCGCAAAAAGGCTGAAAACCGAAGGTATGCGACCTTGCGACCTTGCGACTAGGTCGCTGGGTCGCAGGGTCGCAAAGGCTGAAAACTGAAAGTATGCGACCTTGCGACCTTGCGACTAGGTCGCTAGGTCGCTGGGTCGCAAAAGGTGCAAACCGAAGATGTGCGACCTTGGCATATCTCCGAGTTGTAGTCTTCTTTCGGTGGATGTGGCCGGGTGCTCTCGAACATAAAGTGCTTTCTTCGGAGACTCATGGGGGTGCGCTTGTTTGAACAGGTCCTACTATTTGCTGGGGAAGGCATTTGCTCTTTGCGCAAACTCGAAGGTTCTTCCTGCAATAAAACAACAGAGGTCATAGATTGACTGATAATAATGCTAAGGGAACTTTAATTAATTATGAAAGAGAAACAATGAATTTAGACCCCTGTGTGGTCAAGACTTTATCAGAGATAATGGCACATGCAGGGTTTCTCTGTCATGATCATCATCTTCCGCACGCATGAGGTTCTCTTCATTTACGTTCTCAGTGTTTGCTATAGGTCTTCACTAAGCTCTGAGTGTTTGTAGAAGAAACTATTGATAAGATCGAAGATTTTATGCCCGTGCCATGTCCTGCTGAATGTTATCCTCGCAGGTCAGGCAAATGGCAATAGCCTACGACGCGTTTTCAGAGCCACTCCAACCAGATTGATATTTGTTCACTGCCATACACTTATAATATGTTCATACAATCGTTTTCCTTCAGTTCAAGTGATTAGCGGATTTGCTGGTGTTCAACCTTGCGACTTGGCAACCAAAGGACAGCATAGTCGTGGAACCTATTAGGTTGTATTCTGCGTTCATGCCTCAGACTCGCGACTCAGTGACTGGTTACAATGAGCTAGGGGTCGAACTCTTTATTGCTGCTCACAACTTCATGCAACAGCGACACAGCTCGTGTGTAATGCTTATGGCACCCTCGTGCATTTCAACACAGGCTCCTTTTGTCATCTGCGTTTTCACCCTCCCCCTCCAAGTGCGCTGGCTGCCAATGGATGCAAAACACCTTAGATCGAGAATTGTCAATAGTCGCTCATGTATAAGTTTGAGAGCTTCAATCACTGATCAACTCACTATCATGTTCTGCCTGGTAATGGTCCATGAGTTTCATGATCGCACTCTGTTGGATAGAATATGCTTTTCGTCTTCGTTTAGCTACAGGTCGAGAGACAACCCTTAGCACGGCTTCTTTCCTTGCATTGTTTTGTGTATCCTGTGCGAAAACTCATCCATAATTCCGCAGACTGGCGCCTTGCTGCTATCTCTCTGCCAAGTTTCAGAAGATTCATGGGCGTTGTAAATCTTCTTGGACAGGCCTGCATGCATGTCGAATCTGCGGCAGGGTCTACGGTTACTGAATGCAGGACCTTGCGCGTTACTTTAGCGCGTCTGATCTGTTATCACATTTGTTTTGCAATGAGCATCCCAACGTGTAACTTTTCTTCAATTCGTAGCGATTCTCTCCAACGCTTGCAATCATCATCAGCATTATCTCTGCTGACAATGGGATTTCGTTTACCAGTAACTGTAGGCAGCTATATGCGAGATGTGGGGAATATCATTGTCGCTGGCAGTAACGAAGGCTAACATCGCTGCAATGGCGCTGATGGCCGTATTAATTAAGGGGCTCATGCCATGAGAAACGCCGTGGATCCACGTTGTCTGGCAGAACACGGTTTACGGCCATGCGTACTGCACGCCTCTTACTATTATCGCACCAGCGTTATTATATCTTGCCAACTGCCACTGTAGGTTTGTTTAAAACATCTTCTCCGTGCTTTGACCGTAACGTTGTAGATGTATGTTCTCCATGCGTTACCCATAGGTTTAAACCGAGCCGATGCCTTCAAACAACGACATTCCCTTTGATTATTTCAGCACAATAATGATTATATCATCGCCGTCGTTGTTTTCGTTCATGGTTTGTACGTGTATATTGCTTCAACATACGCCGTGAATTGAACAAGCCATCAAACCCTTGACTCCACGCAACGTAGATATTGGATGTCAGACCGTAAAATGTATATCTGTTACATGTCTGCTTGGCGCCCGTTTGCCGTGCGTTTTAACCATAAAGTGGACTTCTGTAAATGTATATTTGTTCTACAACATTTACGTGGGTCGAAAACCCTACCATCGAACATGCATCCCATTCAACGTGTCCATGCAATCTTTCGCCGGGTTTCAACGTCAAGTTGACCGTCAGACCTGCCCCACGTGGAAGGGACTGCATCATTAAACTATTTGTGCCACTGGTAATGCAGCGTGTCTGCTCGGCAATCTTATGCAGTCGTGAAGTCTTATGTGATTTTATATGGTTTGAATAATATGCAATTGCACCAAGACTTTGTATCATCAATTGTATTTGCTTTGACCATCGACTTAGCGCCCACGCAACGTGGTCTTACACCTCGTATTAATATACACATGGTCTTGTATTAATAGTGCATGGTCTAGCGCCTTGTGTTAATACATGCACCGTCACCTTTCGCCTTGTAGTTAAAACATATAACATCACCTTGCGCTTTGTAATAATATATTGCATGGTCTAGTGTTTTGTATTAATACATATAACATCACCTCGCGCTTGTAATAATATATGCATGGTCTAGTGCTTTGTATTAATCCATATAACATCACCTTGCGCTTGTAATAATACAGGCATGGTCTTGCGCTAATATGATCATTTACTTTCCTTGCTATAATTCGAACGCTTCGTTTTGAAAGATCGAATGTCGCAACATACTTATCAGACTATTGATAGCCCTTTTCACATTTGCTTTCTACCCTTGCCATCGGCGTATGCATTTAAACATGACCCTTTAGGTTCAATCTAACATTGTCCATCTCATATGGTCCCACATACACAAACTTTCAGGATATGGGAGCGTAAAGGCGACTAGGGCTGTAAGGTCATTTTATTGCTCCACGTTGTACTCCTTGCAGTGTACTTAATTCCACACTATGCAGCTTAAGATCCATAAATGTTGCTTCCAAAGGGTGCGCTCACATGTTTGAAAACTCTGTCGTTGGCTTGCCACCCCAACACATATGCTTTCGCACTGCCACTTGGCACGAGAATGCCCTGAATGAGAGTGTCGCTCCTCAGGGAGATCTCCTGAGTTTGCTTTGTTCAGCGGGCCATAATTAATGCTATACTTGTCGAAATGGTGACAAATGTTCCTTTGTATACAGACATCGACACGGAGCTGGCATTGTGCAGGATCTCCATAATTCTGGTGTGCACTCATGAAGAACACCTTCTGCGTTGGTGACACAAAAGGTTCTTTGTCTGATCGACACATATCACACTATTCTCCTTTTAACAGTGCTGGTCACTTGCTCCTCCTCCTCCCCTGTTCCGTAACTTTGGCCTCGTCGTTGAGCTCAATTTCATTTCCCTCGATGTCGCGAAACGACTGAGGAGTCTGTTACCCGTGGGTCGATCTGTGTAGAACATTACGACAATTATAATTATTCTTTGATAATGGTGCCCATAGATAAAACATATGAGACTAGCAAATGTAACAGAGGTATTCAAACCACATGCTTAATGACCTATGGCGACAGGGCCTTTAATTGTTAACATACAAAAGTTTCCCATTTAAAAGTATGTATGGCAATCTCATCACACGTGATGCGACTGTGATACGAGTGTTTGGTCGCATGCCGGATGATCCCTCCCACACATGGCGTGATTGCAGCGACAACATCAAGTCATGGTGACGCGACAACTCATGAGGGGTTGGGGATAGGTCGCTAGGATGGAGTTGATTCGGATTAGGTGAAAGACTTTAACGCCTAGGCGAGCAGAGGGGGAACCCGAAATTTTAAATATACCCAAAATTGTGTGTTGTTGTTGCCATACCACCAGGTCAAGTTCCAAATGGGATGGTATGACATTCTGTCAAAGTTAATCTTGTGTCATTTTGGAATGCTAGAATAAAATTCTTTGGTATAGGAACAGGCACGGGAGGTGTGACAATGGTATCTGAGCCCAAGTTATAAAACTGGCCGTTGACATTGTGCTCACTTTTGCCGTGTGTTCCCTATATAAATAACAAGTAGATTTTTTTAATTTTACCGATCTCGTGTTGTGTAGTGTACAAAGGGTGTTGGAATGGTAAGGTGAAGAAATTTATGGGATCTCAAAGATGAGTATAGTACCTGCATCCCAACGCTCCTATGATGGCTGTTGCACAGGTTGCACGAATTGGATGAAATGAGACCACGCTTAATGACAAAGTTATCTACACTAGTATGAGCAAGAAAAGCTCATCGTGAGCTAACCTCACGGAACAGCCAAGAAGGCGAAGGTTCCAGAAAGAGGAAGACTGATGAGTTGGAGGATGATGATGCTGTTAGGCATCAGTATAAGCAGAAAAAAGGAATTACAAGGGGAATTCCGAAAGATCAAACCTCCTTCCTATGATGGGGAGAAGGAGGAAGATGCTGAAGCCTGGTTGCTGAATATGATTAAGTATTTCCAGGTCTATGAATATGAAAGCAACCTGAAGGCCAGATTAGCTGTCTACCAACTACAAGGTAAGGCTACCTTGTGGTGGGAGGAGACAAAAATGGTTCATGCCATTGATGAAAAGACAGTTACCTGGGAATATTTCCAGGTTAAGTTCAAAAACCTCTACCTAAATGAACATTACTATGATGATAAAGCCAAGGAATTTCATGAACTTAGATTGGGACAGTTCACTATTGATGAATTTGTTACTAAGTTTACAAATCTGTTGAGATATGTACCCTACATAAGGGAAGAAAAGGCAAAGGTACAAAGGTTTCTGAACTGTTTGCCTACTGTGTACAAGGAGAAAATCGAGTTTGAAAACCCAAAAACTATGGACGAAGCTATTAGGAAAGCTAGATTGTGCTACCAATAGTTCAAAAGAAAAACTGAACATGGAAAAATCTGGGTCAATAAGAGTGAATTCAAAGGGAAGAAATAGAAACCAACCTATTTGAAAAATTTTGGCTGAGATCATCAGCGAAAAAAGTTTAATAAACCCAAAGAAATTCAAACTGCTCAATCCCAAGTGGCTTCAAAACAAATAGATGGAGACAGTAAGAAGGAAGGGGCAGTCAAAATGAAGGAACCCCTAAAATGTTGGGGATGTGGAGAACCCCATCTGTTGAGAGATTGTCCCCATCGAAACATTCGGATGATTATGAGAGATCGAGAAGCCACTACAGTAAATGACATAGCCAGAAATATACCAACTATCAGTGCAGCCTTGGAAACTCGACAAGCAGAACATCAAGCTACCATGGTGGAAATGGAGGGTAATATTTCTGACCAATCTGTTACTGTTCTGATTGATCCGAGTGCTTATTTGAGTTACATTAGTCCAAAAATTGTAGAAAAATGTAATCTTAAAACTGAAAAATTTCAGCAGTCATGGTTGGTACAGCTGGCCACTGGAACTAAGAGAAAGGTAACACATAAATTTCCCCGAACAGAAATCAAATTAAATGATTTTCAAACAGAAGTAAATTTGAACATTCTTCCTTTAGGTTCCTATGACCTGCTGATAGGAATGGACTGGCTGGAAAAGAAGAAAGCCTTGATGAACTGCTGGGATAAGACTCTGCATTGTGTAGATGAGGAAGGGAGATATTTTATTCTCAAGGGAAAACCAAAACCTATCTTTGTAAGACAAATATCAGCACTGCAATTAAAACGAACAGCTAGAAAAGGGTACCAAGTTTATGCAGTACAGGTGGAAGAAACAGAACAGAAAACTGAAGAAAGATCACTGGATGTTGTACCAGTGGTAAGAGAGTTTAAGGAAGTCTTTCCAGATGAGATTCCTCATCTTCCCCCCAAGAGAGAGATTGATTTTTCAATCGATTTGGTGCCGGGAGCAACACCTGTTTCCCGAGCCCCTTATCGAATGAGTCCCCCTGAATTTATGGAACTGAAAATGAAATTGCAAGAATTGTTAGATAAAGGTTATATCAGACCAAGTGTGTCTCCTTGGGGAGCACCAGTCCTATTTGTGAAAAAGAAAGATGGAACTTTTAGGATGTGCATTGATTACCGTCAACTGAATAAGTTGACCATAAAAAATAGATACCCCTTGCCCAGAATTGATGATCTTTTTGACCAAGTGAGAGGAGCTTCGGTATTTTAAAAGATTGATTTAAGGACTGGTTATCACCAGCTCAGAATTAAAGAAGAAGACATCAGCAAAACAGTGCTTCGAACCAGGTATGGTCACTACGAATTTGTAGTCCTACCTTTTGGTTTGACAAATGCCCCTGCCACTTTTATGTGCCTAGTGAACAGTGTGTTAAATAAGTACTTGGATAAATTTTGACTTGTGTTCATAGATGATATTCTATTCTACTCAAAAAGTGAGGAGGAACATAAAGAACACTTAAGGATAGTATTGCAAACTCTAAAGGAAAACCAGTTATATGCCAAGTTCAGCAAATGTGAATTTTACAAAGATAAGATCCAATACTTGGGTCATATTATTTCTGAACAAGGCCTTGCTGTTGACCTTGAAAAGATAAAAGCTATTAAAGAATGGCCTATCCCAACTGATGTTTCAGCAGTGAGGTCATTCATGGGGATTGCAGGCTATTATTGCAGATTTGTGGAGAGATTTTCTGCTATAGCTCATCCCATAACCTCATTACAAAGGAAGGGTGTCAAGTTCGAGTGGACTGAAAAATGTCAAAACAATTTTGACCAACTAAAACAAAAACTTACTACAGCCCCGATCTTGAAGATTGCAGATCCTGATAAAGAATTTTTCGTATGTACAGATGCCTGTAGAGAGGGGTTGGGAGGAGTCCTGTTGCAGGAAAATTTAGTTATTGCCTATGAATCTAGGAAATTGAAGATACATGAATAGAACTATAGTGCCTAGGATTTAGAGTTAGATACTGTTATTCCTGCCTTGAAAATGTGGCGACACTATCTCCTTGGAAAAATTTTTACATTGATGACTGATGATATTAGTGTCAAATATTTCTTTTCCCAAAATGATTTGAATGTTAGGCAAGCCAGATGGCTTTCTTTTCTAAGTGAATTTGATATGGACATAAAACATATCAAGGGAAAAGAAAATAAAGTTGCTGATGGATTGAGCAAAAATGCTTGTCAGAATATAAACAACATTGGAAGTAGTGCCCAGATCGATGTAGAAGATTTGGTGAAACAAGCAGCAAACCAAGATCCAAATTATGAGACGCTACTGGTGAAACTACAAAAAAAGGAGAAGACTGGTTTCACTCAAAATCAAAAAGGGCTGATCTGCTACAAAAGTAGATTGTATATCCCCAATGTAGAAACTTTAAAAAGGCAGATTTTAGATGAATATCACAAGCAGCCATATGCAGGGCATCCTGGATATCAGAAAATGTTAACAGCTTTGAAGAAGAAGTTGTTTTGGCCAGGAATGAAAAGAGATGTAGCAGAATATTTAGCTAGATGTATGGAGTGTCAACTAGTTAAAAATGAACATCAGCATCCTGCTGGTCTTTTAAACCCCTTGCCAATTGCAGAATGGAAATGGGACACAGTTTCCATGGATTTTATAACAGGATTACCCAAAACGAAATACCAACATGATTCAGTGATGGTAGTAGTAGACACTTTAACAAAAGCTGCACATTTTATACCAGTGAAATCTACCTTTGGGACAACTCAAGTAGCAAATGTGTTCCTGAAGGAGGTAGTAAGACTCCATGGAGTTCCGAAGGTGATTGTTTCTGACCGAGATGCTAAGTTTACAGCAACTTTTTGGAAAGGGCTATTTGGAGGGATGGGTACTAAGCTGAATTTTAGTACTGCCTATCACCCTCAGACTGACGGGAAAACCGAAAGAACTAATCATATTTTGGAGGACATGCTGAGGATGTATGTGATGGACAGGCCAACAAAGTGGGAAGATTATTTGCACTTAGCTGAATTTTCCTATAACAACAGCTACCAATCCTCCATCAAAATGAGTCCGTTTGAGGCACTGTATGGAAGAAAGTATCTTACTCCTTTGAGTTGGAGCCAACCAGAAGATAAATTGATGTTGGGACCAGATGCTTTACAAGAGATGGAAAGAATTGTTAAACAGATACAAAGAAACATTAAGACAGCACAAGATCGCCAGAAAACCTATGCTGATAAGAAAAGAGTGCACCGAGAATTTAAAGTGGGGGAGCATGTGTACTTGCGTATTAAACCCAAAAAGAGCACACTTTATGCTGGAAGTTGTGCAAAACTGGCTCCTAGATATTGTGGTCCTTTTGAAGTATTAGAAAGGGTGGGCCAGTGGCTTACAAGCTGGCCTTACCACCCCATGTTAGAGTTCATGATGTGTTTCATGTTTCGTTATTAAAAAGATATGTGCATGATGCTTCTCACATAGTTGATTGGGCTGTTGTACAGGTGGAACCAGAAGGGGAATTTACGCCTGCTTGCTTCAAATATTGGACGGGAAGAAATTGAATTGAGAAAATCGAACAGTAGCAGAGTAAAGGTGCGGTGGAAGCACTTTACTGCGAAAGAAGTACACAGGAAAGAGAAGATGGAGAATGATGGAAAGATATCCATTTTGTTTGAAAAAATGAGCTCTAGTAGTTAAATAATAACAACGAGGACGGTGTTTTCTTTCGGAGGGATATGTAACACCCCTAGTTTATGTGTTTGAAAGTTAAAAATAGACATTGAACTTTAATCGTAAGTTAAAGAGAGGGAGTGGACCCCACGCGATAAGTATTTGTGAATGTAATTAAATATTTAAAATTGAGGAAATGAATAAAATGAACGTATGTGATTCCTTTTTGTGAAGTTATGAATCACTTGCTAAATCCATGATGGATAAGGTAAATATAACTTCCCCACAATATTTCAAAAGAAAAAATCCTTGAAAGAAATTAATTCTAATTTGGATTTTTCAGGAAAAATATAAATTCCCCAATGATGAGGAAAATAGTTGGGAAGAGGTAAAACAAAGCTGGAAAAGCTGGGAAAAGCATAAAACAGCGTTAAATAATCCCTAAAATGGGAAGCCTAGGCAAACAGGAAGAAAACCATCTTGATATTCTGGACGCAGAATTAGAAACATGCTTTGGGGAACAACAGCTTAAATAAGCTGCTCCTAAATAGATTAGAGGTTGATCTGAACTAGGAGGGATCTCAGCTCGGGGGTGAATTCTGGAGACAAATGAATTCTACGGTTGGGTGGCTTCGTCATCAAATTAAGTGGTATGTCCAGTTCAGTTATATTTTCTACTTACAAGATGTAGGTGTAAATTTTAAGTTATATGGAATGTGAAAGTATTATATATGCATGCTGTGTGTTTGCTATAATATTCCATACATTTAACAGAAATTACAACACGATTGTGGCAAATTTCTGTACAGTTGTAGGAATCACATCTATGGGATATAATTCATTAGAATCTCTAAACCATAGCTGGTCTAAATCTAAGAATACATGTTTCTAAGGATGATTTCAAGTTTAACTTTAATCTTCATACATTTCATGAATGAAATCTTAAATCCTAACTATTGAAACAAAGAGTCAGATGTCAAATATAATTACTTGGAGTAAGAAGTGAAAAGAGTAGAGTATAAACTATAGAATCTAAAATTGATAGCACCAACTGGACAGAGTTAGAAGATACCAGAACCAAAATGACAAAAATCTGCATATGTTACCAGTATACTCATAAACTCAGTCACAGAGTATACTTCATTACAACATGTCAAAGAAAAAGGGTTATACTTACTACCCGTCATAGGTATCTCTATGAAATCCAAAAGCATGCAATATACAGATGATTACAGGCCTAAGTAGACTAGCATACTATACATGAGAGTGAATTATAATTATAGAAAACATCTCCAGCAAAACAAAAAAATCTAGGGAGATGATAACTGAAATGCTATACATTCATTCTAGCAATAAAATTTACAGATCTGGAAATTCTAATGATTTCATAAGAGGACAGAGAGTTCCTGTAGGAACAATATAGCACCTGTCAGGAATAAACAATGCTAAATTAAATTTACTGAATCACTGTAAATTTGGGAAAAGATACCAGTGTATAGAAATATACATATAAGAGTAATAATTGAAATAAAACAAAAGCAACAAGGAGATTTATACATAATTGTGGCCACTAGCTTAACTCTCCACGAAAAAATTTAGTGTGATACACAGGAAATGTATATAAACTAATAAACTGGAAAATTGTGAAGCTAATACAAAATAATAATAAAAAACAATCTCAGCGAAGAAGAATGTCCAGGTCGGCATATACATGTCCGAGGTCGAGCCTCTTATGCACAAGCTAAATAAAATGAGTCGTACGCATCCCAAATAAAACACAATATTTAGGGTGGAAGAGTATTATCATACAACCGGAAATTTGTAATAATTACAGTTTCGGAATGAGTCTATAAAAATTCGATAGACTAGTAACACTCGAGGAAACTAACAATTCCACCTAAACGAGATGGAGCAATGAGACTGAAGGATGGTTCTCTCCGCGCAGACATATACCAACCTGGAATGTAAATGAAGATAAAATCATCATCAATAAGAAAGAGGGCTCTCATAGCTGCCATCACTAAACGAGTAGACAATAGGCATTACCTGGAAAAAAAGACGCAAACATGTTAGTAGGACTGTCAATAAAACTACTTATGGGAAAATTTTTACAAATAGAGGAATGTATCCAGACTAGAAAGGGATAACTGTGAGGGAAAAGACCCTCGTTCTTTCCAAGTTAACTGCCACCAAAATCAAGACATAAGATCAACTGAATTGAAAGACAGAGGGTTCACAAATGGAAATAAAAAATAATATAAAATCTCAGGACGTCCTTGCCTGAGGATTATCGCTCAGCCATGAAGAGACGAGCCATGATAATACATCGCCATCCTGAACCTAGTGCTCTAATCACATAAAAGGAGCAGAGGAACACATGCTAAGGAAACCTGCATGTTAATATTACACCTCGTTATTTATAGAATTGATTAGAAGGACGCAGAGATGGTGACTGAACAAAACCAGAGGAAACATGTAAAAATGTTGGGACATGAAATTGATGTGAGGATAAACGAATCCAAATGTGGCTCAACCATAAACTCTGTAAAATGAATGACATCAAGTGTAGTGCCACTGCTCGAGACTTCCATAGCGACAGAGGTGTGGTAAGCTCTGGAACGAGTATGGTCTGTAAGGGATAATGAAAGGAGGGCGTGTGAAGTGCATACCTAGTTTAGTTTTCGTCGCCTATGCAAGCAGACCTGAATGATGAAAAAAAAACCCATGCGTAAATTCTGTAGCAAATAGAGCCTCGAGGCAGAGAGGTAAACCAACCCAACGAGGGCCAAAGAAACTGGCGCCACACAAAAACGAAAACTTATATAACAACACTTCATTCCAGAAAAACCCTAATGTGGTGAGACAATCTTAACCATCCACATGGCATGATCTCAAAGAGGGAAGACATGGATCGAATAGTTTGAAGAGAAATTATGCCAGTCAGTAGACATTCAATGTGACAAGTAAAGCCATTAAATTCAAGACAGTCTGGCCGTATAAAGAGAAATTTCTGCATATCCACAGTAGGCTGGCATGGCAAATGCCATATCAACGTGTAGGGATATCATGTGAATGGTATGGGAAGAAACCTATCCCATCCAATACCATGAAACCAAGAAGTAGCGCGGCACCGGTGGTGGTGAAATAATGCCACGTCTCACTTACCTTATCACATAAAACCGGCTCGAGTCAGGACATCATACGTGGAAGCAAGGAGTACGTTCAATCTCCACATTAAACTCTGATACGACCCATATGTACAGAAAGAAATGCGATAATATTAACACAGCTCAACAAGGACTTTGAAACTATATCATCATATGGCCATAATGACGATAAAGGCACCAATACAAAAACATGTAACGTAAATCCAACCAATGCTCATAGCTCAACTATAGAAAAGAGTACGTTATGGGGTAAAATCTATTCAGTTCATGTGAATATAAATACATAGAAATGTGTTGAATGCCCAAAGGTCAAGAACATTAAAATAAAGGTTGGACATGGGTTGGTAAGTGTGACCCTTATAAGGAAGGGATTAATGTTAAATAATTCCACCATGAGTTAATAAAATTACCCTTAGATGAAAATGAATTTAAAATGGAAGGGAATATATAGTGACGTTGGAGAAAAGTTATTATGTGGAAAACAATTGGAATTGAAAAATGCATTAACCATTAACCAGGTCGAGTTCCAAAAGGGATGGTATGACATTCTGTCAAAGTTAATCTTGCACATTTTGGAATGCTAGAAAAAGAAATTTTGGTATAGGAAAAGCGAATGGGAGGTAAGGCTACCTTGTGGTGGGAGGAGACAAAAATGGTTCATGCCATTGATGAAAAGACATTTACCTGGGAATATTTCCAGGTTAAGTTCAAAAACCGCTACCTAAATGAACGTTACTATGATGATAAAGCCAAGGAATTTCATGAACTTAGACTGGGACAACTCACTATTGATGAATTTGTTACTAAGTTTACAAATCTGTTGAGATATGTACCCTACATAAGGGAAGAAAAGGCAAAGGTACAAAGGTTTTTGAACTGTTTTCCTTCTGTGTACAAGGATAAAATCGAGTTTGACAACCCAAAAACTATGGACGAAGCTATTAGGAAAGCTAGATTGTGCTACCAACAGTTCAAAAGAAAAACTGAACATGGAAAAAGCTGGCTCAATAAGAGTGAATTCAAAGGGAAGAAACAGAAACCAGCCTATTTGAAGAATTTTGGCCGAGATCATCAGTGGAAAAAGTTTAATAAACCCAAAGAAAGTCAAACTGATCAATCCCAAGTGGCTTCAAAACAAATAGATGGAGACAGTAAGAAGGAAGGGACAGTCAAAATGAAGGAACCCCTGAAATGTTGGGGATGTGGAGAACCCCATCTGTTGAGAGATTTTCCCCATCGAAACATTCAGATGATTATGAGAGATCGAGAAGCCACTACAGTAAATGACATAGCCAGAAATATACTAACTATCAGTGCAGCCTTGGAAAATCGACAAGCAGAACATCAAGCTACCATGGTGGAAATGGAGGGTAAGATTTCTGACCAATCTGTTACTGTTCTGATTGATCCAGGTGCTTCTTTGAGTTACATTAGTACAAAAATTGTAGAAAAATGTAATCTTAAAACTGAAAAATTTCAGCAGTCATGGTTGGTACAGCTGGCCATTGGAACTAAGAGAAAGGTAACACATAAATTGCCCCAGACAGCAATCAAATTAAATGATTTTCAAACAGAAGTAAATTTGAACATTCTGCCTTTAGGTTCATATGACCTACTGATAGGAATGGACTGGCTGGAAAAGAAGAAAGCCTTGATGAACTCCTGTGATAAGACTCTGCATTGTGTAGATGAGGAAGGGAAATCTTTTATTCTCAAGGGAAAACCAAAACCTATCTCTATAAGACAAATATCAGCAGTGCAATTAAAACGAACAGCTGGAAAAGGGTACCAAGTTTATGCAATACAGGTGGAAGAAACAGAACAGAAAACTGAAGAAAGATCACTGGATGCTGTACCAGTGGTAAGAGAGTTTAAGTAAGTCTTTCCAGATGAGATTCCTCATCTTCCCCCCAAGAGAGATATTGATTTTTCAATCGATTTGGTGCCGGGAGCAACACCTGTTTCCCGAGCCCCTTATCGAATGAGTCCCCCTGAACTTATGGAACTGAAAGTGCAATTGCAAGAATTGTTAGATAAAGGTTATATCAGACCGAGTGTGTCTCCTTGGGGAGCACCGGTCCTATTTGTGAAAAATAAAGATGGAACTTTTAGGATGTGCATTGATTACCATCAACTGAATAAGTTGACCATAAAAAACAGGTACCCCTTGCCCAGAATTGATGATCTTTTTGACCAAGTGAGAGGAGCTTCGGTATTTTCAAAGATTTTTTTAAGGACTGGTTATCACCAGCTCAGAATTAAAGAAGAAGACATCAACAAAACAACGTTTCGAACCAGGTATGGTCACTACGAATTTGTAGTCCTACCTTTTGGTTTGACAAATGCCCCTGCCACTTTTATGTGCCTAATGAACAGCGTGTTAAATAAGTACTTGGATAAATTTGTAATTGTGTTCATAGATGATATTCTAGTCTACTCAAAAAGTGAGGAGGAACATAAAGAACACTTGAGGATAGTATTGCAAACTCTGAAGGAAAACCAGTTATATGCCAAGTTCAGCAAATGTGAATTTTACAAAGATAAGATCCAATACTTGGGTCATATTATTTCTGAACAAGGCCTTGCTGTTGACCCTGAAAAGATAAAAGCTATTAAAGAATGGCCTGTCCCAACTGATGTTTCAGCAGTGAGGTCATTCATGGGGATTGCAGGCTATTATCACAGATTTGTGGAGATATTTTCTGCTATAGCTCATCCCATAACCTCATTACAAAGGAAGGGTGTCAAGTTCGAGTGGACTGAAAAATGTCAAAATAGTTTTGACTAACTAAAACAAAAACTTACTACAGCCCCTATCTTGAAGATTGCAGATCCTGATAAAGAATTTGTCGTATGTACAGATGCCTGTAGAGAGGGGTTGGGAGGAGTCCTATTGCAGGAAAATTTAGTTATTGCCTATGAATCTATGAAATTGAAGATACATGAACAGAACTATAGTTCCTATGATTTAGAGTTGGCTACTGTTATTCATACCTTGAAAATGTGGCGACACTATCTCCTTGGAAAAAAAATTACATTGATAATTGGTCATATTAGTCTCAAATATTTCTTTTCCCAAACTGATTTGAATGCTAGGAAAGCCAGATGGTTGTCTTTTCTAAGTGAATTTGATATGGACATAAAACATATCAAGGGAAAAGAAAATAAAGTTGCTGATGTATTGAGCATAAATGCTTGTCAGAATATAAACAGCATTGGAAGTAGTGCCCAGATCGATGTAGAAGATTTGGTGAAATATGCAGCAAACCAAGATCCAAATTATGAGACACTATTGGTGAAACTACAAAAAAAGGAGAAGATTGATTTCACTCAAAATAAAAAAGGGCTGATCTGCTACAAAAATAGATTCTATATCCCCAATGTAGAAACTTTAAAAAGGCAGATTTTAGATGAATATCACAAGCAGCCATATGCAGGGCATCCTGGATATCAGAAAATGTTAACAGCTTTGAAGAAGAAGTTGTTTTGGCCAGGAATGAAAAGATATGTAGCAGAATATTTAGCTAGATGTATGGAGTGTGAACTAGTTAAAACTGAACATCAGCATCCTGCTGGTCTTCTAAACCCCTTGCCAATTGCAGAATGGAAATGGGACACAGTTTCCATGGATTTTATAACAGGATTACCCAAAACGAAATACCAACATGATTCAGTGATGGTAGTAGTAGACACTTTAACAAAAGTTGCACATTTTATACCTGTGAAATCTACCTTTGGGACAGCTCAAGTAGCGAATGTGTTCCTGAAGGAGGTAGTAAGACTCCATGGAGTTCCGAAGGTGATTGTTTCTAACCGAGATGCTAAGTTTACAACAGCTTTTTGGAAAGGGCTATTTGGAGGGATGGGTACTAAGCTGAATTTTAGTACTGCCTATCACCCTTAGACTGACAGACAAACTGAAAGAACTAATCAGATTTTGGAGGACATGCTGAGGATGTATGTGATGGACAGGCCAGCAAAGTGGGAATATTATTTGCACTTAGCTGAATTTTCCTATAACAACAACTACCAATCCTCCATCAAAATGAGTCCGTTTGAGGCACTGTATGGAAGAAAGTGTCGTACTCCTTTGAGTTGGAGCCAACCAGAAGATAAACTGATGTTGGGACTAGATGCTTTACAAGAGATGGAAAGAATTGTTAAACAGATACAAAGAAACATTAAGACAACACAAGATCGCCAGAAAACCTATGCTGATAAGAAAAGAGTGCACCGAGAATTTAAAGTGGGGGAGCATGTATACTTGCGTATTAAACCCAAAAAGAGCACACTTTATGCTGGAAGTTGTGCAAAACTGGCTCCTAGATATTGTGGTCCTTTTGAAGTATTAGAAAGGGTGGGACCAGTGGCTTACAAGCTGGCCTTACCGCCCCATGTTAGAGTTCATGATGTGTTTCATGTTTCATTATTAAAAATATATGTGCATGATGCTTCTCACATAGTTGATTGGGTTGTTGTACAGGTGGAACCAGAAGGGGAATTTCTGCCAGAACCGCTTCAAATCTTGGAGCGGGAAGAAATTGAATTGAGAAATCGAACAGTAGCAAGAGTAAAGGTGCAGTGGAAGCACTTTACTACTGAAGAAGCTACCTGGGAAAGAGAAGCTGAAATGATGGAAAGATATCCATTTTTGTTTGAAACATGAACTCTAGTAGTTAAATAATAACATCGAGGATGGTATTTGCTTTCAGAGGGGGAATATGTAACACCCCTAGTTTATGTGTTTGAAAGTTAAAACTAGACATTGAACTTTAATCCTAAGGGGAGTGGACCCCAAAGGATAAGTATTTTGTGAATGTAATTAAATACTTAAATTGATGAAATGAATAAAATGAACTTGTGCAGATTGACCAAAATGAGATTATGAGATCACTTGCTAAATCCATGAGGATGGATAAGGCAAATACTTCCCCACAATCTTTCAAAAAAATCCTTGAAAGAAATTAATTCTAATTTGGGTTTTTGAGGAAAAATATAAATTCCCCAATGATGACGAAAATAGTTGGGAAGAGGTAAAAAAAGCTGGAAAAGCTGGGAAAAGCATAAAACAACTTTAAAGAATCCCTAAAATGGGAAGCCTAGGCAAACAGGAAGAAAAGCATTCTGATATTCTGGACGCAAAATTAGAAACATGCTTTGGGGAACAACAGCTTAAATAAGCTGCTCCTAAACAGATTAGAGGTGGATCTGAACTAGGAGGGATCTCAGCTCGTGGGTGAATTCTGGAGACAAACGAATTCTACGGTTGGGTGGCTTGGTCATCAAATTAAGTGGTATGTCCAGTTCAGTTATATTTTATGCTTACAAGATGTAGGTGTAAATTTTAAGTTATATGGAAAGGTGAAAGTATTATATATGCATGTTGTGTGTTTGCTATAATATTCCATAGATTTAACAGAAATCTTAGCAGAGTTTCCTTCCATTTCTGTACAGTTGTAGGAATCAAATAGATGGGAAAGAATTCATCATAATCTCTAAACCATAACTGGTCTAAATCTGAGAATACATGTTTCCCAAGGATGATTTCCAGTTTAACATTAATTTGCTTCTGTTTCATGAATGAAATCTTAAATCCTAACTATTGAAACAAAGAGTCAGATGTAAAATATAATTACTTGGAGTAAGAAGTGAAAAGAGTAGAGTATAAACTATAGAGTCTAAAATTGATAGCACCAACTGGACAGAGTTAGAAGATACCAGAGCCAAAATGACAAAAATCTGCATATGTTACCAGTATACTCATAAACTCAGTCACAGAGTATACTTCATTACAACATGTCAAAGAAAAAGGGGTATACTTACTACCTGTCATAAGTATCTATATGAAATCCAAAGGCATGTAATATACAGATGATTACAGGCCTAAGTAGACTAGCATACTATACATGAGAGTGAATTATAATTATAGAACACATCTCCAGCAAAACCAAAAATCTAGGGAGATGATAACTGAAATGCTATACATTCATTCTAGCAATAAAATTTACAGATCTAGAAATTCTAACAATTTCATAAGAGGACAGAGAGTTCATGTAGGAACAATATAACACCTGTCAGGAATAAACAATGCTAAATTAAATTTACTAAATCACTGTAAATTTGGGAAAAGATGCCAGTATATAGAAATATACATATAAGAGTAATAATTGAAATAAAACAAAAGAAACAAGGAGATTTATACATAATTGTGGCCACTAGCTTAACTCTCCACGAAACAATTTAGTGTGATACACAGGAAATGTATATAAACTAATAAACTGGAAACTTGTGAAGCTGATACAAAATAAAAAAATAAAAAACAATCTCAGTGAAGAAGAATGTCCAGGTCAGCATATACATGTTCGAGGTCGAGCCTCTTATGCACAAGCTAAATAAAATGAGCCGTGCGCATCCCAAATCAAACACAATATTTAGGGTGGAAGAGTATTATCATACAACTGGAATTTTGTAATAATTACAGTTTCGGAATGAGTCTATAAAAATTCGATAGACTAGTAACACTTGAGGAAACTAACAATTCCACCTAAACGAGATGGAGCAATGAGACTGAAGGATGGTTCTCTCCGCGCAGACATATACCAACCTGGAATGTAAATGAAGATAAATTCATCATCAATCGGAAAGATGGCTCTCATAGCTGCCTCCACTAAATGAGTAGAGAATAGGCATTACCTGGAAAAAAAGACGCAGACATGTTAGTAGGACTGTCAATAAAACTACTTATGTGAAAAATTTTACCAATAGAGGAATGTATCCAGACTAGAAAGGGTTACCTATGAGGGAAAAGACCCTCGTTCTTTCCAAGTTAACTGCCACCAAAATCGAGACATAAGATCAACTAAATTGAAAGACAGAGGGTTCACAAATGGAAATAAAAAATAATATAAAATCTCAGGACGTCCTTGCCTGAGGATTATCGCTCAACCATGAAGAGACGAGCCATGATAATACATCGCCATCCTGAACCTAGCGCTCTAATCACATAAAACGAGCAGAGGAAGACATGCTAGGGAAACCTGCATGTTAATATTACACCTCGTTAATTATAGAATTGATTAGAAGGACGCAGAGATGGTGACTGAACGAAACCAAAGGAAACATGTAAAAATGTTGGGACATGAAATTGATGTTAGGATAAACGAATCCAAATGTGGCTCAACCATAAACGCTATAAAACGAATGACACCAAGTTTAGTGGCATT
Source organism: Pinus albicaulis (assembly GCA_034641835.2). Taxonomy (NCBI): domain Eukaryota; kingdom Viridiplantae; phylum Streptophyta; class Pinopsida; order Pinales; family Pinaceae; genus Pinus; species Pinus albicaulis. Next base: position 24,006,201 of record CM076572.1, on the reverse strand, counting down.
ACTCGAGACTTCCATAGTGACAGAGGTGTGGTAAGCTCTGGAACGAGTATGGTCTGTAAGGGATAATGAAAGGAGGGCGTGTGAAGTGCATACCTGTTGTAGTTGCCAGCACCTATGCAAGCAGACCTGAATGATGAAAAAAAACCCATGCATAAATTCTGTAGCAAATAGAGCCTCGAGGCAGAGAGGTAAACCAACCCAATGAGGGCCAAATAAACTGGCGCCACACAAAAACGAAAACTTATTTAACAACACTTCATTCCAGAAAAACCCTAACACGGTGAGACAATCTTAACCATCCACATGGCATGATCTCAAAGAGGGAAGACACGGATTGAATAGTTGGAAGAGCAATTACGCCAGTCAGTAGACATTCAGTGTGACAAGTAAAGCCATTAAATTCAAGATAGTGTGGCCGTATAAATAGAAATTTCCGCATATCCACAGTAGGCTAGAATGGCAAATGCCATATCAACGTGTAGGGATAGCACGTGAATGGTATGGGAAGAAACCTATCCCATCCAATACCATGAAACCAAGAAGTAGCGCGGCACTGGTGGTGGTGAAATAATACCACGTCTCACTTACATTATCACATAAAACCGGCTCCAGTCAGGATGTAATACGTGGAAGCAAGGAGTACGTTCAATCTCCACATTAAACTCTGATACGACCCATATGTACAGAAAGAAATGCGATAATATTAACACAACTCAAAAAGGACTTTGAAACTATATCATCATATGGCCATAATGACGATAGAGGCACCAATACAAAAACATGTAACGTAAATCCAACCAATGCTCATAACTCAACTATAGAAAAGAGTACGTTATGGGGTAAAATCTATTCAATTCCTATGAATATAAATACATAGAAATGTGTTGAATGCCCAAAGGTCAAGAACATTAAAATAAAGGTCAGACATGGGTTGGTAAGTGCGACCCTTATAAGGAAGGGATTAATGTTAAATAATTCCACCATGAGTTAATAAAATTACCCTTAGATGAAAATGAATTTAAAATGGAAGGGAATATATAGTGACATTGGAGAAAATTTATTATGTGGAAAACAATTGGAATTGAAAAATGCATTAACCATTAACCAGGTCGAGTTCCAAAAGGGATGGTATGACATTCTGTCAAAGTTAATCTTGCACATTTTGGAATGCTAGAAAAAAAAAAAATTTGGTATAGGAAAAGCGAATGGGAGGTGTGACATAATCATATACAATAAACCACTTGAATGTTTACACTTTATTTTTACCCGTTGACAATAAAAACATCTCGCAACAAAATCAACCACCTCTTAGCCAATGGTATATCATCTTTATTGTTGTCAATGTATTATGATATCCCAGGTGACCTAAATATGACTAAACATGAAATTCACTAAAGATAAGCCTCTCCAGCTCACTGTTGTCTTGCACATAGATATTGTTCCTAAATCTAATCAATCCATCTATTGTGAGATGGCAATGCACATCTTGTTCACCTGTACCTTATTATTGTAACCTATGCTTAAGCTCCTAGTACTTGTCAACATGTTTCCCTTCCTACATGATTCACTCCTACATGTTTGTCCCATAAGGACTCACAATTGGTATGTGATTTACCTGCACTCTTCTACTAAGAGCATATACAACATTTTTCTCTTTATCTTTAATGTACCTTATCTCGAATTCAAACTCACTAAGCATGACCAACCACTTATATTGTTTGACATTAATATGAGGTTATTCAAATAAATACTTCAACCCACTATCATCACTCGTCAAAATGAACTCCTTGCCAAGAACATAGTGTCTCCACATCTTTAGTGCATGAATTATCGCTTCCAACTCAAGATCGTGTGTTATGTAGTTTTTCTCATGCTCGCTAAATTTCCTTGAATCATGGCATACTATTTGTTCTTCCTGCATCAGGACTCCACCAAGTATTATCTTGAAAGCATATGTACATACCACAAACTCTTTATCTAGATATCCAATATTTAGAACTAGATCATTTGTAAACAACTTCGACTCCTCAAAGATAGTTGTACATTCCTCTTCCCTTTCAAATTTCTTTCCTTTTCTATACCAATATGTAATAGGATAGGAAATTCATGAGAATTTTTTGATGAACCACATGTAATAACTTGTTAAGTTCATGAATTATCTGATCTCATCCACACTCCTAGGAGTTTCCCAATCCATAATAGCTATGATCTTTTTCGGGTCCATGGTTATACCTTCCTTGGAAGCCACATGCCCTAAGTAATGAAATTTTTCCTGAAATAAATTTCACTTACTAATATTGGCATATAACCAATTCTCTCTCAATAGTCCTAACATTGTTGTTATATTTTTTCCATGCTCTTGTTCATTCTTATAATATATCAATATGTCATGAATTGATAATATTAGCATATTATCTAGATAAGGATGCAAAACACTATTCATCAAACACATGAAAGTAGTTGGAGCATTAGTAAGACTAGAAGGAACCACAACAAACTTATAATTCCCATACCTGGTCTGGAATTTGGTTTTGTAGCTGGCCTCTTATTTAATGTGTACCTGATGATATCTTGATCTCAGGTCAATCTTTGAGAACATTTTTTTTCCCTTCAGCCGATCAAATAAATCATTAATCCTCAGCAACAAATACACGTTATTTATCGTCACCTTATTTAACTTCCTGTAATCAATACATAACTTAAGAGTATCATCCTTCTTCACAAAAAATATTGATTAAAAACAAGGAAACACACTTTCCTTAATGTATCCCTTATCGAGCATTTCCTTCAACTGCAACTTCAATTCCACCAACTTTGGAGTGCTCATCCTATAAGGTGCCTTCGAAATTTGTGTTGCTCCCAAAATCAACTCAATAAAAATGTCCACTTCCCTATGAGGTGGTAACTATGAGATATTTGCTCGCAACACATGTTGAAACTACTACAAGACCAGATACCTCTTCAAGACAATCAACATCCTCAACATCCTTCCCTTTATTGGAAATATGAACTATAACCAGTACACATCATTTCCAGCTACTACTCTTTGTCTGCATAGATATAACCATCATCACTAAGCCTCTTATTATCGTGCAAGATTCTCTTCTCTCTGTCATCATCCAAGCACTCAACAACCTTCTCATAGAAATCCACTTTATTCCTATGAATGTATAACTAATACAAACCCAACAACATACTATAGGATCCCAACATAAGCACATTTAGATGCATTGATGTAGACATACCCTTCAACTCAAATGCATAAGACATTACCCAATGCTGAACTCTTTCATTGGTACCTATAGCTAACTACACCAACCAAGACATTGGATGGACTTATTTATTCAAGAAACACTTATCTACCAGATCAATACTAATATAGATATAGTTATATCTAGGGTCAATTAAAATAGAAATAAATTGATCACAAATATTACCCTCTATCTCAATAATATATGCCTAATGGGCAACCTAAATATTATCCAATGTTGCATAAATCCAAGGAATACTCTGTCCATCATCGCCATCTATCTATGCCTCTTGAAAACTATAAATTTGCGGTATACAACCATAATGTTGTGGAAAATCTCTGCTGTGATGATCCTTGCCGCAATTCCAACACTGCAAATTCTTCCTGCCCTCACCCTTATTCTGCTTCTCAGACTGGAATCCCCGTCCTCTGCCAAATGCAATGAATTTCTTATATGGTGTTACATTCTCTTTATCATATGTATCATGAGACTTGCCTCTCTTCTTAGCCCACTTTCGTTTATTCTTCTCATTACCTCTCCAATCCTTCTTAGATTCAATCTTGTGCTTTTATTTCTCAGAAAATTTCTTCAACTTTATGATGTCCTCCTCCAACGATCTAGGCTCATCAAACTCAATATTTATTTGAATGATATCGAAAAACCCCTGGTGAATCACTGAATCTTTTCATTATCCTCCTTAAGATAAGACACATATATGAGGAAATGAAAGAATCTTCTAGTATACTCCCCATTAGTCATAGATCCCATATTCAACTCATAGAGCTCCTTTTCCTTTTCATCATAGTATCTTTTATATATATACTTCTTTCTAAAAAGTCTCTCGAACTCACTCCAAGTCATCTCCTCTTCCCGAATTCTTCTGATATTCTTCACATCTTCCCACCATTTTTTTTATTTTCCTTTAATACTAAACATTGTTATCATGGATTTCATATTTTCTAAATAATTACGCAATCTTAAAAACTTATTGATCCCAAGCAACCAAGCTTCTGCATCTTGTGACTTCTTCATTTCTCCATCAAATGTAGGAGGCTATTCTTTCTTGAATTCCTATGGAAAGTATTGATTATCACTCCTCTTATATGAATGGTGACATTGTTGTCCCTTAGAATCAGAACTAGAATAGAACCCATGGTCATTACCTCTCCTATCACGTGTGTCCAAGAAACTACCATGTTTGACTGTATCATCCCTATCAAACTTGTATCCTGATTGAGACTTGTTTCCATATGCCTCATTTGGCTTTTCCTTATTTCGATGACTTATCTTAAGTGTTCCATGTTCCCTTAAATCTAATATACTTTGAAGGTTGACAACATTAATGGTCATGCCACTGAATTTCCCTGCCATTATCTTCCTTACATCTTCTGATATCTTCTTTAAAACTTCTCTATGTATTTGCAATGAAAAGGGAGTACTCATCATCATGTTGTTCATCTGATATGTAGGGAGAATCATGTGAATTCCAGTTCACCATTCTGCTAGTCATATTTATCTTCTTCTTCTTGATAACATAACATATCAGATAAATAAAATATAAACATAATCAACATACCTTAATGAAGTTAAAGGGAGGCTATCTTGTCTGCAAAATTAATCTAGAATAGCATAACACATGTATAGATAATTACATCAACATATACATAATCCCAACATCAACATCATCAACCTATGCATGAAGACATAACTGCAACAATGACTATTACAATGCATGCATAACAAACACATAGACAATGAACATACATGCATGACAAACACATTTCTCTCATCTAGTCCAAGTGTTGAACCTGGGAGCTCTGATACCAACCTGTAACCACCCCTCCCATATTTACTCAAATTTCACAATCTTTCCAGGATAAGCATGATATAGATAACTACTATGACATGAACTGACCACATATATCCATTCAAGGAAGTGGGGCCAATATATTTACCACATACTAACATCCTACAAGGGATACATGTCACTCACAGGCTGAACAACCACCCCAGGTGGCAAAAATCTAAGTTGGAACCCTTTTTCTTTGCCTTGGGTCCACAACCACACACAAAACAAGGAATGCACGTGGTTATAGGCCTCCAACCACATGAAAAAACTACTTCCATGTAGTTATAACCCATGTTCTCTAGTTCTGATCATGCAATATCAGGATCAGTTCCACCATTATAGGTTCTGCCTCTAGACCACTCCCACAATTTCTTGACACTTTCCAGAATCATATTTAACATGGAAACAAAGCTAAATATTTAATCTCAACTCAAAAATGCAACCTATACTTCCTATAACATAAAAAAAAAAATTGTCAATCACATGGTAAACATGTAGGCTATAGGTCATGAATTCATACCTGATCATAAATGTTTCAGATTCATCTAAGAACCATCGAGAAGGCCCTATGCCCTATGTACGTTGCTGCAACAACGCTTATTATTCCATACATTCATCAATTGATTAATAGCTAAGCAATTCATAACAAGATCCATTAGAGATACACATCATATAAAAAACATATAACTATAAAATAACCAACATATAAACTATGGAAAAAAAGAATAATATTACCATCATAATAAATTCATATATTCATATATCACCATAGTAAAATGTCTCACGCTAACATTGGAAAATTCCATCCGAGTCAGGAAATTCCATGTACCACCCGACCATAGATTAGGCTGAACCAAATCTCTCTTTCAACAAATAACCTGTGCGCAATATTCCAAGAATGAATGTGGGATATCATGGAATAAACCAAATAAAAACCAAACCATGGCTTCCAAAGGCCAAACCACCTCAATCCTCAACCATTGATTCCACCTCATGGTCAAACATCACTAAAATCAACCAGATTGGTATCTACCTAATTTTTTCAGGTCTCCAGGAAGTAGTAGCTCAACCAAAAACCTTACAATGATATTTAGTGTTTGTCTAACCCATCTCCAGGGAAAAATAACTCAACTCACCAACGGTTCGAGGGCATCTATCCCAACCTAGTCTCTAGGACTAGTAACTCAACCCAAGTTGTTCCATTGATTCCAAAGGATTTTTTCCAAACCGCAACCATAAGGAATTATGAGAACCAACCAGAAAATAATCAAGTGGAAAATCCCACAAACCGTGGGTATCCAGGAAATCAAAAGACAAGGTTAAACCCACTGTCAGTGCAGGAAATCCTTGATTCCGATGAAAACACAACCAAAAAATCACATGCATATACCATGTGTTCATAAATGATCAAGACAATCACACATGCAACATGTTACCTGAAAATAAACAAATTTTTAGTTATTGATCGACCTGTTCCCTTGCACTTTCCTTCTTCCCCAAATCCATTTAAAACTAGAGTGCTCCAAGTGTGCTCTAAGAAAACTTTAAGTGTGAAAGAATAAGAGAGAATGAGAGAATGAATGAGAGAGCCAAAGACTAAACTGACAAAAGCTAACCAAAAAAAGTTTTGAATTGATCCTCACAATCCTTTTTATCATTGAGGCCCCTATTTTTTTCATTTTCCTCTATTTTTACTTCAATTTCTCCCGCATGGAAATATTTGACCTTCCATCTCCCTTTTCTCGTATTTTCCTTTATTTTCATAAATAAAATTCCATTTAATGCCACTTTTCCTTCGCCAATGCCTTTTCCAATTTTAATAGCCATTGATTAATCACCAGTGATAACCATAAATATGTTTTACCCAAAATTTAGTTTTGAATACGTGTCCCATGACCTTGGTATTTTTTTTTTTATTTACATAGGAGATCCACCAGGGGTTGTTACACTCTTGGACTTTTTTTCTATTTTTTTTAGTTTCCTCCAGTGTCATTCAGTAGGTTGATTTATTCGGTAGACTTTCTCCTAGAATGAGATCAATATGATGACTAATACTTCTCACACGTCACACCATATTTGGTAATTCATCAACAATACTATCAACAATTCGTTTTCAACATTGCTTGTATTACATCAAATAAATCATCTAATTTTGTATTTGAAAGCACTAAATTGGGCTTACAAATTAGAATAAAGTGTACCTCATTTTCTTTTTTGATTTCTTGTAGCATCTCTTCCCACTCATCATCAACATTCTTGGACCTACTTCATCCTTTTCCCCTTTATTTAATGGCACAAAACATGCTTCTGACCATATTTTTACACTGTGTATATATTTATTTTTCCATCATGGTTAGCTCTCCTATCATATGGCCATGATATTCCTAAAAAAAATGAGACAAACATCCATACGTATAATATCACATATTATTTCATATTTGTAACTTCCAATATTAATACCTAACCTACTCTTTTCAATTGCTAGTATTTGGTTTCCTTTTTGCAGCCAAGATATTGTATATGGAGTAGGATGTGTCATCCTAAACAATCCCAACTCATCCATCATCTCTGTAGAAACTAAAATTTTAGTACTACCACTGTCAATTACAATTTTTCAACATTTCACTTTAGATTTACACATTTTTCTGAATAAACTTTCCCTCTATATTGGTTCATGGATTTATTTCTTATCTATAACCAAGACTCTCTTCATCATTATTGAATCACCCATCTCATGATTTTATTTTTTTAGCTCTACCTTTTTTGTCTCTTCTTTATATTTTTCAATATGTTCTCCTCTTTGATTTGTTGAATTGTTCTTAGGAAAGTCCAATGAAAAATGTCCTATTTTGCCACATATATAACATCTTATTTATATTCCTTTAGCTCTATCTCTCTAGAATAATATTATACCCCTTTATTCTCTCCCTTTGGGTGATTGGATGCTAGAGCTTTCCATTTTTTTCCTTTGGATTCAATAATCTTCCTCTGTTGAAGGATCCCTTTCCCTTTGCTATAATATTTCCTCTACTTTATAATCTTTGTTTCTAGTTAACGTATCCTCTACTGTTAAATCTTCCTAATAGGAATAATCCACTATCTTCAGGGGAAAGAGGTCAATATTATATTAGATATCATATATTAGGCCATTTATATATCCAGCTACCTTCTCAACATCTTCAATTATGTTTCCTACCTTGATATTTAGTTTGTATAATTATTCAATTAATTCCTTTACTATCATGGCCTTTTGTCTTATACTTTTCAATTACATGAACAAATTTAGTCGGTAGTCCTTTTGCATGAACTTTCTATTAAAATTTTCCACCATATTTTCCCAAATTTTAATTTTGCACCTTTTCTTTATTCCTTTTTTCACCTTGTCACTCATCCCACCATATGGTTCCATGACCCTTTAATCTTGCCGCCGTGTACAATTTTTTGGTCATCTTCCACATCTTCGTAGTTGAAGTATTTATCCATCACATCGACCCAATCAAGCAAGTCATCCATGTTCATATTTTCATGATATATAAGAACTTCTATTTTTGGTATGGATCCCTCCTTTATAACCATCCATATTAGCTACTCCTCTACTAACACTTCTCCTGGTGCTCCCTCTATTTCCTCTTTGAAACTAGTATATTCACTCTCAATAATGTCTGTTACATCCTGTTTCCTAGGTGGCATGTTCACTTTAACCTATGCCTTTCTTCCTCAATTTACATATATAAATTGGCTCTAATACCACTTCATGTAGCATACACACTTAGAAAAACCAGCAACTTGGTTCCTTGGATCATTTCATCTCTCGAACTGACTAGCCTATGATCCCTTTCTATCACCACAAGACCCAACTTATAGGGCATTAGAGGAAATTTTAGCCTAAAAGTGCCCATGAAATTTTATCGTAATTTCTATGTCATAATATGTAAAGCAATAAAAAACCTTTAAGTTTAAAAATAGCTACAAGTAAATATTTTGGAGGAAAAAGAGGAAAAAATACTTTTTTAATTGTATTTTTGGCTTATCTCCTTACAGGTTTACTCAAATTTTAAGTGTAGGCACTCATTGGATGCATAATTAAATTCTACATCCAATGTGTGCCCATTATGCATACTTTTGAGAAGATCCACATTGATAAAACACTACAAGAAAAGAACCCTCTAGCTAATGTCTTTTAGGAACCCCAAAGAAAAATAACCCATACATCCGTTTCTAGCAGAGGTTACTACAGGAGGTTGGCGGGCGGAGGGTTTTGTGGATGTTTTCTTCTCGGTGTGCATATCCTTAAAAATCGCACCAGTGCTCTTTAAACTCGAAAGCACAGGTGCACACAAAACGTTGGCACAACGGACACCGTGCACTCCGTACACACTCACCCAATGTGTCGTATTATTGTAGAGCACCGGTGCTTCAAAACTCTTCCGTGTCGGTGTAGTATAAAACATCGTGCCAAAACTAAAACCACATGGTGTGGTATTAAGAAACCGCACCGGTGCATCATAAAACAACGCGCAAAATCAAAAACCAACCAGTGCGTTCATAAGAAACAGAACAGGTGTGCCTATAAACCATGCACACTGGAAAAGGGTAAAATAAAGAAACAATTTATGGAAAAAACCAATGCGCTCTAGGCGATGCCGGAAGGATCACTATTTTAATTAAAAAAATAAAATACGGTGCACTCATTTAGCCGCACTCATTTAGCTAGGCGCACCTTTGACCATGGGAATAGCAGTGCGGTGCGTTGACGGAATTATCCACCCTGGAGTCTGTCAGTGCACTGCATTCAGCATTTTGAAAGTGTCCATGGTGCGGCTGGGTAAAATACCACACCGTCGACTATGTAATTGTAAGGAAGTTGGTGCGCTAACATGACTATACGCTCTGTGGCATATATTTCAGGCAGCACACTGCTATTCTGACCACAGATATAGTCAATGGTGCTTGAGACAATTTCATCTGCACTGAGGCCGGTGCATTGTATTTGCTTTGGGGCACCGCCATCGGTGTGCTAAAAACACAAGCCGCACCGAAACCGGTGCGTGACTCTTTTTGTGGTGCACCAACTGGTCTGTTTTTTTTTCAATATATATATATATATATATTGGGCATGTGTTATATTCTTTCCATGACTAAGCATGCGCGATAGCCCCCCCTTTGTGCTGGGCGTAACGGGGGGGTCACAGGGGGGGCGGTACCCCCCCTGTTAGGGTCTGGGGTAGCGCCCCGACAAAAATTTTTTGGTCCTTAATTTCCAGTGGGTAGTCCGCGTCCATGGTTTTGTGCATGGTTTTGCACATGGTTTTGGGGTACGATGGTTTTTGTCCCCTATTATTTTTGTAGATCCGATCAAGGGAACTACGGTTATGTTCTAATCCAAGGTTTATGGATTGGGGTTTATATATGCTTCGGCATGTATATATATGTGTTGTAACACTAAAAGGAATATAATGAAAAATCAAGCTGGTCGTCCCAATTTGGGATCCAGGGGAAAATCTCCGTGTTTATCTATTTTATGCTCTCGCTATTATTTATTTTTTGTTATAATATTCGTGTGTAGATAGTTTCTGTTCAGGGTTAAAACCTACATTTGGTATCAGAGCTGTTTCGGCTTCAAGGGGACGCCTTTGCTGCTGAGGGTTTTTTAGTTTGGGCCTAAGGTAGACCCTGTTCAGTGGGAGATCTGCGGGATTGATTCTTGCGGTGAAAGAAGATGGCGAGTGGCGAAAAGATAGAGATCAAGAAATTTAATGGTCGAAGTTTTGAGTTGTGGAAGCTCAAGATGGAGGATCTGCTGGTGGATAAAGATCAGTGGATCGCGGTAGATCTAGGTACTAAACCAACGGGAGTGTCAGATGAAGACTGAAAGAAACTTGATCGGAAGGCTAAGCGCACAATACGGTTGTGTGTCTCAGATTCAGTATTGTTGAATGTATCTGGGGAAGCTACGGCAAAGAATTTGTGGGAGAAACTTGGGACTTTGTACCAATCTAAGTCTACGAGTGAATAAGTTGTTCTGCGGAAAAAGGCCCTTAACTTTGAGGATGAAGGATGGAACTCGTGACGAGCATGCGAGAACGCCTTCGTCTTGTGGTAAGTCAGCTGTCATCTGTTGATATTAAAATATTAGATGAAGATAAGTGCATCAGTTTATTGTGTTCTCTACTAGACTCGTGGGACATTCTGGTTATTGCAATAGGTAGCAATACAACTACCTTGAATTTTGATGAAATTGTCTCAGCCTTACTGTCGGAGGAAATGAGACGGAGAAATATGGAGGGTCAGAATGGAGATGCCTTACGAGGAAGGTCCCAGAATAGAAACAAGAATAAGGTTTGGAGTGGGAGATCTAAATCTAGAGGGAGATCTAAATCTCCTGGAAAGTTTGTAAAGGTGTGCTGGAAATGAGGAAAGGAAGGGCACTACAAAAAGGACTGCAGATCTAAAGCTCCTGAGAAAGGAAAGGGATCTGATGATGCTCCTTTTGTAGAGGCAAAAACCACCTCGAACGAAGGTGGGGATGTGTATTTGGCTTCTTCTTCAAATACACATGTAGATCATGAGTCATGGCTGATTGACTCAGGTGCATCCTTTCACTTCATTCCCCATAGGGAGTGGTTCTGCGAGTATGAGAAATATGATGGTGATGTCTTCCTAGGGGATGATAGGAAGGCCAAAATCATCGGACGTGGAAATTTAAAGCTAAAGCTACAAGGTGGAAGGATTAGAACATTTCCTAGTGTTCTGCATATTTCTGCATTGGCCAGAAATCTGATTTCTGTAAGCAAGATGGATGATGCAAGTGTAAAAATAGTGTTCAAGAAAGATGCCTGCAAGATGGTTCGGGGAGCACTAGTATTAATGCGGGGATTTCGGACTGGAACTCTGTACAAGCTACAAGGTAGCAATGTTATTTATGGGTGTAACAGTTCTGTGGTTCCTGAAAGTGGGACGGAAAGCCTAGCTGTCTCTGGAGAAAATACCATGCTATGGCATCAAAGGCTTGGACATATTGGAGAGAAGGGCCTTCGGATACTGCATAGAGATGGTATGGTAGAAGGTATGTCTAATCGTTCTCTAGATTTCGATTTCTATGAACATTGTGTATATGGGAAGAAAAATCGCGTGAGTTTTCCTTCTGGTGCTAAGAGGGCAAACAAGATATTAGAACTTGTGCACAGTGATGTGTTTGGGCCTGTGTCAGTTCCATCACTGGGAAATTCTGTGTACTATGTTTCATTCATAGATGACTTCTCAAGGAATACATGGATATATTTCTTGAGGAAGAAATCTAAAGTCTTTGACAAATTTAAATAATTTAAGGCTCTGGTGGAAAACCAGACAGAGAAGAAGATAAAGGCGCTAAGGACAGATAATGGTGGGGAGTTCTGCAAGAAGGAATTTGAAGAGTTCTGTAAGAAGTGTGGTATAGCACGGCAGAAGACTACTCCATACACACCTCAGCAAAATGGAGTTGCAGAAAGAATGAATAGAACACTTATGGAAAAGGCAAGAAGCATGCTCAGTGGTACCGGGTTAGGACAAGAATTCTGGGCAGAGGCAGTGGAGACTGCATGTTACTTAGTTAACAGATCACCTTCATCAGCATTGGAGGATAAGACCCCACATGAGGTATGGACTGGTAAGAAACCCTCTCTTTCACATCTAAGGGTATTTTGATGTGATGCATATGTACATGTTCCAAAGGAGAAAAGGACCAAGTTGGATAATAAATCTGAAAGGTGCATCTTTATTGGGTATAAGGATGGTTTAAAGGGTTACAAGCTTTGGAACCCAGAAACAAGGAAGGTTGTGTACAGTCGAGATGTGATGTTTAGAGAAGTGAAAGATGTTGTTAAACATGAAGTCCTACCAAAGGAACCTGAGAAGATAGAGTTTGAGCTAAAGGAGGATGAATCAGACTCTACAACAGAAGAAGACTCAGAAGATGATGAGCCACAAACTCTAGCTTTAAGAAGATCAGTTCGGGAAAGAAGGCAACCGGAAAGGTATAGTCCATCTGCTTTCTGTTCAGGTTTTGCCTTAACTATAACTGATGATGAACCCAGAACTGTGAGGGAGGCAGTAGATTCAGAGGATGGAAAACTCTGGAAGGAGGCCATGGCTGATGAAATGGCATCCTTGCACAAAAACGATGCATGGGATCTGGTGGAGTTGCCGGCTGGAAGGAAGCCCATTGGGAGCAAATGGGTGTTTAAGAATAAGATGAATGTAGAAGGCAAGGTGGAGAAATACAAAGCTCGGTTGGTAGCGAAAGGTTATTCCCAGGTGCCGGGAATTGATTTTGGTGATATTTTTTCTCCTGTTGCCAAGGTTACTTCTATTAGATTACTTTTATCTGTTGCTGCTGCATTTGATTTTGAGATAGAACAGATGGATGTGAAGACAACATTTCTTCACGGGGTTCTAGAAGAGGAGATCTACATGAAGCAACCTGAAGGCTTTATGGTGAAGGGTAAGAAAGAACTGGTATGCAGGTTGAAGAAGTCTCTGTATGGGTTAAAACAGTCACCAAGGATGTGGTATGAGAAATTTGATACCTATATACGGGGACTTGGCTTCACCAGAAGCAAGGAGGATCACTGTGTTTATTTTAAATTAATTGGTGACTGTGTTATTTATTTGGTCTTGTATGTGGATGATATGTTGTTGATTGGAAATGACAAGGAAATTATCCAAGATTTGAAGACCCAACTGTTCTCCAAATTCGACATGAAGGATCTGGGTGCTGCAAACTATATTTTGGGCATGGAAATTAAGAGAGATCGGGAAAAGAGGAAGCTCTGGTTAAACCAGAGGAAGTATGCCGAGACTATATTGCAGAGGTTCAATATGAAGGATAGTAAACCGGTGAATGTTCCGATTCCTGTAGGTGTGTAAATACGTACGAACGGTGTCCCAAGACACAAGAAGAAGAGGAGTATATGTCCCGTGTTCCATATGCAAGTGCGGTGGGTAGCCTGATGTATGCAATGGTCTGTACTAGACCAGACATTGCACATGCAGTGGGAGTATTGAGCAGGTTTATGTCAAACCCAGGGAAGGAGCATTGGACAGTAGTGAAGCGGGTTTTCAGATATTTACGTGGCACTGGTGATTATGGCTTGTGCTACCAGGGAAGACCAGGATTGGAAAGAATGTTGGACATTCGTGGTTTTGTTGATGCAGACTGGGCTGGAGATCTGGACCAAAGAAGATCTACAAGTGGGTATGTGTTTAGCTTATTTGGAGGTGCAGTCAGTTGGATGAGTAAAAGACAGTCTGTAGTGGCTCTTTCAACTACAGAGGCAGAATACATAGCAGCCACTCATGCAAGCAAGGAAGTAGTTTGGTTGCAGAGATTGTGTTCAAGTATGGGGTTAGTACAACAAGCTATAAGGATAGACTGTGATAGCCAAAGTGCAATTTTCTTGGCTAAGAACCCTGCTTATCATTCAAAGACAAAGCACATTGATGTTCAATATCACTTTGTTAGAGATATGGTTGAGGCTAAAAGGGTGTTGCTGGTAAAGGTGGACACTTTGAAGAATGTTGCAGATGAATTAACAAAGTCTGTGAGCACTCAGAAGTTCTCTTGGTGTAGAGAAACAATGGGTGTTGAAGAATTGGGCCAATGACTAAGCTCTCTTGTGACCCCCTGTGGAAAGAAAACAACAAGTGGGAGAATGTTGGGTATGTGTTATATTCTTTCCACGACTAAGCACATGCAACGGGGGGGTCCCAAGGGGGGTGGTAGCCCCCCCTGTCAGGGTCCAGGGCAGTGCCCCGGTGAAAATTTTTTGGTCCTTAATTTCCGATGGGTAGTCTGCATCCATGGTTTTGTGCATGGTTTTGCACATGGTTTTGGGGTATGATGGTTTTCGTCCCCTGGTATTTTTGTAGATCCAGTCAAGGGAACTACGGTTATGTTCTAATCCAGGGTTTATGGATTGGGGTTTATATATTCTTCGGCATGTATATATATGTGTTGTAACACTAAAATGAATATAATGAAAAATCAAGCTGGTCGTCCCGATTTGGCATCCAGGGGAAAATCTCTGTGTTTATCTGTTTTATGCTCTCGCTATTGTTTATTTTCTGTTATAAGATTCGTGTGTAGATAATTTTTGTTGAGGGTTAAAACCTACAATATTCCTAAATACATGTCTGTTTTAATTAAAAAAATTTAATTTTTATGTCAATGATTTAGAGAGAAGAGGAGGAACAGCAGCAACAACAGGCAGAACATTATGACATGATTCGCCAGTGGGAGGCACGAGAGAGGAAGAGAAATGCATACCCTGTCCCTATTACAATAGATACCCAGGGGATCCTAAGGCAGGTAGGCCTCCTCATGTTCTATGAGGAGGCTACTTCCCTAAAGGCCCATAGTGTGTTTTTGAGATACCTTATCCACAGGTGGAATGCCCACCGACAGGCTTTCTAGGTTGGTCCTGACTAGTGGTACACACCCACTGAGGAGGATATTTATTTTATTAGAGGACTATCAAGGAGAGGGGTGGATTTTCCCTCATTCCCAGAGGTTCCAGATGGTTCTTTAGCAGGGAGTCAGTTAGTTTACTGCCAAAGATACATTGGAGCCCATGTATTGTCTCCTTTAGAGTTTCAAGTACCTGGAGGTCAGTTACGTATAGGTGAATTTGGTAGACATGACGTGCAGTGCCTCTCACTTATCATTTCAACCATTTCGCACAACACTAGTGACAAGCAACACATTCTTTGCTCGCTTTTATATTATGTTGATTCTTTAGTACAGGAGCCATGACTTGTCAGGTGGTCTTCCATTCTTTTGCGGTAGTTTTGTATGGCCTTAGATATATGTCATGCTCATGCACAAGGGGGGGTCAACTTCCCTTTTGCTTCAGAGCTGTTCTGTTTATTTTTTCAGAGGTTTATAGATATGAAGCCTAGTTTTGTTCGACAGCCTCGTAGGTCGATGTTGGAGGCCCGGATGCACATGTGGGGGCAGATGGTGCCCAAGAGGGGAGATAATATGTTTTTAACTAGGATATCACATGATGTACTGGACTTACTAACCAATGTTGATGATCAGCTACATCCCTTCATTATGATCTGATGTCCTTATGCTGGATTAGATTGGTGAGGGTGTGGCAACATTCTCTTCACAGATGATGAGCCGCCAGATGATATAGGTAATATTACTGTTTTATTTATATTTACTATAACATGTTCTGTAACTTTTTTTTATTAAATTATGTAATGAAATTGTCTAATTAATGTTGTGTACTTGTATAGATTTTGCAGACATTGGCTGTTTTGATGTCGAGGAGATGCCGGAACAACCACATGATCCAGGTGTGGATCTTAATGATGATCAAGACATGGCCGATGATGAGGATCATGATCAGGATGAGGCTGGTGCAGAAATAAATCCACCTGCTGGTGCACCGGTATCACCTTTTGCTAGGCGTGCTCGACCTGAGACTAGATATAGGATGGAGTTGGGCAACCAACTCAGTGCATTGATTGTTGAGGTGGGCATCAAGCCTACTCATTAAAAAGTCATATATTTTGATGATATGCTGTTATGGATGTGGAGAGGCATGTTACATGAGATTTTCATCTTGATGCGGCATGTCATAGGAGATATGACAGCTGTTACGTGGCTGAGCAGGATTGTTCCACGTTATAGGCATAGTCAAACTGCGACACATGATGGACAATCCATGAACAACGGCTCATCATATCATGATCATTCACCTCATGTCACGCCTGATGAGCATGAGGCTCCACTAGTATCATCTAGTAGTCATCATGGAGACGAGGTTGGACCATCGGCCACGTCGAGTCAGCAGCCTACAACATACATTAGTACTAGTCATTATCATGAGCAGGTTGGACCATTGACCATCGAGGCTACACTATTAACTGAGAAAGCCTCCACTACTACTGCTTATATTGATACTGTACTACCACGTCCAGTTGATGCATCCATCAGTACTAGTCATGATCATGTGCAGGCTCGACCATCGACCATCGAGGCTGCACCATTTACTGAGTAGGCCTGCACTTGTACTTCTATTGATGTTCTAGTACTACCACCAACTTATCCATGACATTTATATTACAGTTGTATATTTTAAACATTATTCAGTTATATAAATATATATGGTCCATGTATTTTATGTTCATGTTGCAGTTCTACTTAATTTACATGTTGGTGATCATTATGATGTGCATATTGTTAGGTCATGCTAGATATGTACATTTAATGTTTAGCTTGTAGATAGATGTGTATATGTGATAGCATGAGTTATTTGACATGATATGTAGATTTGATGTTTGTGTTGTGATGATGTTAATATATTGTTGAGATTCAACAAGATGATGAAGCTTAGTGAAAAAAATTCACCTTCACTAAGTGGGCCCACATGCTATTTTTAGGTGTAAGTCTATTTTTAGACATGGTGATCATATTTCAGAAGTTGCAAGATGCTATTTGTGGATGGTTGGTCAAGTTGGAAAAATATATGAAATTCTATCTTTAGAATATTGGGCGATGTCTATTTATAGATCGTCGATCTAAAAATAGATATGTCGATTATTATTAGCCCTTAATAATAATCAAACTCTAAATATCAACTTATTCTCTTGGAGCACTTTATTTCAGTATAAAGATTTGTCAAATCAGTGGGCTGAAGGAATTGCACAATTCATAGGGTTTATGGTGGCTCGTGCATGAAGGACTTAGTTAGAAGTGAAGTGGCAAAGTTATGACCAAGTTGTAAGAGTAGTTTATGGATTTTTTATTCAGTTTAACTCAGTTAAGTGAGTTAAACTCAATTGAGCTAGTTGTATATAGTCTAAATAAAACATACACTAATGAGAGTTAAGTGAATTAATTAGTTAATTAAATCACAACTATTAACTCGCTAACAACTAAATAGAAACAATAGTTAACTACAATGCATGCTCGTTCCAGTGGAGACCCAGTGGAGAGATAGGTGAAAGGGTGAGATGGATTATCTGTTGTGACTATAGTGATACATTGATTGCATCACACACACATTGGAGTTGCCAATGAGAATTGTGCAGTCAAGGCAAGGTAGATTCGAATTCATTCAAGGGTCTTCTTCAGCAGGGATTGTGAAATGGATGCAGGCTATCAGGTGGCAAGAAATCAGTGCATGGATTTGCAGATTTCTTCATGTTAGTGTGTGATGATTGATTGTACTGAGATATTGATGTACTAATATTTGTATGAGATTGTTACATGATCTCCATGATACATAATATATGATAGTTGGGGTTTTTAGCTTCAGTCTTTCACGTTAAACAACTGTGTTATGTGTGATTTTTTTTATTACTTCATGTGTTTGAAATTGAGTTTTTAAATTTCCGCAAAAGATTAACAGTGGAAGGATTATGTATCTAGAAAGAAGATAAATATTGTTAGATCAAGAGAATATGGATATATACATGCATATTTTATATAATTTCTAGATGGTATCAGAGCAGTGTTAATTCTTGAAGATTGAAATTGTGTACAATTGTTGAGTTTGTGTTGTTGGACAATTTGAATTTGCTGTAGAAATTTCTTGGTGCGACAGCTGAGTATACATTGAAATGTATTTCAATGGGTTGCGATTGGAGTATGCCATTGAGGGTAGCTCAAATTACATAGCCTGGAAGGATAGGATGGAGGCAGCGCTGGAAGATAATGGACTGAAGGAGTTCATCGATAACGATGTTCCTAAGCCTAGTTCTAGCGATGCTGCATTACTTGACGCATGGAAAAAGAAGGTAGAAAAGACAAGAATAATTCTGTTGGAAGGTTTGAAGGACCATATTGTGTCTAGTCTTCATGGGAAATCCACTCCATTTGCAATGTGGAAGGCTTTGACAGATTTTTTCCAAAGCAGCAGCGACCAGAGGAAGTTGGCACTGAAAGATAAGCTTAGAAAAAAAAAATGGAGAAGGGCGACAGTATTCCAAAATATCTCACAAAGTTTGTCCACTACAGGGATGAACTAGGAAGTGTGGGGATTACTGTTGATGATGATGAATTGGTGATCTTGGCTCTTCTTGGGCTTCTAAAGAGTTGGCATAGCTACGAAGACTCTGTCAATAGATGAGAGAAACTGTTGGGTTGGAAGCGACTTTGGTCGGATCTTGTGTAGGAGGAGATAAGGTGAAGTACGAAGCATGGATCTTCATCGAAGAATGATGATGAAGAGAATTACGCTTTGACTGCCAAAGCAAGGAAAGGAAAGGGAAAGAAATTCCCTTTAAAATCCGAGGCTAAATGAAAGAAGCAGGATTTTTCCAAGGTGAAGTGTTTTCACTGTCACGAACATGGGCATTTCGCCACTAACTAACCACAGAAGAATAATAAGAAGAAGGCTGTTGGAGCTGCAGCAGGTGAGGCCTTAGCCTCACAATTTGAACTTTATTTCTCTTTGATCACATGCTTGGTTTCAAGCTCAGTTGGATCGGTGTGGTATCTTGATAGTGGTGTGTCTTTCCATCTGATGGGAGACAAGGAGTTGTTTAGTTACTTGGAGGAGAAGGATCTCCAAATTCATATAGAGATGGGCTACGATGGTCGATACAGTGCGATCGAAATTTGGACCATTACCTTTGAGAGGGAGTTAGGTAATCCATTTCTATTGAAATATTTTATGCATGTTCCAGGTATGAAGAAGAACTTGGTCTCGTTCCCAGTGTTGGAAGACAAAGGTTATGATGTTGTTTTTAGCGATGGAAAATATTTCCTGCAACATAAAACAATGGGTCAAACCAATAGGATAGGGATTCAAGTTAAGAATATCTACAAGCTGGAGGCATATGGTTGCGCTGCAATGATGGACAAAGCAGAAGAAGTGGTGAGCCGGCATGAGGGTGAATTATGGCACAGGATATTGGGCCATCTTCACCATCGTGCTTTGAAGAGTTTGCAGTAGATTTCTGCTGGACTTCCCAACGGTACTCTTGCACAGTCAGATTAGTGCAAGGGATGTACTATGGGTAATTTTGTGAAGACCACCTTTCATGAGAAGGAGAACCATGCTTCGATGATCCTGGAGAGAATTCACACAGACGTGTGTGGACCTTTCACAGCTGCCTCAACAACAAAATAGATGTATTATGTTATATTTTTTATGACTATTCTCATAGATGCTGGATATTATTCATGCATAAGTAGGGAAAAACATTCTCAAAGTTCTCTGAGTTTAAAGCGTTGGTGGAGAAGGAGTCGAGGAAGTAAGTGAAGATTCTACGGAGCGATAATGGTGGTGAATATATCTCGAACGAATTCAAAGGCTTATGTATCAAAGAAGGAATTCGAAGAGAACTTATAGCGCCTCATAACCCACAACAGAATGGGGTCGCAGAGAGGAAGAACAAAAATATTGTGGGTGCTACACGAGCTATGCTGCTTGACCAGGGCCTACCGATGCACTTGTGGGTGGAAGCATGCAACACTATGGTTTATGTGAAAAATTGTTGTCCTCATAGAGTACTTGCCATGAGTACACTTGAAGAATATTTTACTGGTAAGAAGCCTAATATTTCTCATTTGAAGATTTTTGGCACATCAGTTTACATTCATGTGACAAAGGACGCTAGGAAGAAGTTGGAGCTGATTGTAGAAGTTCAGATATTTGTGGGGTACATAGAAACACCCCATAATTATCATGTGTATTTTCCAGACAGTCGAATGACTATTGTGTGATTGGATATAAAATTAAATGAGGGGAAAGCCATGAAGTTGTCACTTGAGAGGGAGCTACACTTGCATGCAAAGGAGGAACTTCTTGTTCCCAAAGATGAGCCTGTAGATGTGGATCATCTACAAGAGGAGATTCATGGAGTGGTGGAGTCCACTCATGCAGAACCAAACATCAGAACTAGCAGAAAGCATACCACAAAAGTTGAGAGATTGAAGATTGATGTGGCACAGAATATAGGAGTCCCTACATGACAACGCAGATAGGAATAGCCACCTGACTGATTTATTGGATACATGTCTCTCATGAGCAAGTGTATCATGACAGATCCATCTTATTTTGAAGAAGCAGTGCAGGAGCCCACAGGGGTAGATGCCATGGTGGAGGAATATGGTTCCATTTCCAGAAACAGTGCTTGTGAGATTGTTCCAAGGACGGTGGGTAAATCAGTTGTAGATGGATCTACAAGGTAAAGAAATTTTCTGATGGGAGCATCGAGAAGTATAAGCCAAGATTTTTTTCCCAGGGCTTCTCACAGATCGAAGGGATTGATTATGAAGAAACCTTTTCACGTGTCACACGGTATTCTTCCATAAGGACCATCCTTGCTCTCTTAGCACAGATGGGTTGGCACATTCATCACATGGATGTGAAGACTGTGTTCCTCAATTGGATCATTGAGGAAGAGGTGTAGATTGAGCAGCCTAAAAGATTTGAGATCTTCAGCAGCAAGTCGCATGTGTGCATTCTCAAAACAACATTGTATTGGCTGAAGCAAGCACCACGTGCTTGGCTTCACCAAGAGTGAGGCGGATGCAAACCTATACCAAATTGTGGTGGAGGGTAAGCTTTTAATAATTTTTCTTTATGTTGATGATTTAATACTAATGGGTGATGAGCAGTTGATACACTCATGCAAGGCAGATCCTGCAAAGGAGTTTTAGATGAAGGATTTGGGCCTCCTTCATTATTTCTTTCGATTAGAAATATGGCAGCAGGAAGGTGAACTATTTGTGTCTCAAGGAAAGTATGCTCGGGAGATACTTGAGAATTTTCACATGCAAGGCTGCAAGCCTATTGACACTCCTCTTCCAGGAAATTGGAGGAAAGAGGATGCTACATCGACAGAGGTAGTGGATGCCACTGTTTATTGATAGTTGGTGGCTTCGCTCATGTATTTAGTTAATACAAGACCCAACATATGCTATGTGGTGAACCAGCTTTCACAAGCGATGGTTAAGCCTACCAAGCTCTTTTGGAAGGAAGGAAAGAATGTCCTGAGGTATCTCAGGGCCACATCTGAGTATGGCTTATGGTACAGAAAAATGAATGAGGTGAAGTTACATGGCTTCACAGATACAGATTGGGCAGGCAGCCCAACGGATAGAAAGAGCACATCAGGAGGGGTTTTCAGTATCAGATATAAAATATTTTCTTTGTACAACTAGAAACAAATATCCGTGGCACTCAATTCAGCAGAAGCAAGATACATGGAAGAAATTCAAGCTGCATGTCAGGCTATCTAGATGAGGAAGATCCTGGTCGGTTTGTTCAGTTCACATCTAGATCCTACAGTGATACATTGTGATAATCAGAGTTGCATTAAACTCTCGATTAATCCTGTGTTTCATGATACATGTAGACATATTGATATACAGTATCATCATATCAGAGATTGTGTGCAGTGGAAGATCATGTTGCTTCAGTACATTCCTATGGAAGATCAGGATGTAGACATTCTGGTGAAGGCGCTCGACAGGAGAAAATTCAAATACCATAAAGGCAAGATAAGGATGAAGGATAATCCCTATCTTGTTGAGAGAGAGTGTTGAGATTCAACAAGATAATGAATCTTAGTGAAAAACAATCACCTTCACTAACTGGGCCCACAGGCTATTTTTAGGTGTAAATCTATTTTTAGATTATGTTTATTTTTAGACATGGTGAGCATATTCCAGAAGTTGCAAGATGCTATTTGTGGATGGTTGTTCAAGTAGGAAAAATAGATGAAATTCTCTTTTTATAATATTGGGCGAAGTTTATTTATAGATCATCGATCTAAAAATAGATGTGTCAATTATTATTAGCCCTTAATAATAATTAGACTCTAAATATCAACTTATTCTCTTGGAGAACTTTATTTTAGTATACAGATTTGGAAAATCATTGGGCTGAAGGAATTACGCAATTCGTAGGGTTTATTGTGGCTCGTGCATGAAGGAACTAGTTAGAACTAAAGTGGCAAAGTTATGACAGACTTGGAAGAGTAGTTTATGGAGTTGTTATTCAGTTTAACTCAGTTAAGTGAGCTAAACTCAGTTGATATAGTTGTATCTAGTCTAACTGAAAGATACACTAGTGAGATTTAAGTGAATTAATTAGTTAATTAATTCACTACTAATAACTCACTAACAAATGAACAGAAACAATAGTTAACTACAGTGCATGTCAGTTCCAGTGGAGAGAAAGGGTAAGATGGACTATCCGTTGTGACTATAGTGATGCATTCAATGCATCAGACACACATTGGATTTGCCAATGAGGATTGCGTAGTCAAGGCAAGGTAGATTTGAATTCATTTAGAGGTCTTCTTCAGCAGGGATTGCGTAGTGGAGGCAGGCTATCAAGTGGCAAGAAATCAGTGCATGGATTTTTAGATTTCTTCTGATTAGTGTGTGATGATTGATTGTACTGAGAGCTTGATGTAATAAGCTTTGTATGAGATTGTTACATGATCTCCATAATACATAATATATGATATTTGGGGTTTTTAGCTTCAGGCTTTCCCGTTAAACAACTATGTTATGTGCGATTGTTTTTATTGCTTCATGTGTTTGCAATTGAGTTTTAAATTTCCACAAAATATTAACAGTGGAAGGATTCTGTATTTAGAAAGAAGATAAATATTGTTAGATCAGGAGAATCTGGATATATACATGCATCTTGTATATAATTTCTAAATATATAATGTTAATTTGATGTTTGAATGTGTTTTTTAGTCGAATATAATGTTTGTACGATGGTTAATTATCATGATCATGATGATGTTTATTAATTAATTTAATATTAAATGACCATGATATTTATTAAATATTATGTCGTGATTGTAATTTAGATTTAAATTTTAATTGTGTGTAAAATTGTAAAATTGTATTTGTATTTGTAATAATTGTAATTTTAACAGTAATTGTATGTAAAATATTTATTAATGTAAAATTTTAATTGTAATTGTAATATTTAATTTATTGTGAAATTATTGTAATTGTAATTTTAATTGTAATTGTATATATGAAAAATTGTGAAATTGTAATTTTATGTAAAATATTTGTAAAATTTAAATTGTAATTGTAAATGTAATTCTATGTAAAATTGTAAATGTAATTGTATGTAAAATTAAAATTCGAATTCTAATTCTAATTGTACTTGTAATTGTATGTAAAATATTTGTAAAATTTTAATTGTATTAATGTGAAAATTTTACTTGTATTAATGTGAAATGATTTTATTAAAATATTAAAATTTGTAAATTTGCAAATAATTGTAAAATAAGAAATCTAGAATAATATGAATTTTTGTAACATAATAAAGTTTAGAAAATAATGAAAATAAATTCATGTACTTTAGAATTATCATTATTTTATTATGATCTCACATACAAAAAAAGAACTTTATATAGTCTGGTGCACTTATCATCACAACACGCACCAGTGCATCGTATTACTCAGATGCACCAGTGCTTCACAACTATTCCGCACCGGTCACGAATAAACACAAATAAAAAAAGTGCAACTATATTTTATTTAATTGGAAAAAAAGAGGCAATTTGAAAAATAGGCGGAAAAATATTTTCGAAAATCTAATTTCATAAAATAATTCTTTAAATACTAAACACTTTTCATTATTTCGCTATTTTTTCTAAAATTCTCAGCCAGATATTTGCAGGAGGCAGATCTGGAGCAAGAGAGCACGAGGGCACTGTGGAGTAGTGAAATATGTTCAAACATAAGTATTCAAATAATCAGAAACCAAACCTATGGTGATTTAAACCTTGTATCATAGAATTTCAAACCATCTTGTGATTAAATTTGATTATTTTTTTTACTTTTTCTGCATTTTTTTTACTGTTTCTGCAGTTTTATCTATTTTTACCCTAAACCCTTCATTTTTTTGTTTTTTCCCTTTCTTCTCCCTTTTTCTGTGATTTTAGAATTAGGGTTTTTCATTTTAGATTGACATCCAACCCACGAGATGACTTGCATAGTCGGATCCCAATCCATTCGGCCATTGCATGAATTTTTGAAAAAAATGGATTTTTCTTTATCAGTGCATCCTGTGTACCCTAGTGCACCGGTGCGCTGTATTATATAGTGCACCATACAAGTACTGTGTAATAAAAAAATAAAAACAAATTTTCTAAATCAGTGCGCCATATATGAAGTAGGGCACTGGTGCTCCATTTTACGAGGATAACACTGTACGGTCTATTACACTATTTTTGCGGTGTGTTTATAATACCCCACGCACCATACAGTCTATTATAATATTTTTTGGTTCATTTTTAATACCCCCACACACAAACCATGGTGCATACCTCATGAAAGGCGCACTGGTGTCTTCATATTTATCTTATACCTGAAAAGTTGAGAATTTATTTGTAAATATATTAATGAATGATATGGTACAGGTTTCAGATTGATAAAGAAATGAATGAAAAGAGATCAAGTAACACAAATAATGACAACACATCAAGAAAAGGAAAAAAGGCAAGTACTTTGTAAATTCTTTATAAAAAATATTATTTTTGAACTATATGTAAGTTTAACTAATATGTATTATTTACTGTGTATCATGTAGAGCCACAAAATGAAGAATCTCGATATGATTATTTCTGATCTAGGACTAGCAGTGTGTAAAAGCTTAATGGAAAAATTGCAAAAGGATGAATCAGGTGAATGAAAAAATACTATTGATCCAATATGAATTTATTTTTTAATTATCATTAATAATATACTTAAAATTATTAGATAACATGTGTCAAACAGAATATTACTTCACATATGTTTAATGTTCTACAAATACCAACAACTCAGAAAATAAATATTGTTCAAAGAAAAGAAAAGAAAAATAAAACATGCAAATGAAAATCAATTGCTCCTTAGCTCATCTAGAGTGGTGCTAGAAGTTAATGAAAGGGGGAAAATTTTTTACAAAAGTTTGAGGGATCTAGTGGAACGAATGTATAGACATTCTTTCCTCTTACAATACAAAAATCATTCCAATGATTCCAAGAACAAAATTATATCTAAACTACGGGAAGAGTTTCCAGAGAATTGGTCAATGAGACATGTCAGACTTTTAATCGAAAAAATGTACAACAACAAAAAAGAAAGAATGAAAAAGTAATATTCCTTTAAATGTTTGTCTAGAATCATTTATAAATATCACTTTTGTTATATTTAATTTTCATATATCAATATAAAAATTAAATATTTTATTGCCATGTTACATTTTCAGGAAGATTATGAGAATCTCAAAAGATGAACGAGCTGATATTAGAAATATGCCAGTAGGAATGTCCAAAAAAGTGTTCAAGGAGATGGTCAAAGAAATGGACAAAATTGCATCACAGGAGGAGCCATCTAAACAAAAACGTGCTTCAAATGTAATATGTAATCATTGATTTTTTCGATCATTAGGTACAATAAATAAAAAATTTAGCATTAAATATTAATTTCAAGAATTTTCTTGCAGAAAAGAAAAGAAAATGGAACCCTTTCAGCACATAAAATAGGACGACAAGGAAGAAAAGGGTTGATCTCTAAGTTTGTGAGTAATTGTTACTTCCTTATAACAACTTAACTAGATTTCATTTTTGTATTTTTTAAGTTGTTTTACAAAAAAAATCATTGAATGTCTTCAAACAGGTGCTAACATACAAAGAATAACCATCAGAAGAATTGATTGAAATTCGGTTAAATATGAGTTGTGAGTATATGTTGGCATATCAAAAATTAATTGTGGAATTTGTAAGAATCTATCGATCTTGTTTTACTTAGCTCCTTCTATAATTAATATAAAAAAATATATTTTATATTAAATATATGATTTGTTATGGGGTTTAAAACTTGCATGAAACAAAGTATGGAACTGTGCCAACAGATGAAATTTTGAAAGATGGCATGGTACATGGTTTTGAAAGAATGTGTATAGTTTATGAGTCAATTGTTGCTATGGTACATCATTTTTCTTTTCGATTTAAATTGATGTATATTATTTAATATTGCAATTTTTCTTATTCTCACCAATGTATATACACTCATTTCAGTTTATTTTTATGTTTGTAGGTGGAAGGTGAAGAAGAAGAAAACAATAAACGCCGTGAACAAAAAATTCATGAAAATAACCCAAGTCATGGAAGTAGCTCTAGCAGTGATAGTAGTTCAAGCGAAGAATGATGATCACTATGTTTGGATATCAAAGCAAGGCGTTTTATTTTTGGAAATATATATGTCTGTGAAATCAAACATTTTGTTTAATGTAATGGACATAGTGTCCCAATTGAAATACAAAGGGATACCAATAATTGTCCCATTTTGTAGGATAAAGAATATCTTATTCATATATATATATATATATATAATCATAAAATATGTACTTTTAATTTATTCTATTACGTTCTCCATTGTCATTCTCAAATTCACTAATAAAAATTTAATTCATATGAATATTGTTATAAGATATATATATATGTGTCGACTTTGGATGAATAATGAATTTTAAAAAACCACAATAATTATGATATGATATAACAAATTAATCCAAACATCACATTCAAATTCATTAATAAAAATGTAATTAATATGAATATTGTTATAAGATGTGTCGAATTTTGATGAATAATGAATTTAAAACAATCACAATAATTGGACTGTCACAGTTTGATGTTTCTAAAAGATAAAACATTAAAACTAGTGTGTTTATGTGTCTATACACACTGGTGCCATTGTATGATCCATGAGCACCACATAAATACCGATACCAATTGTAAATATCGGTGCGTTTGTGTGATACTGTACACTAGGGTGTTTACGTATCTATAAGCACCGGTGCATTTTTACGATCTATGGGCACCGCACGAATACCAATACCAATTATAAATCTCGGTGCCTTTCTATCATATGGCACACCAGTGCATTTATATAAGTATATGCATTGGTGTGTTGATACGACCTATGGGCACCGCACAAATCCTAAGACCAATTAGAACAACCTCATCCATTGTATGACCAAAAAAATTCTAGGTGAAGTTTTGCACCTAAACATCCCAGTATGTTGGACTGAGACTACCCCATAGCACCGTCTGCATGTACGCATCGATGAAAAAAAACATCTGTAATAACCTTCAACCGCCCATTTTTTTTTAGTTGTGTTGAATTTCCATTAAAAGCTCTACCAAAACCTCTGTAACCATAAACGAATGTTGTAGAAAATGTTTTTATAACAACTTTGGTCAATTTTTTAACACTAAAAACCTCCTTTATAACCTCCGCTAGAGGGTCTTTTCCTTGTAGTGAAAATTGATAATGAATTAGAAAATGTATTCAACACGATTTTTTAATGTATATTCATTTTTTATCAATGTGGGTCTTCTCAAAAGTATGCATAATGGGTACTCATTGGATGGAATTTGATTCCACAGCCAATGAGTGACTACACTTGAAATATGAGTAAATATATAAGAAGATAAGTAAAAAATACAATTAAAAACGTAGTTTTCTTTTTTTCCCTCCAAAATTCATAGCTCTTATATTATTATTTTAACTATTATATTATAAATTTTCCTTAGGAGCCACTTTTAGGTTGAAATTTCCTCTAGTTACTCTTCATCACTTTGGGCTAAATTTCTTCTTGACTATGTGATTGAAAAGTGATCAAATCGAACTATCTTCTGCCACTATGGGGGGGATGATGACCCCTTACATCAATAGAGGTTGGGTTGGATTCATCGCTAGCCCAAAAAAATAATTGTATGATGGGGATTTGGTGGAGGAAATTAATGCCTCTAATGGATTGTGAGGGGTGTACCCTGTGATGTAAGAAAATAAGGGGGAGGGGTTGGGGGTGCAGTCCATGATTGAAAATCACCCTTACGTAACCCACTCATATTTCTCTCATTGTGATTCACACCAGCCCTTTTACCCGGGTCTAATATATTCACTCATGATTTGGTTTACTTTGTGGACATATATATGCGTTTTCATCCACAATGAGTTTCATTGACATCATGACTCCTTCTCATGTCATAAGAATTTGGAGCACCAACCAAGTAGTGTGGAATACTTAGCCAATAATTGACGTAAACTACGAAAACATTATCCTCTACAATTGGTGGTTTACCACACTATGAAAAGGCCTATTCAATAATCTCCAAGCTTATTTGAGTGCCTTGGTTCGATACAAACCTTAAAACTATGTGTGTGTGTGTGTGTAACACAAAGACTAAGTGAATTTATATGCTTCTTTTATACTTTCCCTTGACTCTTCACAATAGTGTTAGTTTAGGCACAGGTGAATTCAACACATGTTCAACCATCTCTCCTTTTACGAACATAAATATAATACATGCTCAACCATTTTCTAGACCAAAAAATAAACTATTGTGCTTTTTTTTACACGAAGTTGCATATATAAAGTGGCATTCCACAAGCGTGAGAGAGTTGTGAACATTAGATTTGTTTTCTTTTTTACATCTCTTATCTCTAAAAAAAAAATTTCCATGAGAAATAATGGATTTGTAACTAACATCTATCAAATATTAATACAATTGTCTATATTTTATAATATTGA
Organism: Pinus albicaulis; assembly: GCA_034641835.2. Classification (NCBI taxonomy): domain Eukaryota; kingdom Viridiplantae; phylum Streptophyta; class Pinopsida; order Pinales; family Pinaceae; genus Pinus; species Pinus albicaulis. Next base: position 23,976,535 of record CM076572.1, on the reverse strand, counting down.
TGTCACCTCATTAAATAGAATATGTACATATGTTCCATGAGGACAATTTACCTTAAAAAACTAATAAACATACATTTTTTTCACTAGTCATAATGGGAGTAATTACAAAGATAACAAAATCAACTACATTGGAATGAAAAAAATTATTTTCCCTAATTCTCCTACATAAACATTCATCATCCACAAAATTGAATAAATATATTAACATTGTTGACATTCTCGTGAATGAAGTTATATTGAGTGTCAATGTGTTCTATTTTCTTCTGAAACACATGGTTCTTTGACAATGAAATTGTTGGATTATTGTCACAAAAGATATAAGTTTCCTCCTTCTCCATATGCATAAGATATTTCAAAATTATACTTATCTATATTGGATGGCATGATGGTATAATAACTAAGTTACATATTCTATTTATATTGAATTTATTGAGAAAATAGGTTGTTTCTTAGATCCCATGAGATCAAATTTATACCCAAATGAAAATGATATCCTAAAGTGCATTTTCTATCATCAATACTACCAACAAAATAATTGTCTATTTTCATGTAAGCATGTTATCTTTAGAACTTATGTACCACAAACCATAATCACGTATACCTACAATATACCTTCAAATCATTTTTCTAATATTCCAATGAGATTCCTTATGATACTTCATAAATATGCAAAAGTAACTAAGTGTATACATAATATCAAGTTGCAATAAGGTACATGAGGTTTCCTATAAGCCTCTCATATAAAATTGAATTGGCTATCGGTCCATCATCTTGCTTTCTTAATTTAGTTCCTATTAAAGTATTCATGTCTGGTTGTTCGGATTTTTCCATTTTGGACCTCTTTATTATAGCTGGAACATAATTTTGTTGAAATGTGAAAATCACTTGAACAAATTCCTTAATTTTAATTCACAAAAATTACTTTGTGAGACCAAGGTATGTCATCTAAAATTTTATTTTCATAAAAACTTTGAAATCATATAAGATCAAAATTATAGTATATTTCATCTCATCATCAGAAAAAAAAGAAAAAAAAAAAAAAAGAAAAAAAAAAACTATAATATTTTTACCCTTTATTTGATTTGGTATATAGAGTGGGCTCATTACTATTCATTTTCAGCCCAATGTGAAGAAAATATGATCCAATCTGACTCTACCAAACACATTCAAATTTCTTCAAGCCATAAAAGGCTTTCTTCAACAGGTTAAATTTGTACTCTTTCCCTTTCACTTTAAATTTTGGTAGCTAATCCACATATACCTCATGTTCTAGTTTTCCATTCATAGATGAATTCATGTACATCTAGTAAATTGGCCATTTTTTCTAGGGTGAAATGAACAATATAGGTCTAATAATATCCAACCATGTTACTAGAGAAATGGTTTCACCATTTCCAATATCTTTTTTCTGGTTATATCATTTGGTAACTAGTCATGCCTTGTATTTCTCTACATTTACTTTCTCATCCAATTTTATCTTGTACGCCTACTTAACACTAATGTTGGTTTTAATTGTTGGGATATTAACAAGATACCATGTTTTATTTTCAATACATTCAATCTCTTCATATATAAGCTATACCTAATGTTTTTCTTCCACTTCCTCTTCAAAATAGGCAGGTTGATAGGATAATAAGGAAAATTTAGCTCATTGATCCATTTCATCCCATTGCTTATAAAATAATCAAACTCATTGCTAAAAGAGAAACTATTCTCTAATTTCTTAGTAAATTTAATGACTATAAAATCTATTAAAAGAAAAACTACCTTATTTTCTTTGCAACTATAACCTTGGAAATTTTATTAGGAGGGACTTATTGTCATGAACTTTCCTCTTGTTCATCTATAGGAGAGATGGGAATCTTCTAACTAGTGCTTTTTTTCTTCATCATTCCAAAATTTTTCCTCCAATAATTTTACATCTACACTCATCACAAATTTGTTAGTGAGTAGATTATAAAATTTGTAGGCTTTGGATGGATTATTGTATTAAATGAAAATACATTTTTAACTCCTATTGTCAAGTTTCCTTATCACTTCTAAGACATGTGCATAATAAATACAACAACAAAATTCGAAATGAGAAACAATTAACTTTTTTCAATTCCATGGTTCTTGAGATACTTTATCTTTCACACTCTTTGTTGGAGAACTATTCAATATGTAGTTTGAACAAGCAATAGCTTCATGCCAAAAATCAATGGGAAATTTTCTACTTTTGAGTATACAATTCTCAAATTCATAATGGTTAGATTATTCTATTTGAAAACACCATTATGCTATGGAGTATATCTAGTGGTGAATTTCATTTTAAATCCCTAATACCTAAAAAAATATGAAAACTCTTTTGACTCAAACTCCCCTCCATCCAACCTAAGTACTTTCACAAATTTCCACTTCTTTTTCTACTACAACCTTAAATGTTTTGAACTTTGTGGAAGTCTTTGATTTATTTAGAGAAAGTATATCAAAACCATATTTTTAAAGTCATCAAGAAATGTTAGAATATAAAATTCACCAATGAACTAAATTTGAGTGGGTCCACATACATCTACATCGACAAGTTTTGCATGATTATTATCTCTCTAAGAGGATTTTGGGAAAATACCTCTTTAATGCTTTCTAAGAATGCAACTTTCAAAAGTGTTGGTTTTCTCATTCAATTTGGGTAATAGTTAACCATATATTGTTTGTATAAGAGGCTACAACTCTTAAAACTTTGTGCCGCCATATATAAGATGCTACAACCAGATCTCATCTATTCTTGTGACATTTTTTGCAAGTGACTGTGACATATTTACACTTCTCAATTTCAATGAGAACATTCTAATCTTGGTCACTTGGACCTTTGCAACAAATATTTTTATAGGGAATTTATATTAATAATGTGTATGTGGAAAATTTGAATATAAGATCATAACCATGTTGACTCAACTATCCAATACTTAACAAACTATGATTAAGGTTCGACACATAAAAGACATCATGAATATATTTCTTCTCGTTTTTCATAGTTAGGATAGACACAACAATTCTACCTATGGTCTTGACATAATTATCATCTCCTAAAGCAATTTTAGATTGAACATAGTTATTAATACCATAAAATAAATTCATGTTACCTAGTGTGGCCTTCTTCAGCTATTTAACGCAAGATGAACATTGATCCATATGTCCCTTCTTTAATGTTTGAAACATTAGCTCTTACTTTTTTCAAATATAACTGGTTCTTTCTCCATTTATGTTCATAGTTTCCATATTTTTTGCAGAAGTAGTATTGTACCATGGAATTTTTCATCCATGTTTTATTCCACCCCCTCTATGTATTAACTATTCTCATGTAAATATTCCTTCCATTTGATGATTTATTGTGCATCTTTGACCTCTACCTCTACTTCCTCTATCTTTTCCTCTACCAATGGATGCCAAGATTTGGAAGGCATGTTCTAAGGGATCCTCTTTCATTACAATCTTTTATTGATAGGACAAGAGAGATCCCATTAGTACATTTCTTATCAATTGGGACATATTTTTGGATTCCTATATGGAAATTACAGCCATGTCAAACTTCTTAGGCAACATCTTAAGATATTTTTTCCACAATTTTATTATCTTCAATTTTATCTCCAAGAGTCTTCGTCTAATCCACAATTTCTATTACATGAGCCATGAACTTGTCAATGTTCTTTTGCTCCTTCATATTCAATGTGTCACTCTCTCCTAAATGTTTGAAGCTTGATAGTCTTCACTTCTTCATTACCATGATATGATAATTCCAGAATATTGTATAATTACTTTACATTCGATGCTCTTATTATTCCATATAAAGGTGCATTCTACAAGTGTAATTCTATTTTTTTGCAACATGGAGTTGACACATGTCCCTCTTAAAATAAAAGTAAAAAATATTCTTAAACAATGTTAGTTATAGTAAGAAATAAAAATAGATATGCACGTTTAGTTGGGTTTAATTAAAACTATTATACAACATCAATAATCCCAACCTCACTATGTAAGTTTATTTGTTGTTGATATTACAATTGGTAAAACTATTTCACTTGCTCGAGTAAAAAATAAAATATTGTGATGTCAAAAGAGATAAAGTAATTATTACGCTGATAGGCTTCCCCCTGTTGGAAATTGCAACTTTAATCATTTTATTAATCACAAATTCCAATTTGATGGTTGAAAATACAAGATGCTGGAATATTTTAATCATTTCCACTACATCAATGGATAAGATTGATGAACATAACTCCCTTGCATATCTAAATAAAGTGATTAAACCCCACTTAAATAATTTTTTTACCAAATTATAATTAAAAATTTACTATGCCATTAATTATTGAACATGTATGAAGATTAATGCTAATTAAATTCACATCATTGAAGTTGTGGCTTCATGAAACTTCCAAAAAAGGCCGCCACTATTCGAACCACCATAAAACTATGAAACGTGTCATATAGCTACTATGAAACGTCTTATATAGCCACATGTTCATTCATTTTCATTCATAACAGTTCAAAACCTAAAACGTATGCCTCTTCACATTCTGAAACTAGAAATGGTTCATTCATAATTAATGATATAGAATTTATTATGTTTTATTGTTATTTAAGAATAGAGTAACATGCCAAAGTGTGATTTTTTCTTCCTACTATATGAATTTACTATGATTAATTTCTATGTAACAATAATTGTTTTAATATTTTAATCATTATTTATTGTTTTAATAATATTTTTATATTTTAATAATTGTATGTTACATAATAATTGTACTTACATAATGTAACTTACTCTATGGCATGCAATGGAGCGCCATGGAGCACCACCATTAGACATGTCTACGCCATCATGTTCCATATTCTCTATTTATTACAATTTTGTTTAATTGAGACGTCTCTCATTCAAATTCCACAAAACAAATTCAATACAAAAAGAAGCGAAACTTATCTTAAAAGAATCAATCAATGAGATACTGCAAGTTTCATTTGCTAAACATGTTGTGCAAGTGTATTTTTTCTTCACAATTTTTAATTTGATATCAAGGTTAGTCCAATTTTGTTGTTAATTGGTTTTTTTCAATACTGTAGAGAAATTTCCTAAATTTCATACATTGAATGGTATCTAATAGATTGAATCTATTAAGCTGGTACGCTGAGCTTCTATTTGATCATAGGTCCAGTGCCATATATTCAGTCTTTATTAAATTGTTCCAGTCTCAATAGAAATTGGGAGGTATATAAAACTCAGGCCCTCTATGTTTTGGTGCTCATGCTAAATGAGCCATGCACCTACAGAATAGAATGATGCAAATACTAATTATGGATGTAAATTATAGTGAAAATTTTGAATTAGAATTACAGTCATATTGGTTACAAAACAAAATTTATTAACAAATTTTATTATGATGTAGATTTGAGACCTAGCAACATAGCATGTTGAATAGGTTAAAAATGTGATCTGTTACCAATTAGAAAATTGGTATCCTCCTAATTCCTATGCACACTTATTCCAGATAAAAAACTTATTGGATTCATTTATTTATTATTGGGAAAGAGTTAAATTTTTTAACAGAATATATGTGAGAGAGGAAAAATCTTATGTTAGTGATATACAATCATGACTAATAATTGTATGATAATTCCACAAAAGTGTGAAACTTTTGTGTAATAAAAGAATTAAATACAACATAAAAAAAATTCTTGAAAGAAAAAAAAGGGACAAACACAAAGAATTATAGTCAACTTACTGATTTCCTTCTTCTTAACAAATCCACACAAAAAAATTAATTTAAATAGCTTAGATATATTTGGAGACTTAAATAATATTTAAGTCTGGGAGTGGTGTTTGGGCGTCTGGCCACTTCTCCACAGTACGTGTACCCGTCTATGAACCTGAAATGAGGGAGATTATTTAGGTATTCTCAGCCTTAGCATATCAAATGCTGGGAGTGGTGTTTGGGGGTTTGGACACTTCTCCACTGTTCATGTACCCGTTTATGAACCTGAAATGTCCAGATGAGGGAGATTATTTAGGTATTCCTAGCCTTATGTTTTGGACTCTTTCTCCGATTGGGGTAGGCAAATATGTCTCGGTAAGGGTTTGCAGATCGATACCCAGAAGCTAATTAGTAGTATGATCCAGAATGATATTTTCAAATTCTTTTTCTTTGCTTCAATGTGCCTGTATTCCTTCCCTGCAATGAATATATAGTCTTGGTTATATATTTTATTTACATATTGGTTGTAGTTAAATATTATCAAATTGTTTAGTTTAAATAAATAATATATTTTAAAAAAATGGTTTTTTTTATACATGTTGTGTTAAGTATGGTTAGCATTTTTAAACAATTAGATTATACTTGTCAAACCTTCGGATTTAAATGTTTTTAGGGGTTTTGATGATGGTAAAATGAATTTTAATTTTAAAATCTTGATCCAAACATTAAAAATTAAAAAAATTTCATTAAAACTATTATATATATTATTATTTAGTTTATAAATTACTTGATATATATTATTATTTAGTTTATAAATTACTCATTGTAAATGATATAATATTTACAGTTAAAAAAAATTAAATAGTTTGATAAAAACGATGAAGAAGGATTTACACGTTCAAAATGAAGGCCTTATCAATCCCGCTATGATTTTTAAATACATGGGCAAGCGCTCTTTGAGACAGTCTTTGAGCATATACAGAGAGAGAATTCAATCTGTTTTCCAATGCACTATAAAAGGAAGGTCATTAAAGCCGAGATAGATCCATTATTAATGATGGATTCTCTGATGGATTACTTTTTAATACTAAAATTTTTCTAATTTCTAAGTTTTAAGCTCCTATTGGGGAAGGCAAATATGTCTCAATATCCCTCCGTGCAAATGACCGTGGTAAGGGTTTTCAGATCAATACGTAGAAGCTAATTAGTAGTATGATCCAGAATGATATTTTCAAATTCTTTTTCTTTTCTTTAGTGTGCCTATATTCCTTCCCTGTAATGAAAATATAGTCTTGGGTATATATTTTATTTACATATTGGTTGTAGTTAAATATTATCAATTTTTTTTAGTTTAAATAAGTAATATATTTTTTTTTTAAATGGTATTTTTTATAAATGTTTGGTTAAATATGGCTAGCATTTTTAAACAATTAGATTACGCTTATCAAACCTTTGGATTTAAAAACTAGATTTAAATGTTTTTAGGGGTTTTAATGATGGTCAAATCAATTTTAATTTTAAAATATTAATCCAAACATTAAAATTTTAAATTTTTTTATTAAAACTATTATATATATTATTACTTAATTCATAAATTACTTATTGTAAATTATATAGTATTTACAATTAAATAAATTTAAATAATTTGATAAAAACGATGAAGAAGGATTTACACATTCAAAATGAAGGCCTTATCGGTCTCGCTATGCTTTTTAAATACATGGGCAAGTGCTCTTTGAGACACTCTTTGAGCATATAGAGAGAGAATTCAATCTGTTTTCCAATGCACTGTAAAAGGAAGGTCCTTAAAGGCCAGATAGATCCATTATTAATGATGGATTCTCTGATGGATTACTTTTTAATACTAGAAATTTTCCAATTTCTAAGTTTTAAGCTCTGATTGGGGTAGGCAAATATTTCTTGATAGCCCTCCGTGCAAATGACTGTGCTAAGGGTTTGCATATCGATACCCAGAAGCTAATTAGTAGTATGATCCATAATGATATTTTCAAATTCTTCTTCTTTGCTTCAGTGTGCCTGTATTCCTTCGTTGCAATGAATATATAGTCTTGGGTATATATTTTATTTACATATTGGTTGTAGTTAAAAATTATCAAATTGTTTAGTTTAAATAAGTAATATATTTTCAAAAAGAATGGTTTTTTCTATAAATGCTTGGTTAAATATGGTTAGCATTTTTAAAAAATTAGATTACACTTTTTAGCCTTGGGATTTAAATGTTTTTAAGGGTTTTGATGATGGTCAAATCAATTTTAATTTTAAAATATTGATCAAAACATTAAAAATTAAAATTTTTTCATTAAAACTATTATATATATTATTACTTAGGGGTGAAAATGTGAAGATGGGTAACACTTTTGTGAGAATTTAGGGCGGAAAATTTTTTTCCATCATAGTTCGGCCGAACTCTTGTCATAGTTCGACCGAAAAATTCACGAGTTCGGCCAAACTATTGAATTTAGCTCGAATGAAATTTGTTTTCCGTTTAAAGTGACAACGTACTTACAGCAATGGTGAACATATTTTTCGCCTGAGTTCGAAAAACCAGCAATAAAATTTTGGTTGAACTTTTAGTTAAGTCGAACTATTCTTTTTATTCTTTTTATCAATATATCGCTCGCAACCATTTACAGGTTTCTGTTCACATTCGCACGCTCTTCTCTGTCAGTCATTTAGTTGCACGCTCTTATATGTTGCTCTCTCGCGCGCTCTTATCTGTTGCTCTCTCGCATGCTCTTATCTATGCTTAGGTTCATTGCACAGGTTCGTCGCATTTCGGCGCGCGTTCTTATCTGTCGCAGTCTAGCTCAAGGAGGTAATATTTTTAATTTCTGCAAGTTTTTTTTTTTATTTGTTGTTTTTTATTTTGTTTTAATTTGTGTTGATTTTATAGTTTGGTTTTAATTTTTGTTTGATTTTTTAACTTCTGTCGATTTTTTTGTTGCAGAGGTCTTCGGCAACGTCTTCAGCGTCATCTGCAGTGAGTTCAGCATCCTCTGCAATAAATTCAGTGTCTTCATCGTCTTCAGTGTCCAGGTACATTTTAGCGTCTTCATCATCTCTATTTTTTTGGACCTGTCTCTGTTTTTTTGGCTGCGACCTCAGGTTACATTAATATCCACTAGGTTATGGGAGTTTGACCATGTAGTTTCACAGCAAAACATTAAAGGCTGATGGCTACTGAGGCACGGTGCTCCTCTTTTTTTATAGGTTAGTTTTATTGTCAACATAAATGTGGGGATATTTTTCATAATATATGATAGGAGAGTTTCTTCATGTTGTTCCAAAACACAACAATAGAGGCCTCTGTCCTTGGCAACTCATATTTCTTATATAACATCAACATTGCATCATAAATGCGGGAGAATCCCTGAAATATAGAACCAGAGTGTTTCATTATTTAGTTGCAGAGAAAACGCATTTAGAAGCAAAGAAAAAAATGGTTTGGAAATTAAAATCATTGTGATTCATTGAAGATTAGATCGTTGAACAAATAACTTTTAAGCGTGCAAGAATTTCGTTCTCTTAAAAGTAAAAGAAGTGTTTTTCACTAGAGATTAGAGGAGATCCTTATATCCTTTTACAAGAAACAGTTAAGTCTCCAAGAAGACAGTAAAAAAGTTGTCATTGCGTGGCTGACTGTTCGGCTATCCTTAGATCCTTTTACAAGAGACAGTCAAGACTCCAAGAAAACAGTAAACAAGTTGTCATTGCGTGGTTGAAAATAAGTGTTTTTCATTAGAGATTAGAGGATATCCTTAGATCCTTTTACAAGAAACAGTTAAGTCTCCAAGAAAACAGTAAAACAGTTGTCATTGCATGGCTGACTGTTCGGTTCTCCTTAGATCCTTTTACAAGAAACAATTAAGTCTCCCAGAAAACAGTAAAACAGTAGTCATTGCGTGGTTGACTGTTCGGATTTCCATTTATTTATGAATGTATGAATGAAAGAAATTTTAACTTCATGAGACTAAAATTATCTTATAGAACTAAGAGTTTCATATCCATGGTCTCAAACAATGAGAGATAAAAAATCTTTTATATTCAACATGTAAAAAAAAAATTAGCCATAAAAGTTTCCCATTGAAACCATAAGTGATTTGATACAAAACATAGGTTTTAACCTAAGAGTAAATGCCCCTACATATATAAGTTTTTCATTTTCATATCCATGGTCTCAAACAATGAGAGAAAAAACATTTTATATTCAATTTACATGTAAAACACAAATTAGCCATATCTCTAGAATATATCTAAATATAATTTGTTCATTTTCATATCCATGGTCTCAAACAATAAGAGAGAAAAAAACCTTTTATATTCAACATGTAAAACACAAATTAGCCATAAAAGTTTCCCATTGAAACCATAAGTGATTTGATACAAAACATAGGTTTTAAACTAAGAGTAAATGCCCGTACATATAGAAGTTTTTCATTTTCATATCAATGATCTCAAACAATGAGAGAAAAAAAAAAATTATATTCAGTATATGTAAAACACAAATTAGCCATATCTCTAGAATAGATCTAAATAGAAGTTTTTCATTTTCATATCCACAGTATCAAAAAATGAGAGAGAAAAAAACCTTTTATGTTCAACATGTAAAACACTTGAATTACCCATAAAAGTTTCCCATTGAAACCATAAGTGATTTGATACAAAACATAGGTTTTACCGTAAGAGTAAATTCCCCTACAAGTCATTCAACATGTAAAACACTTGAATTATCCATAAAAGTTTCACATTGAAACCATAAGTGATTTGATAAAAAACATAGGTTTTAACCTAAGAGTAAATGCCCCTACAAGTCATTCATTATGTAAAACACTTGAATTAGCCATAAAAATTTTCCATTGAAACCATAAGTGATTTGATACAAACATGGTTTTAACCTAAGAGTAAATGCCCCTACAAGTCAATCAATCTCTTGAACAGTTTTAAATATAGAAGGTTTTCATTTTCATATCCATGGACTTGAAAACAATGAGAGAAAAAACCTTTTATATTCAATGTGCATATAAATTATTTAGAAACAAAAAGTAATTTAATACAAAACATAGGTTTTAACCAATTATATAGTTTTTCATTTTCATATCCATTGTCTCAAACAATGAGAGAGAAAAAACCTTTTATGTTCAACATGTAAAACACAAATTAGCCATAAAATTTTCCGATTGAAACCACAAGTGATTTGATACAAAACATAGGTTTTAACCTAAGAGTAAATGCCCCTACAAGTCAATCAATCTATTGAATAGTTTTAAATATCTAGGAGTTTTTCATTTACATATCCATGGTCTCAAACAATGAGAGAAAACACCTTTTATATTCACATGTATGTAAAACACAAATTAGAAATATCTCTAGAATAGATATAAATAGAAGTTTTTCATTTTTATATCCATGGTCTCAAACAATGAGAGAGAAAGAAAACCTTTTATATTCAACATGTAAAACACTTTAATTAGCCATAAAAGTTTCCCATTGAAACCATAAGTGATTTGATACAAAACATAGGTTTTAACCTAAGAGTAAATGCCCCTACAAGTCAATCAATCTATCGAATAGTTTTAAATATCTTGAAGTTTTTCATTTTCATATCCATGGTCCCAAACGGTGATAGAAAAATACTTTTATATTCAATGTATGTAAAACACAAATTAGGCATATCTCTAAAATAGATCTAAATAGAAGTTTTTCATTTTCATATCCATGGTCTCAAATAGTGAGAGAGAAAAAAAACTTTTATATTCAACATGTAAAACACTTGAATTAGCCATAAAAGTTTCCGATTGAAACCATAAGTGATTTAATACAAAACATAGGTTTTCACCTAGAAAAGTAAATTCCCCTACAAGTCAATCAATCTCTCGAATAGTTTTAAATATCTAGAAGTTTTTCATTTTCATATCCATGATCTCAAAAAATGAGAGAAAAAACCTTTTATATTCAATGTATGTAAAACACTAGTTAGCCATATCTCTAGAATAGATCTAAATAGAAGTTCTTAGTTTTCATATCCATGGTCTCAAAAAATGAGACAGAAAAAAATATTTCATACTCAACATGTAAAACACAAATTAGCCATAAAAGTTTCCCATTGAAACCACAAGTGATTTGATACAAAACATAGGTTTTAACCTAAGAGTAAATGCCCCTACAAGTCAATCAATTTCTCAAATAGTTTTAAATATCTAGAAGTTTTTCATTTTCATATCCATGGTCTTAAACAATGAGAGAGAAAAAAAACCTTTTATATTCAACATGTAAAACAAAAATTAGCCATAAAAGTTCCCCATTGATATTTAAGTGATTTGATACAAAACATAAGTTTTAACCTAAGAGTAAATGCCTCTACAAGTCAATCAATCTCTCGAATAGTTTTTTAAATATCGAAAATTTTTTCATTTTCATATCCATGGTCTCAAACAATGAGAGAAAAAACATTTTATATTCAATGTATGTAAAACACAAATTAGCCATATCTCTAGAATAGATCTAAATAGAAGTTTTTCATTTTCATATCCATGGTATCAAACAATGAGAGAGAAAAAAACTTTTTATATTCAACATGTAAAACACTCAAGAATTATCCATAAAAGTTTCCCATTGAAACCATAAGTGATTTGATACAAAACATAGGTTTAAATATAACCTAAGAGTAAATGCCCCTACGCGTCAATCAATCTGTTGAGTAGTTTTAAATATCTAGAAGTTTTTCATTTTCATAGCCATGGACTCAAACAATGAGAGAAAAAACATTTTAATTCAATGTACATGTAAAAAACAAATTAGCCATATCTATAGAATAGATCTAGAAATAGAAGTTTTTCATTCTCATATCCATGGTCTCAAACAATGAGAGAGAAAAAAACCTTTTATACTCAACATGTAAAACACTTGAATTAGCCATAGAATTTTCCATTGAAACAATAAGTGATTTGATATAAAACATAGGTTTTAACCTAAGATTCAATGTATGTAAAACACAAATTAGCCATAGCTCTAGAGAATAGATCTAAATAGAATTTTTTACTTTTCATATCTATGGTCTCAAACAATGAGAGAGAAAACAACTTTTTATATTATACAGGGTCAATGCCAATGCAAGATTCATATCTCATTTTCATAACCATGAGTGATTTGATACAAAACATAGGTTTTAATGTAAAATCAATGTATGTAAAACACAAATTAGCCATAGCTCTAGAGAATAGATCTAAATACAAGTTTTTCATTTTCATATCCATGGTATCAAACAATGAGAGTGAAAAAAACCTTTTATATTCAACATGTAAAACACTTGAATTAGCCATAGAAGTTTCCCATTGAAACCATAAGTGATTTGATACAAAACATAGGTTTTAACCTAAGAGTCAATGTATGTAAAACACAAATTATCCATAGCTCTAGAGAATAGATCTAAATAGAAGTTTTTCATTTTCATATCTATGGTCTCAAACAACGAGAGAGAAAAAAACCTTTTATATTATACGGGGTCAATTCCAATGCCAATGCAAGATTTGTCTCTCATTTTCATAACCATAAGTGATTTGATAGAAAACATAGGTTTTAACCTAAGAGTCAATGTATGTAAAACACAAATTAGCCATAGCTCTAGAGAATAGATCTAAATAGAATTTTTTCATTTTCGTATCCATGGTCTCAAACAATGAGAGAGAAAAAAACCTTTTATATTCAACATGTAAAACACTTGAATTAGCCATAAAAGTTTCCCATTGAAACCATAAGTGATTTGATACAAAACATACGTTTTAACCTGAGAGTAAATGCCCCTACAAGTCATCAATCTCTCGAATAGTTTTAAATATCTAGAAGTTTTTCATTTTCATATCCACGTTCTCAAACAATAAGAGAGAAAAAACCTTTAATATTCAACATGTAAAAAAAAATTAGCCATAAAAGTTTCCCATTGAAACCAAAAGTGATTTGATACAAAACATATAGGTTTTAAAACCTAATCTAGTAAATGCCCCTACATTCAATCTTTAGAATAGATCTAATTAGAAGTTTTTAATTTTCATATCCATGGTAGTTCTATAGGTAGATTCTATAAAGGGATAGGTAGCCTCTGAATCCCATCTTTTATGAAAGGTGACATATCTAGTAAATGCCCCTACAGTCAATATTTCGAATAGATCTAAATGTCCCTACAGTAAATGACCCTACAGTCAACATGTATATAGTATTTAGAAACAAAAAGTAATTTGATACAAAACATAGTTTTTAACCAAGTATATAGTTTTTTATTTTCATATCCATGGTCTCAAACAATGAAAGAGAAAAAACCTTTTATATTCAACATGTAAAACACAAATTAGCCATAAAATTTTTCCATTGAAACCAAAAGTGATTTGATACAAAACATATAGGTTTTAACCTAATCTAGTAAATGCCCCTACATTCAATCTTTAGAATAGATCTAGAATTAGAAGTTTTTCATTTTCATATCCATGGTAGTTCTATAGGCAGAGTCTGTAAAGGGCCAGGTAGCCTCTGGATCTCATCTTTTATGAAAGGTGACATATCTAGTAAATGCCCCTACAGTCAATCTCTGGAATAGATCTAAATGCCCCTATAGTCAACATGTATATAGTATTTAGAAACAAAAATTAATTTGATACAAAACATAGGTTTTAACCAAGTATATAGTTTTTCATTTTCATATCCATGGTCTCAAACAATGAGAGAGAAAAAACCTTTTATATTCAACATGTAAAACACAAATTAGCCATAAAAGTTTCCCATTGAAACCAAAAGTGATTTGATACGAAACATATAGGTTTTAAAACCTAATCTAGTAAATGCCCCTACAATCAATCTTCAGAATATCTATGTAATTAGAAGTTTTTCATTTTCATATCCATGGTAGTTCTATAGACAGAGTCTGTAAAGGGCCAAGTAGCCTCTGGATCTCGTCTTTTATGAAATGTGACATATCTAGTAAATGCCTCTACAGTCAATCTCTGGAATAGATCTAAATGCCCCTACAGTCAACATGTATATAGTATTTAGAAACAAAAAGTTATTTGATACAAAACATAGGTTTTAACCAAGTATATAGTTTTTCATTTTCATATCCATGGTCTCAAACAATGAGAGAGAAAAAACCCTTTATATTCAACGTGTAAAACACAAATTAGCCATAAAAGTTTCCCATTGAAACTAAAAGTGATTTGATACGAAACTTATAGGTTTTAAAACCTAATCTAGTAAATGCCCCTACATTCAATCTTTAGAATATCTATCTAATTAGAAGTTTCTCATTTTCATATCCATGGTAGTTCTATAGGCAGAGTCTGTAAAGGGCCAGGTAGCCTCTCGATCTCATCTTTTATGAAAGGTGACATATCTAGTAAATGCCCCTACAGTCAATCTCTGGAATATATCTAAATATAAGTTTTTCACTTCTCCCACGCATTTGCAATAAATGTCAATAAATAATATATATATTTTTATTGAATTTGTTTTTTAGGGATAATAAAACCATTAAATTTGGTTGAAAATTGGAAATTATGCATAAAAGTATCTTGCTATCCCAATCCAGGGAATACAGTGATTACATATGTGCTTTCCAATATTCCAACTAGCAAACTCGTCCAAAGGAAAATGAATATATTAGCAAAGTTGTCCAATTAGTTTTAAGACACTCTTCTTCAAAAATTCTTGAGATTCATCTCTTAAAGATGAATTAGTGTTGAGACGCTCTCCTTCAAAATTTATTCATCGACATAATTTTTTTACACTTTAAATTAAACATTAATTTTATGAACTTTATCTTGAATTTAATTTAAATTAGTTATTTAAAAAATTAATTGTAAATGTCCACCGTAGATATATATATCATTGAGGATGAACGACGAAGATCAATAGAATCCCATATCTCTACGAGAGGGGAGGATCAAGGATCGGGATCGAGAGTTGTTCATGGTAAATTTAAATATAATCTTAAATCTCCATACATGTGTGTACATATGGGATTGATTTTTTATCAACTTTGTGAGTTAAATTAGTTGTTAAAATAAGTTTCATTTTTTATTTTTAGGAGCTAATAAGAAGAGAAGGGTCTCTACTCCATCCATTGATACCCAGAGTTCACTCAGTCGTGGTACGGTTTGAACGCAATTTAATCAATGAATATGTACGTGTGTATTTATATGTACATGAATGTATTTTTCAATTGATTATAAATTTGTATTTGTTTATGAAACTTCTCTCTCCTCTCGAGAGGTTTATGGTGGTTCAAATCCCCTTAGAGGTCCATCAATAAGTGGTAGCAGGTTGCGTGAAGGGGGTGATATTTATTCTCCCAGAGGCCAATCAATCCCTGGTGGTGCTGGTTCTCAGCAGGGTTGGTCTAAGTCTGGTTCTCAACAAGGTCGTTCTGGGTCTCAACAGTTTCAAGGTGGAGAATATGCTAACCAACCACGTCGAGGTTGCCATCAATTTCAATATTTTTTTCATTGAATTTGTACAAATTTGTTTACATGTGTTTTTTCTAATATACAAAATTTTATATATATTGATGCAGAGACTAAAAATGTTCTAAATATTGGTCAAAATAAACGCAAGGCAGAACGCTGCATTCAAGAAGAAGGGTGTCTACCCGCCACAACTTATCCGGCCGACATTACTGATATACCATGGAAAATAAACATGACGCAATGCACCTTACAAAGGTGTCAACAAGTTCATGCAAAATTGCAGAGAGATCTCATGGCTTTGACTCTACCTGCTGAAAGTCGAAAAAGCCTTGAAATAGTTACACATTCATTGGGCGGAATAGTAAATGTGTATAAAAATCTTGGGCCAACGACTGATACATTTGTAGAACTCATGAGAAAGAGAAAGGAAATAGTAATGGGTCCCGATAAATGGGAGGATGTAAAACAAAGAGTTACAAAAGATATGGCCAAGTCAATATTTAATTTCAAGGAAAGGCCAAAAAAAAAATTGTTGAAGGTGCAATATTTCAAGCACCACAATATAGCTCGTTATTTGTATGATAGGCACCTTGCGGCTTATGGAAGGCTCCCATGGAACGACGAAGTTCCTGTTTATTTTGCACAATTGTTTTACGCAAAAAAAAATTTGAAAATGAAACCCAATTACAATGACCTTTCGTCAAAATTTTTTGGTCCGAGGAAAGGTCAATTGTATGACCGTAAGGGTGCTAAGCGAGATCTGGAGTTGCCTCACCCTGAGCCGCCATTGGCGAGTCGACCTTTTCGGGTCGAAACTTTGCAGTTAGAGATGGATGCAACTTCTCAAATAAGTCGAGAAGCAAGGGATGTCATGATCGACAATGTTTACAGTGGATTGAGTGGAGTCGATGTTTGTCTAAATGAACAAAGAGCAGGTGAGAATGCGCGTGCCAATTTTGTGTATTGTACAAATGAAAAGAATGACAACATGAATGTTGAAGATCTCCGAATATATGCAAAGAATTGTCGCAATGGTTGGCAAGACCTAATTCTTCATGAGGAAGAGGGCATGGGAACGATATGTGTTAATGATCTTATATGTTAAAACACCATTTGCAGTTGTCACGCATGATGAATGATGAAAATGTTAATATCACGTTCGGGACCTCTGGTTCAAACAATGCAGATGGGTCTCACCATCAAGATATGTTGGCAAATGTTAGTGTTTTTTAAGTGATATTTTTAAAATAAATAATTGTGCACACATGTACATGTATGTATATATAATGATAAAATGTTTTAACAGATTCTAATTCCGTTTGATGTTTTCGGGATGGCGGTACCTTCTTCTTCCTTGGGAGATGTACCTTCTACTTCCTTAGGAGATGAACCACATCCACAACAAGTATGGACAATTTTTCACTTTTAAAATTTATTTTTTTAAGTTAAATATATATATAATCCACCTCAAAAAGTTCCATTAAAAATTCAGATATATATATATCTATATCTGGAGTTATTTTAAATTTTTTGAATTTTAGGTTGTTGGAGATTTTCATTTGGAGCCTCTCTTAGGAGATGTCCCAAATTCACCTGCAGAAGTATTCAATTCTTCACTTTCATATATATATGTGTGTGTGTGTGTGTGTGTGTGTGTTTTTAATTTAGTTATAATTTATAAATTGTTGTTTATTTAAGTTTTATTATAAATTGAGATCTTGATCTTGAGTTATTTTATACTTTTAAAATTTTGAATTTTAGGTTCCTATAGAAGATTTCTTTAATCCACAGACTCTAGCGACGGAGATAGGAACATCCACACCATTTCAACCATTTGAACAAGTTGTCTAACTTTTTTTTTTAATATTATTGAAAATAAGTTTATATATGTACACGTGAATTTTCATCTGAAATTTTTTAATATATATATATATATATGTGTGTGTGTGTGTGTGTGTGTGTGTGTGTGTGTGTGTGTGTGTATTTAACTGTAAATGTATATTGTATAGTTTACTGTTGGAGATGTTCCCATGGGGGAACTTGTAGCAGGAAAACAAATGGAGAGGGAACCTCATGAGGTATTGCATGATTTTTTTTTTATATTTTTTTTTTTACATGAAGTTCTATATATATTCTCACTCATTTTTGAAACATCAAATTTTAATGTTTGTATGTGCATTGTGTACAGGTTTCCCATGCTTCGCAAGATAGCGCATAGATTGAGACTCTGATAGGAAAGACACTACATCCATTTGTATTTGATGGACATGATTTTTAGATTTGATTTCAAGATTTAGATAGTCTTAAATTTACTTTTTTATATATTATCTAGATGCACAATCATATATATAACTTGATACTTGATACTTGTGAGATCTACAATTTTTGGACATATTTTATTACAGTGTCAATATAATTTGTCTTGTTCCAAAAAGTTAAGTTTTGGATGGTTTTAGTACTTTTGGCATGTGAATGTGAATTAATGTTGTTATATAATTTGTTTGGTTTTTAAAACTTTTAAGTTTTGGATAATTGAACTACTAGTAATGTTGTCATCTATAAATTAATGTTTTTCTTCTGAACTACATTTGGCATGTTATGTAATGATGTGTTATAATTTGTTTTGTTTTTAAAATTTAAGTTTTTTTTTGCTTCTGAACTACATTTGGCATGTTATGTAATGATGTGTTATAATTTGTTTTGTTTTTAAAATTTAAGTTTTGGATGCTTGAAGTACATTTGGCATGTGAAGTAATGTTGTGATCTATAATTTTTTGTTAAATTAAAAGTTAAGTTTTGGATGGTTTCAATCTAAATTTGGCATGTGATATAATGTTAAATGTTTTTATTGGATAGTTTAACTATAATTGGCATGGCATGTGAAGTAATGTTACATGATATAATCAAAAAGTTTTTAAAACTCAAGTTTTGGATGGTTTCAATCTACATTTGGCATGTGATATTTAATGTTAAATGCTTAATGTTTTTATTGGATAGTTGAACTATAATTGGCATGGCATGTGAAGTAATGTTACATGATATATATCAAAAAGTTTTTAAAACTCAAGTTTTGGATGGTTTCAATCTACATTTGGCATGTGACATTTAATGTTAAATGTTTAATGTTTTTATTGGATAGTCAAGAACTACAATTGGCATGGCATGTGAAGTAATACGTGCATGTGAAGTAATGTTGTGATCTATAATTTTGGATGGTTTCAATCTACATTTGGCATGTGATATAATGTTAAATGTTTTTATTGGATAGTTGAAATATAATTGGCATGGCATGTGAAGTAATGTTGCACGATATATAATCAAAAAGTTTTTAAAACTTAAGTTTTGGATGGTTTCAATCTACATTTGGCACATGTGATATAATGTTAAATTTTTTTATTGGATAGTTGAACTACAGTTGGATGGCATCTCAAGTAATGTTGTGATATAATCAAAAAGTTTTTAAAACCCAAGTTTTGGAGGTTGAAGTACATTAATCATGTGAAGTAATGTTGTGATATAATCAAAAAGTTTTTAAAACTAATTTTTGAAGTAATGTTGTGATATAATCAAAAAGTTTTTAAAACTAAGTTTTTGATACCATTTTAATCTACATTTGGCATGTGATATAATGTTAAGTGGTTAATGTTTTTATTGGATAGTTGAACTACAATTGGCATGACATGTGAAGTAATTTGTTTTGATATAATAATAAAAAAAATTAAAATTCAAGTTTTAGACATGGTTGAAGTACATTTGGTAAGTTTTTTTAAAACAATTCACTCAAACAATAGTATGTAGTATGTAAATTTTTCATTAATGCACATAGAAGATATTTGACCATTGGACAGACAAATTTTGTACTAGATTTTCAATCAGGAATAGAGATGTGGGTCAAATCCCACCAAAAGTTGAAGAAGTGCTCTGAGTCTCTTGTCTGAAAGGAATCTTCGTACAAAATTATACTGCGAATAATTTATTTACATTGTGGATACTTTTTACCAAAAAATCCCACAAGAAAAACTACGTGCATTGAGTTCGTGTATATATCCAGTACATGCAACATTTTTCATCAATGCACATAGAAAAACTAGTTTCAGTTAATTGTATTCTAGAACATATATATTGAGTACGTGAAACATGTTTCATCAATGCACATAGTAAAACTACTTGAAAAATTAATTGCATTCAAGAACATATACATATATATCCAATATATGAATGCAACAATTTTCATCAATGCATGTATAAAAAATCTACTTTCAGTTGATACTCTCGAGTGTGCATTTACGAAAACAATTTGTACATGTGCAAACACTTGCACAGATAACATAACAAGGCAGCTCAATTTTTAATTGACTACTAGAAGTTCTAGAACATATAATCCAAAAAGAATAAATTTTTGGGCAGTTCAATCAAAAAAATTCTAATGGAATGCCATCTTCAATAATTCGTTCATGATCGGATTTTGACATTTTCCATTTCTTAATATTCGTTTTTTTCTTTGATTGAACCTCGATCAACTTTATGTGTGCTGCACACACCAAGTGACTATATTGAAAACTTATGAAATCAGGTTCATATTCTTCAAAGTAAAAAAAAATCCCACTTTTATTAGTTTGTCTGAAAAAATAACCTTTCAGTATAATAGATTCTCTTTCATATGGAAATCCGTGATCATTATAGTTTTCTCATATTTTCATTTTTCATTCAGTGCAACGCATCAAATAATATTTCACATTTTCATCGTTTTTAGTAGGTCAATTATAGAAAAAACATCTCCTGTACAATAAAACAAACTTCACAAAATTATACATATTAAAATTTATTTCTAGATCCTTATTATTAGAAAGAAATTCAAATGTTACCATCTCTAACAAGATCAGAAACTCGATCACCATCGGATGATATTGTAGTCTCCTCTGATTGCATTTCTTCAAACATTGCAACAAAAAATTTTCCCTTTGTATTTAGCTCTGTACGTTTCCAATATTTTACATACATTTTGTTTTCACAAACGTCATTGGATTTTGTGTTTTCTATGAAAACAAGACAAAAACAATAATATTTTCTTTTATCCAATGCAAACACATTTTTGGACGACTTTGTTTTAGTTGAATGCAATTTTCGAGTCCCTTTTATTGTTTCAATGTTGTTTCCAATTGATCTATCTACGTCTTCGATCCCAATATGCCAAAAAAACCTTTATATGGAAAAATTAAAGAAGAATGTAAATATGATATCAAAATACAATCAAAGATAATCATTGTGATAAATGTAAATTGTTTATTTAATTAGATATTCAATAAAAATTAAATTTAATGTACCTTCGCACTTCTCTTGATTAATTAGTCTCATGGCTTAGAGCAGTGATGCACCATTGAACAGCTTCTTTCACATCCACAAGTTGGCCTGTAGAGGGGTTCATTTGATATCTTCTAAGTGCTCGTTTTATGCATACCCATGCACCGTCATGTTCTCCTTTTCCATGGTCAGTCTCAAAGAAATTCCAACAATGTTTAATGCAGGTTTTCTTTTGAAGACAACACAACCAAAAGAATGATCGTGCAGATTTGAATTGTCCTATGCATCCGTCTGACCGTATCCAATGTTCATGGAATGTTATTTCACGATCTTTCAAGGAATCATAAATTTTTCCAAAACAATGTTGTACAAAATATGTATCATGTGTACGATTGTCACTGATATAAAAGTGATATTCTTTAATAATATGTCAATTTTGACTGGTGATTTCTATATGATCGACCTTTTGTTCAGCATGTCTATATAGAATATGGACGAGCATGGAGACTTGGTCAAAATGATAGTATTCACTCTCAAATTATCTTTGTGGAACAAATGTGTAGTTTTCTGCAAAATCAACTACTGATAAAATCGTCCCTGGTGGAAAAACTTCATGATATTTTTTGAATTACAAGTATTGCCTTCGAGCTCTATGGGAGTGCTTGGTGTATTTGTAAATTTCTGCCTCAAATTTTCTCTAAAAGTCTATCACAAAAATTTCTTCTTCTCGTAATTCAATTCTTTTAACACTATTTGCACCTTGAATCGATGTATGGATATATTCATATCTCTTCCATTTCACTTTCATGTTGGACAATGAATGATGATTTATATCAGTACGATATTTTTTTTGAAATTTAGTCAAATTTCCACAATCATCACATTTTTTACCTCCAACACATGTGTTTTAGTAAAATAGTTCATCGATTTCTCTTTCACATAGAATTTGAGCTATGAAATCATAGATAGTGGAAGGAGGAGGTGAATACTTCCAAAATGTTCTACCAAAATCAAGGAATGTGTCATAATATAACTCAAATTCCACATGATAACGGCAACAACAAGTGTCGTGTATGGTGATAGGTTTTACATACCATGGTTTTTTTTTGAACAAAAGCACTGATCGAAACATGAATTTCATGATTCTCTTCTTTGAACTTGTTGAACAACTCTATTTTAGTGATTTCCAAGAATTTTTTTTTCATATTCTTCGTACTGATTTTGTGCTATTCTTCTTTGCATCACATGCCTTGCAGTTGGTGAAACACGCGAATTGTTCTTCCAATATTCATATATTATTCTTTTAACATTTTCTCGAAGTCTATCTTTATATGGTTGCCTACAAATAGCTCTCCAACAAGCAAGTTCATCATTTACATATATTTGCAACCGAAATTTTCGATGTTTGTGCAAATTTTTTTGCGAGGTTCCTAGTGCTTGTGCCATAGATTTTACCAAGAAATTCTCTTTAGTACTTGATGAAACCACTGCCATATGTATTTCTCTACGTACGACTGAAACATTTTTTTGTCTAGATCTTTTCATTGAATTTATAGAACTATTTATATTTTGTATCACATTTTCCTTCATTTTTTTTATCTTTGGTTGATTTTCGAATACCCAATAAAGTCATAGCTTCTTTTAATTTCCTTAATGATAGGAGACCTTTCAACATTTGGGCTTGAACTGTCACATTTTCCTTTATGAAATACTTCTCAAAAATGTGGTTAACATGATATCGTATATAATGGTTAGCTTTTTTATCTCCATATGTGTGAGTGTCAACATTTTCTAACATCTTGTCATCGACATTAATTTCATCTGTACATATTCAAATGAATAGTACATAATAAGTTTACATATTCAATAAATAACTAAATTAATAAATATATGTATAATTTCAATAATACGTTGTAATGTCTCTCCGGCACACGACATAATTTTTTTTTTTTCTTATGTCTCAGCTTAAGAATAATTGCGATCCATTATCTCTATAGTCATTAACAAGATTTGTTGACCCTACTTTGTTTTTTAATTTCGTTGTTAACTCTATCCTTGAAGGTTACACTTCTCCTAGGATGCCAATTAACAATTTGGGTTGTTACCTTTGTAACGAGATTTTTGAACTTGTCTTTAGACTATTTTTATAATTTGAATTTGGAGTTTCTAACTCCCATGGTTTAACTTATATTAAACTTTCTCTATGACTATTAACCTTATTAATATCCTTGAGCCCTTATTATGCTCTTACCCTACGCTCAACTTATCGAATTTTATTTGATCCCAAGACCATGTCATGAGTCTCTTTATGGTCCTTACGTATCTCACCATGCAACATTTCACCATGTAATAATTTGACTTATGTGTTATGTATTCGATATGCATCGATTTTCCATATAACAGGTTTTCGAGGCGTTTGTATATATCAATGGGTTCATCTCTCCGTATAGCTCCAAGAGTGATAAACCTATGTTTAAATTGCGGGTTCTTCCATGTACCGAATGGTCTATCCATAATTAACACTTATGTCATTTATATGAGTTTATTATAGTTATGTGGCCACGGTTTCGAATGTATATTATGTGTTCCCAGATCATCGATGATATCTCTTGTACATGTTATTTATGTTGAGTTTTTTGTAGATATAGGCACATTAAACTTCAAGTTACTCATGCTGCATCGTTGGCAAAGTTGGTTTAATGTATTTTGGCAATTAAAACTTGTGTCAAGTCTCCACGTCACTATATTCGATGGCTCTCTGTTGATTTTAAATTTTGTTGGCTTTCATTTTGTCCACGCTCAAAGTTGTAGGTATCTACGTTTGCATTATGAGATGCCACGCCAGACTGCTCTTGTAATTACGCAGACCTTATGACATGATTGGAGGTACTGTGACATCGATTTCATAGATTTACAATTAAGTGTTGGATGGCTATGTCTTAAATGCCAATCTCACCCAATCGATCCGTGTACACGCCACCGATCCGAGGCCACTTGGACGATGGAGATTTCTCCTATTCATTATGGTTTCGTTGTTTTTGGATTTAGACATTTGCATAAATCGTTGTAACATTATCGAAACGGTTCTTTCACTCCTCATTTGTTTTGACCACCTCTCGGTACCGAGACTCTGCACGTTGGAGGAACGAAGCGTCGACTCTCCCAGGCTTCTGGCGTATCTATCTCCCCATTGTGTTGTATTTCAGGTATGAAAGTTTGAGCACTTCACTATCTTAACCGTGAGGCTTACTCTCTTGATATGTATTTTTCTCCATAGCAATACGCTCGGTTGACAGTGTGAGAGCTGAGTTTAATTGCAACAATTTCTTTTCTATAGTCTCGTTTACTATCGAGAACTCATAGTGTTTTTTTTATTGTTAGTTGGACGAATCTCTCGTGGAGATTTTTCTGTCCTAGTATGTTGATTTTCGTTTCCTATTAACGATGTGTAGCACTAATACCCCATCGTTTCCTTATAGGAGCTTACTCCTCTTCGTCCTTCGTGACTTTGCTGAGGTCGTTCGTTTCATTTTCCGAGTTGCCCTGGCTCGAAGTGAGCAATCACTACCTCAGGTAAGCCATCGATTCATTGGAACAAAATTATTCCTGTGTTTTATTTTCATTTTGGTGAACGTTTTTACAATACCCGTGTATTCTTTCTGCAGGTCGTGTTTGGTGACAACGTCTTCCATTCCCAAGGTAATCCAAGTTTTTGTGTTCGATTCGCATATAATATGTTCTGAGTATCCTCATCTCATCTTGTTGTAACGATCTCTCATGTTGCCCTCATTTTATTGCAGGTAGGTTCGAATATCATCGAGGGTTTCCTTCAGTGGTATTTGGTGGATTTGTAATTCAATCGACTTGACATCGTTATATCCTGGAATTTCAGCTCGGTATCGACGCGTCATTAGTCGGAGTGTGACCAGACTCCATTTTTGTTATCACACAGAATTTTTTCAGACAATTCAAGTTCTTATTGTCATAAAAAGTTTCTACTGTAGTAATAAATTATGCCAGAGACTGGGAATGTTAAAAAAATTTCATTCGAATGATGAAATTCCATGAATAATTAAATTCTGGAATATTATTATGGAACCATGATAGCCTTTCTCCGTGAGTGGCTTCATAATTTGATATATATATATATATATATATATATATATATATATATATATATATATATATATATATATATATATATATATATATATATATATATATATATATATAATGTGTCTATCCTTCGTCTTTGTTATTATTGACAAATCAATAATATTTTCTAATAGTTTCCAGATCATTATTTTTATGTTAATACTCATGTTAAATATTGTTCCTTTCAGTAATGGTCTTCCTAAATTTGATTGAAGAAAGTGATAAGTTCACTAGCCTTATTTTTCCTTTCTGTTCCTCCTCATTGTAATAGCACAATTGACTATAAGTGTCTTTGTTGCAAAATTTTTCAAGCCTGCAATCTTTTAGTGCATGAGAAATTTCCATTTCCATAGAGTCTAAAACTTCAGGTGTATTCTATGAATCCAACAGTGGACTCTCTTTATACTCCTTAGTTTGGGGTTCCATTGTAATAGTCACTTATAATGTTTTATGCAAATATATACTTATAATTTTTCCTAGCATATCAGTTTCAGTATGTCTAGTGTTTAAACTACACTCTTAACTGGAACATTATATAGAACTGATGGGGAAATTATTTGTTATCTTTCACAGCTTGTATAGTCTGCATGCATTTTATAGAGGTTCACATGCACAGCTTATAATTTCTAGTAATTTTTCAATTGGACCATTTCTTTGTGAAAGATGTTAGTCATACACCAGTTTTTTATATATATATATAATTCTCAGACCAAAATTGTTTGCATGATTAGTAAACATGCTTGGCTTTGTTTCTTTACTATCTATCTATATATATATAGCACTAAAATATATACTCCTCCATTGTGTCCTTATTATAGAGGGTACTATATAGATAGACATGCACTATTAATTTGGAAAACTATAGTTCCGTACTTCACTTAGTGAATTCAGTCAATCTATAGATCTGCACTACATGCACTTAACTTCTCCTACACATTTTTTTTTTGAGTTTTTATAGTGGTCACTGATTAACTTCTATTTTTAACAGAAAAAGATTAAAGTTACACAATTATGAATTCTGAGGTAGCAGAGATCTCAAGATTTAAACCAGTCACTGGTTTATAGTTTCTGGCTGGTTTTGCCTAGAATTCGTGTTCCTACAACTATGCGGAACTAAGAGGATTTAGTTCCTCTACAACTCTGTAAATGTATGGAATACCAGCACAAAACAATAACTCTTCAAGTAGTATGCAGCTACAAGCATTAACCTTAACACTTAATACAAATAAAATTGTTTTTATCATTCATACATACTGTGAGCATACCTCTTAGGTACTTGACCAATCCTCCCAACCTTAGAGTTCCTCTATCTCCAGAACTCACCCCCGAGCTGAGATCACCTTCATCACAGACCAACCTCTAATCTATTCAGGAATAGCTCATTTAAGCTTTTGCTCCCCAAATCCTGTTTCTAATTCTGCGCCCAGAATATCAGGATGCCTTTCTTCCTGTTTGCCTAGGCTTCCCTATTTAGGGATTTTTAAAGCTTCTTTCTGCCTTTCACAGCTTTTTACCTCTTCCCAACTACTCTCCACCTCATTGGGGAAACTAGATTTTCCTCAAAATCTAATTTGGAAATAAATTCTTTCAAGGATTTTTGAAAGATTTTTGGGGAAAGTATTTTCCTCTTTCCATCCTCATGGATTTAGCAAGTGATCTCATAATTCTCATTTGGTCAATCTGCACAGAATGATTGTATTTATTTTTCATAATTAAAAATTTAATTACATCTACAAAATACTTAGCCATTGGGGTCCACTGCCCTTTGGATTAAAGTTCAAATGTCCACTTTGAAAACAAAAACATAAACTAGGGGTGTTACATACGTGCATGTGTTCAACATATATATATATATATATATATATATATATATACTTTGTGATTCAATTTCTTCACTTGAATTTATTTCATCATTTTCACCATCTTCAATCATTGGTTCAATATCTCTTTCACTTTCTGTTTCAAAATTTTGTATCTCAATATCTCATCATCAATGTTTTGAGGAATACCTCTCTCTGTTTACATTGCAAAATATTTTTCAAATTAGTTCATCAAATAAAAGTTAAGCTTCACATTTGGAAAATTTTAAATATATCTAAATCATAATATTTACATTTACATACTTGTTTCAACTTCTAGTTGCGGTTGATGTTCCCCTTCAATATTTGAGAGTGCTTCTATATTTCTTTTGCGAGATTGTCTCGTCTCTTATCTACGTTCCTTAGGGTCTCTTTTTCGATCATATTTCTCGTACAATTTCTTTGATTTCCCATGATAATAGAGTATGAAGTTCAAAAAAATTCCTTCAAAAATTTAGACAAAAATTCAATTAAAAAAACATCACAAAAGATTTAATTTAAAAAAAAAATTATTTTAAATTTTTTGCGAAAAATACATACTCCAATCCAAACCACTTACTTTAAAAAATTCAAGAAAAAAATGTCTTAAAAAAATGAAACGAAGTTCAAAATATTTCCTTCCAAGTCCTACAAAAAAATTTCATTTAAAAAATTACACAAAAACTCATTTTAAAAAATCATTATAAAATATTTACTTCAACCCAAACCCAAAAAATGTCCTTTCAAAATTAATCCCAAATCCATACTTAAAAAAAAGAAGCCCAAAAACTATATCACATACCTCCAAGAAAATTCTTTAAACCGAAAAATATTCCTTGCAAAATCAGATCAAGACTTTTGTAAAATCAGATGAAAAGTGTGAAATATGTTGTAAAATCAGAACAAAAGTGTGAGATATGTGAAAATAATGAATGGTTTTGCGGCAATTTATATTGCCGCGAAATGCTTTTTTGGAGGGGCTCGGCGGTACTTTCTGGCCGATGAAAAGTTAAGTAAAAGTTCAGCCGAAATTTTAATAAATAGTTCGGCCAAACTACTTTGTCATTTGATTGAACGTGCCATTGGCGCAAAAAATAGTTCAGCCGAACTTTGTTTAAGAGTTCGGCCGAGCTAACGCGTCACCAGTGACATAGAGCCAAGCCCTGAATACGCTTCTGCAACTTCGGACTAACTAAACTCCATGAAACATTCTGAACTGACTGTTGGAACCAAGACAAGCATTTTCAGAATTGAATCTACTTTCAGTAAATATAACTTTCGTGGAATTTCATAAATATTTACTAATTTTAATTAATTTTGTAATAAAATGGACGTAAACAATTTCTGAATGTCATTGTGATTCAGTGAAATCAAAATTCTTTATATTCCAAAATACATTGTAAAAAAATTTGAAAAAATTATCGTACATTACATTGGTCCATTGTCTCTAATGGGTAGCTTTTAATTTTTAGTTTATAACTTATATGTTAAGAAATTTCTTGTGTCGCGAAACATATTCAAAATATGCAGTTTTTCATATTGGACCAGCTCAAAAAATTCTAGTAATTATGATATGCATCCATTGGCTTTGTAAATATGACAAAACCGAAGTAGACTCTGTCTAGATTTTTGTAACACATTCCGTTTCTCAAAAACACAAATTTTCAAAGAATACAACATTGCGTATTAACATGACTTCTTTTGAATCCATTGATTGTTAAAAAACACACTCTCAAAGAAATGCTAAGTTGACATAACAAATGTGTATAAAAAATTCCAAAAAATTAGTAATAGAAAGATAACAAAATTTTTGACAACTTTTACTTTTATTGAAAATGAAATTCTAAATAGAAAAAAAAATTTAGCTTGCAGAAAGTTTTTTCTCAAAAACGGGCAAAAAGTGTAACCCAACTTCACATTTTCACCCAATTATGTATATTCAACCAATTAAATTTCAAAATTTCAAAATGAGCCTTATACAATAATATAAGTGTCTGTAAAAAGTAATGTGTTCAAAAAATATAAGTGTTTAACTTAACTTTTTTTAGGATCAATCACATTAGAATTTAAAAAATTGACATTTTTATATCATTTGGTTCATGTAACATTATGTTATTTTATAACTCATGGTAAGTTTTCTTATGCTATTACGCTAACATTATGCTATTTTATTTAATTGTGAATACTATATTATTTACAATAAGTAATTTATAAAATTATAAATTACTTATTGTAAATAATATAGTATTCACAATTAAATAAAATAGCATAATGTTAGTGTAATAGCATAAGAAAACTTACCATGTGTTATAAAATAGCATAATGTTACATGAACCAAATGATATGAAAATGTCAAATTTTTTAATTCTAATGTGATTCATCCTAAAGAAATGTCAAGTTAAACACTTATATTTTTTGAACACATTACTTTTTACAGACACTTATATTATTGTATAAGGCTCATTTTGAAATTTTGAAATTTAATTGGTTGAATATACATAATTTCAAATATATATATTATTAATTTGATTAAATCACTCGAATAAATATTAGAGAACTCTTAATATTGAATTATATACAATATAAGTCAAAGAAATTAAAAAAATAAATAATAATTGAGATATTGATTTAATATTAAATCAGTTATCTCAATTATTATCTTCAAACCCCATGGGGAGGTATTGAACATGGGAGTGAAATTTAGGTAAATAAACATTCACATTGTCAACTTCTATAAAAAATTATAATCTTAAAATTCTCTTATCTAATCATATTTTTAAATATATAATTGAGTTCCATATATTAAAAATAAAGGCAATATTATGAACCTCCTAGAGTTATAAAAGGTAATTGACATGAAAAATAAAAAATCTCCTCATGAAAACAGACAAATGTTAATCTTAATTGAATCACTAAAAAACTAAAAAGGGATAATGTAAAGTATCACAATTTTCTTATCAGAACTAAATGCTCCTATATTAAACAATGATTACTTTCATTAGTTCAAGAGCAGTAAAAACAACTTTACTGAGAAAGCAATGAGAGAGATTTTATTTAATAGAAGAAATTTGATATTCATCAGCAAAAAAATGAAATCAGATAGATTATGTATGTAGTTACAAACTTTTATGTAGGTACAAACTATTACAACTAAGTAATTAAAGGTAAATTTAGTGTTATTTAAGAAATGAGAATTATGATCAAGATAAATAATTTCCTATGAAATAATTTAATAAAATATATTCCATGAATACCATGGGTTGTTTTATATACCTAAAATCAATTTAACTTATTAAAAAGAAAAAAAAAGCTAGCATTATAAAAAAATATATAAAACTATGTACTTATGGATCTAATGGCCTAAAACATTTCAATGGTCTAGCATTTGATCCAATGGCTTAGACATGGACACATTCGCAGCTATGGAAGTTGTTTTCAAATAAGGTCAATACCATGGGCTGTTTTTATAGTTTATTATTATTATTGTCTTTTATTTAATCTAATTTAATCTTCAATTTTGTGTAATTTGACATACTCAACATGTTAAACATGACATTACAACTTTTCTATTATACACCTAAAATCAATCTAACTTATTATAAAAAATAAATATAAAACTATTTACTTGTGGATCTAATGGCCTAAACATTTCAATCGTCTAACATTTGATACAATGGCTCAAACAGGGACACATTGGCATCTAGGGAAGTTGTTTTCAAATAAGAACACCTTTACGGCATAAAAATATTAATAATAAATACACATGTTAATGTTAAACATATAAATTTATATAGAAATAAATTTCGCATGTATACATTAATGTGAACATTGAGGTTAAACATCAATATAGATATTTCATTAAAAAATAGGATTGATAACTTTAGGTTTACATAGGTTCTATGACATTGGAATTTAACTTAATGTTTTTTTAGGTTCAATGACATTATAATTAAAAAAATTGGCATTTTCATATCATTTGGTCCATGTAACATTATGCTATTTTATAACCCAAGGTTTATAAGATAAATCTTTTTAATATTAAAAAAATGTTTTAAGTTAATATTTATACTGAGCATCAAACATTTACATCAATAATAAACATATAAATTAATAGAGAAATAAAAAAATATTTATTGAGATTAATAATAAAATTGTGAGTTCTTTGTAACTATTGTAATAATGTTCTTATAGCTCATATGATTTTATACATTATGTATATGTGCATTTTACAATATTTGTAGATGGAAAATTGCTTATGTATGTTAATTTTAATTCTATTCACCATTAATTGAAATTTGTTTTGTTGACATAGTGTGTTTTTTCTTTTATGTTAAGTGATTTCCTTGTTTTATCATGGATCCAACTATTTGGAGTTCTATTCCATTTGAAATTCTTGAAATTGTCTTCCTCTGGCTCCCTTTATCGATTGTGATAAAGTTTAGCACTGTTTGTAAGCAACGAAAGAATATTTTGAAAAATCCTTCTTTCTTATTGCGTTGCAAGCATATCTGTACAAATGAATTTGGATTTATGGTTCTTTTCCACAATAATGAACAAAATTATTTTGTTGCTGAATACCTTAATCAAAATGGGCGCATATCTCATTTTCATTTGCGATTCATAGATTCAAGATACAAAGTAGAGTCTACTATTGGACGAATGGTAGTTTTATCCTTACCAATAGAATTCTCCCATACACGAAAATATTCTGTAATGAATCCATTTACAAAGGCCTTAAAAAAAATTGGGCGAATACGAATTGGAGATTGAGGATTATTTTTGTTATTGGAAAATGTAAGCAGTAGAAAATATGACTGGGTTGTTCTAAAACATATCTATGATAGAATTCAGTCTAAATTTTATGTTTACAGTAGTCTTGATAGGGTTTGGCGAAGGGATGATCTTCCATCTGGTGGCACTTCACCCCTCATAATGGAGTGTTTTATAAAAGTAAATTGTTTTGGTTCTATCTCGACACAGAGTGTGAAGATTATCCTCGATATGGGTATACAATCTATTGGTTTGATGTAATAAAAAATGAATGGGGTTTTTCATTTGTTTCGATCACTGACATACGGTGTATGTCATTAGCAATATGCAAGAATCATTTGATATGTCTTATCAATGATGGCTCCACTTTTGTATGGTCATTTGAAGAAATAGATAATTTCTAATTCGGTCACCCGTGTGTTGAACAAAGAGTTGACTACTTTGAGGATGATTGCGGCTTCAGATGGAAGTTGTTACAAGGAATGTCTACACATATAAATATCAAATGTATTGGTTATATTCCATTTCGAACGGTCCAAGGTGTGGATCTTATGTGAAAATACAGTGAAGTTCCTTTCCTATTATATGACATGATCACTAGCCTCTACTTCCCAATAGATATTGATAATTCAACTAATCAACAGATGCATGGATTTTGGTCTCCAACGTTGCAGGAGTGCAACGATTTGATCGAGTTTGGGAATGTTTTTTCAATTGCTCCCCGTATGGATTCTATTTATGATATTCCACCATTAGATATGGACATGGAGTCTTAGGATATTAGTCATTTTATATTGTCTCTGTCATTGTGGAAAATATTTCTATTTTTTTTTAACTTTACATACTTCTGGGTATGTAGCTAAGACTTTAAAATTACAATTCTATGGATATTTATATGGCTCCATTTTGAGGGGGTGTCTTCTATATGTGTATGTATTGGATGTTGGACATTGAATTCCATTGCAATTTTCTCAAAAATAATTATTTTTCCCCCCTTTAGTTCTCTTAATTGCATTTGAATGTGTTTGGATGTTATCATTTTTCGTTGTTTTTATAATTATAATTATTCTGACTTATTTTATACATGGTGTTTGCATTATTTTTTTCTCACTGATTATCAAACAATGTTATATCTTTAGGTTGATTTTATTATTTACATTTATATTTTGATGATATATACTTCCAAATATTTAGATATATTTCCAATTCATATAATTCTTATAGTATTTTGTTCTAGTTATATGGATTTCCCATTACAATTATAATATGAGACACGGAATTTTATCCTTTTTTGTTTTGGCGATTTGAAAAAATCCATTTCTATTTTTAGCCATTTGGAAAAATCATTTTATGTTTTCATAACTTTATATGGTTGGAAAAATAGCATATACGATTTTAATGTTTTTATGTGGTTGGAAAAAAAATGTGTTCCTTTTTCATTCTTTTGTGTTTATGTATATTGGATATGTTATCTGTTCCATGTTTATGGTTACATAATAAATATGTTATTATTCATTGTAGACATGTCATTTGAAGGAACAAACAAGTGTACAAGAAAAAGGAATCAGTCACCAGCATCGCGTGACAAGTCTAATGAAAGTCATCGTTGACGGTATCAAAAAAATAAGGACACAATAAATGAGCATAGGAGAGCTACATATCATAGAAGAATGAGTGAAACAACTCTTCAAAATCATTTTATGATTCCTCGTAAGTATCATACTATGATTGATATCAGGGAAAGAACATTTCCCCATGATAGTTCATTGGCAGAATATGCTCCTCATCAGCATAATTTTGTTTTTCGATGCTCTCTTGAAAATTTTCATAATATTGGGGAAACATCTCGTAATAGGGAAAAACATCATATTGATAATGTGGATGCAAATGTTCACCCTACCCCTTCTGTCTCCACAATTTCATCTTGTGAGAAAGGCCAAAGGTTACAAAATATCCATAGTGGAGGCAATGATGACATTGTATGTGATGACTTGGATGATAGTTTGATTAGTCATTTGTTTGATAATTTGGATCCAGTTGGTAGAAACATTATATCTTCCAATCTCCCTTCTCAAAATAATGTTGTACCATGAACAGAATCAGTCATCCTTGATAGCATTTCACGTGGAACAGTGGAGGTAACCCAATGATATTTTTATAGTTGTTGCAATAGTGGTTGTTTTATTACATTCCTATATTTACATTTTTTTTACTAAACTTATAAGGTATTTTATTGTCTTGGAATAGGATACACGTCATTTTACTAGAGGTCTAGAAATTATCTCCCCAAGTCTTCCATCTACTAATCTGAGAATTGAATATGAAGCATGTCATAACCTTCCACTACATTCTCCTTGACAATCAAATTGGAAAACTAATTTAAATGTTCAATGTATTTGATTTGATTTTTCATTTTTTGAATTTTTAGTACATTGGACATGAATTTTATTGCATAATTTATTTTCTTCAAACATGACACAACTCATTTCAATAGAGGCATACAAATTAACTTTGTAGATGTTCCGTCTACTGATGTTATAAGTGAAGAGGAACCATCTCATAGAGTTCATCCACATCGCCAACAAAAATGCATTTGATACTTTCGTCCTTTTTTCATTTATTGCTAGTTTTACAATTTTAAATCTTTATTTGTTGGACATTTTTTTTTATAATGAATTTTATTTTTTTTAAATGGGAAACAACACATTTGAATAGAGGCATCAAAAATAACTCCCCAAATTTTCTATCCACTGATGTTAGAAGTGAAGGGAAACCATCTCATACACTTCATCCACATCACCAAACAAATGTAAATATTGCATGAATCTGATTTTTTTTCATTTTTTCAATTCTAGTTATTTAGATATTCAATTTTAAAAAATGTATGCTAAAGTAACCTTAGCATCCTCTGAGGTTCCAGAAATGTAGACCATAAATTTGGAAAGACCGTGTCATAGATCTGTTCCACATGTTTCAAATTTGGGAAGGGAATCTCATGGTGCTGAAAATCAAGTACATTTTAGAAGAAATTATACTCTTCCTCATCGTTCTCCACATGGTCCAACCAATACAAATCATATTCATTTTTATGAAAACATGATTGCAGTGCATAAAATATTTCGAGAAAAGATAGATAGCTTGTTAGTTTTCCAAAGGTGCCACATCTGCCAAGAATCATATCCTGGAATCTAGGTTTTGAGAGATTCTGAAGGACTTGTTTGTAGACGATGTAAGAATGAAAGAGGTTCACGTCATTTTTCTGGATATAATAACATGGATCTTGGTGAGAAACCTCATATTTTAAAAGTTCTTACTCAAGTTGAAGAAATTTTAATAGCACATGTAAATCCTATTTTTCAAGTGACACATGCTCGACGTGGGTAATATAAGTATAGCAGACACACAATTAGCTTTCCCCAAGATATTTCTACAATTTCAC
The DNA here is from genome assembly GCA_034641835.2 of Pinus albicaulis. NCBI lineage: Eukaryota > Viridiplantae > Streptophyta > Pinopsida > Pinales > Pinaceae > Pinus > Pinus albicaulis. Next base: position 23,940,840 of record CM076572.1, on the reverse strand, counting down.
AAAGTATTCCCCGACATGTTGAAGATCCAGAATTTCTAATTGTGAGGAGAGATGCTACTCAATCTAAATATTATGAATGTTATGTAAAAAGATCTCGAGTTTTGGCTACATTTCTTTTCAAAATTGAACATGATCAATATTATCGAGATGTTGTAATTGACTATGATTCGGTGAATGCTCTACCCACAAGATCAACAGATGTCTTCTCTAGGATTAAATTTGTTGATTTCGATATTGCAGAACATGAGATCAATGCAACGAATAATGAAGGTTTTCCTCTTGAAAATTTTCCCTCTCATCCTTCTTCTTTTGTTTCTCGCCTACCCAATGAATGGAGATAAGTGGAAGAAATTAGAACATTTCTTGGTAATTTTGATTCTTCACATGTTCAAGAAATAGATTGGCCCAGTATTGGAACATCTCCGGTGAATGAATATAATACTGAGGGTTTATTAGATATGGCATTCCCCACATTGTTCCCCCCTAGTTATGTTGATTGGTTGCAACCATGCATTTGTATTGTTGAACTTCATGAGTATGCATTGCATCTTCTTAGATACTATGATAAGAGGTTTGGAAGCCATACTCACTTCTGATATTACCTATTGAACATGATAATGTGGCATCGTAGCCAAGCAACTGCTTCAGTTTTTGTGAAGAAAAATTTACATGATAACTCACCGATAACAATTGAAAACTTGCGTCACCATCTTTCTGATTTACCAGATAATAAGTTGGCTGAGCATCTTATGCGGTTTGGGTCTTCTCTAAGAGGTACAAGGGCATATTGGAATAGATGTCGAGCTGAATTGACTGACATGATTACTCAGTTGGGATGTCCATTTTTGTTTTTTACTTTGAATGCAGCTGACACAAAGTGGCTAGAGCTGCATAGCCTCATGCCTGTACCCTCACATTATCATTCCTTAAATGAGCATTGTATGAAAATTGAGAATTTTATCCAGTACCCTCATATTTTTGCCACATTTATTCACCATAGATTCAATATATTTTGAGAGGAAGTTATCCAAAAATATCTTAAAGTGAAAGACTTCTGGTATAGGTATGTTTTGTTGAATTTATTTTATATTCATTGTAAATTTCTTATTATTGTTCTATTTATATTTTTTTTAGTAACTCTTTATTCATTTTCTTCAGATATGAGTGGCAACATAGAGGTTCAGCACATATCCATGGTTTCCTATGGTTGCAAGGAGCTCCTGACATGGAAAGACTTGATTGGTCAAATGATTGTGATTTACAACATGCAAAGAGATTCTTTGACAATTATGTAACTACATGGAATCCACGTGAAATACATTGTCACAATATAATGATTCCAAGAAGTATTAATGATGACCCTTGCCTATTGAATATTGATCATATTTTCTCTTGCAATCCTCATAATGATTATGAAGAATTGTTGAATTGTTTCCAAAGGCACACAAACTCTAGTGTAGATTCTTGTTTGCACAAAAATGGCACTATTCTCTCTTGTCGGTACAATGCTCCATGGGATATTTCTAAGGAATCAAGATTGTTCATATATGATCAAGGAACAAAAAAATATGACCCGACAAGAAATGATGATAGGATGAATGTACATAACATTGACCTTCTAACAATGTGGCGTGCAAATGTTGATTGCCATCTAGTGCTTTCTCGGCATGTTGCCCTCAAATATATTGTTAAGTATGCATCAAAAGTAGAGAAAAGGTATGAAATTTATCATGATATGTTAAGTAGAATTCAAAATTCTATTGCATCTGAGGATCATGCTTTATGTGCTTACAGAATGTTTCTTGCAGAAACGATTGTTGAACGTGACATTGGAGCACAAGAAACATGCCATATGTTTCTTAAGCTACCTCTTGTCGTTTTTAGTCGAAAATTTGTTTCATTAAATGTTGGAAGAAATGTTTTCAGGAAAATATCAAGGGATGGCATGCAATGTTCATCTGTAAACACTTTTGTTCAACATTATCAAAAGAGGCTTTTTTTCCTTGAACATCTATCTTTGATAGAAACAACAAGATCTTGGAATTTTGATAGCAAGCATAAAAAATATCCCTAGAAGCCTAGAGATGTTCATGTGATTGTTCGTGATTGGCCATGGTTTTATTTTATTCCTAGTGATGGTTCATAAGTATTTGAAACCTTTTGTTGGACAAAATTGCTCTTGTACAAGCCATTTCGTGACATTTTTTCAGAGATTGGACTTTCAATTGAAATTTTTGTTGAAAATTGGAGGAATTTCCGATATCGAGCATGGCATGTTGATCGAAATCCATTAATTGTTGAAAATATTGAAGTTGGAGAAGATGGTGATTTTGCTAACCAGGAAATGAATCTTGAAGATGATTTTTAGGAATGAAAACTTTTCTCTCGATTGGTTCCACCAAGTAATGTTAATGCTTCTGATATTCAAACCCTTGGTCAAAGGGATTTTGATATATCCTTTGACTGGCAAAGTACAACTATTTCTGATGATGTGGCTGAAGAAGATATTAATTTTATAAGGAATGGAATATCAAGGGGTGATATTGTTGACCTTTCAAAGAAAACATTTGCCTCTCCATATTCATTGGCAGAAAAACAATGACTTGTATTTGAAATTGTTTTAAGGCATTTTGCTGAATATGAGATTTGTGAAGCTTTTCTTATGATTGTTCAGGGGACTGCAGGAACTGGAAATTATTTCCTTATCCATTGTATTTTTGAAGCTCTTTATAATCTGTCAAGTAATGGAAACAAGTCCTTTGCTTCTTCTTGCCCCAACAGGAATAGCTGCTTTTAATATACATGCAAAAACAGTACAGTCTTCTCTAAAAATTCTGATTAAAGATATGAAACCACTAGAGGGTCAGTCACTAGTAGTATTCCAAGATGAAATGAGGCATATTCGATATATATTGATTGATGAAATGAGGTTTTTAGGATCAAGGTTATTCACAAAAATAGATGCTCGATTACGAGAAGCATTTCCAAAGAAAAATAAATGTCCTTTTGGTGGCAGATCCATCATCCTTGTGGGTGACCTTGGCCAGCTACCTCCTGTGAGAGATAAGCCTTTGTATGCAGGTAATACAGCCGAGAAAGTCTTGTGGAAAAAATTCAACATTGTTGTCACTCTTGACACAATATTTTGCCAACAAGGGAATAATGAGAAACAATCTTGTTTTCGTAGAGTCCTCAATAACATAAGAAATGCAGAACCTGTTCTTGATGAATGGGAGTTTCTTATGTCGCAAGCTGATATGAGGTTGCATCCTAGAGAAAGGGATTGATTTAATACAACAGTTCACATGTTTCCAAAAAATAATTTGGTCTTCTTCCATAATAGGCATATGATGAAATCATTAAATTCTCCAATTGCATGATTTATTGCTATGAATTCAAGGCATTCATAAATCAGTGGTGTCGATGATGATCAACTGGACCATGACTTTTTGTTGTGTCGTGGCCAACATGTTATGTTGACATGTAATTTGTGGGTTGAAGCTAGTTTGGTGAATGGTGCACTTGGGTATGCGAAGGAAATATTTTATATGCCTACCTCTAAGCCACCTAAGCTTCCAATGTTCACAATTGTTATCTTTTATAAGTATGTTGGTGTTTTGTTTGATGCAAGCAATCCAAACATTGTACCTATCACACTAGTGATAAGAGGAAATCGAAAACAAATTCCTTTAAAGAGGGCATGGGCTCTTACAATCCACAAGTCATAGGGTTTGACTTTAGAACGAGCATCAACTGATATCGGGAATAAAGAGAAGCAAGGCTTGACCTTCACATCCATATCAAGAGTGAAAACAATAGATGGTTTATGCATTGCACCGCCTTTCTCTTATCAGCGTTATGCCAAGATGAAAGATAGTGCATATGTTACAATTAGGAATAAATAAGAGGAGTGATTAAAGTCCATATTGTTATGAAATACAACTATTGATACTTTATAGAATGTTTTTTGAATTTATTTTATTGTCCTCTTTATTTACTCTTAATATAATAATGATTTTGATATATTAATGAGATGAATACATTCATCAAATTCATAGTAGTAGTTTGGAACGTTGTTTACATATTTTTTCATGTTGTTTAATTTTCTTATTTTTTTTAAGTGGCTTTTGTTATTTTTCTTGCAATGAACCATTCAGAGATAAAAAAACCAGTTATATGAGCCAATCATTAAAAATCAAGATGGAATTCCATATCACTATGACATGCAACTAATAATGTTGTGGCATATTTATAGAATGTTTTTTAATTATTTTTATTGTCCTCTCTATTTGAATTTAGTATAATAATTATTTTCATGTATTAATGAGCTGAATACATTCATGAGATCCAATATAGTAATATCTGAGAAAGTTCTTACATCGTTTTTCATGTTGTTCAATTTACCTTCTTTTTTTAAGTCACTATTGTTCTTTTTTTTACAATGAATCATTCAGACATATACAACGAGTTAAACGAGCCAATCATTAAAAATCAAGGTTGAAGTCCATGTCCCTATGACATGAAACTATCAATATTTATCAATTTCATTTGCAAAATATGTTGTGGTTTAGTTCAATGACAACATATTTATATTTGAAAATAATATTAAACTAAAATTAATATATACATTAACATTAATTTAAATACAAATATAGAATTACTAACATTATTAATATTTGATTTTAAACATTAAGTTTAAAAATTTTTGATTTCTTGTTGATTATTGTAATAGGGGTCATATCACTCATTTCATGTGTACAATATGTATTTCTAATGAGGATTATATTTGTAGGAATTTTATATCATTTGGTTCATGTACCGTTAGGTTATTTTATAGCGTGACGTTTTTAAAATTAACTTCTTTAACAACAATACAAATGGGGTGTTCTATATCTATATCTATATATATATATATATATATATATATATGCCTAGATGTTTCTATCTCTTTGTCTATTAATTTTTATTTTGTCATTTTTCCTTTCAAATGCAGATATGGATAATAATGATGGCATCTATTATAATCAAGTGATTGAAATATTTCTAGACTGATCAGTTTTCTTTTGTATCTTCGGAACAAGCTCGATAGAAAACATGGCTTCCATCCTACTCTTATTGATGAGCATCTTCGTGTGCTATATGAAATGAAAATGAATGTAAAATACTTGTTGCATGTGCACATGAGGGAAGCTGGGAGAAAAAAAAGAAGGGATTGGTTGGAAAGCGTTAAGTATCATGATCATTATCCTGTTGATTTGAATTGGTGTTCCTTTTGTTGTTGGCCTGGTTGTGTTCTCGAAGAGGCTATTTGATAAGTGACCTTTGATGGAAAGTTTTGAGTCCATTTTTGTAGTGGGATTTCTTTATGTAAAAACAACCAAAAAGAGATGTTAATTTCAATGTTATTTTTTTGGTTTCACTGATGGTGGAATTGAATATCACTTTATTTTATTAATTCATTAGGTTTATAATATTAACAATTAGTAAGGTTGATTGATCACTTGTGGTTTATCATAATAATAATGATGTGACTTTAAAATTCCTTTGTGTTTAAAGTATTGGGTCGTATTCTTCATTAAGCTCTTGTGTTTTTCATATTGTTCCCTTGGCCTTATTGGTACCTTAGGTTATTAATATTTTCCCCTTGGGTTCACCAATTCCTTTGGTTTCTAATATTAAACCCTTGGGTTATTACTTCTTTTGGTTTATAATATGAATAATACCTTGGGTTAATTATTAGTATTTATTAATTTATTTGGTTTTTATATTTTTTTAATTAATTTTATTGGTCCTTCGACTTTATTAATCATTTGAGTTTATTAATAATTTTTATTTCTAATTCTAATTTGTTGGGTAATATTTTTCCCTTGGGTTCACCAATTCCTTTGGTTTATAATATTAAACCCTTGGGTTTATGAGTTCTTTTGGTTTATAATATGAATAAACCCTTGGGTTGATTATTAGTGTTTATTAATGTCTTCAACTTGAGTATTTTTTTATTAATTTTATTGATCATTCGACTTTATTAATCACTTGAGTTTATTAATAAATTTTGTTTCTAATACTAATTTTTTGGGTTTATAATATTAATAATCCCTTCGGTTTATTGATGTTTTTTATTTATAATATTAATAGTTATTTTGCTTTATTGATGTTTAAATATTAGTCCTAGAGTTTAATACTAATGCATGGTCCAATGTCACATTATAAAAAACACTAACTCAATATGAAAATCAACCATGGGAAACCATTTTTAATTAGCATTAGCCATAGTTGATCAATGTCATTCATGGTCGAATTTCACATTCTGACAAATATTGTCTCAATATGAAAATCACCCATGGCCAACCATGGTCATAGTTGGTCCAACGTCGCATTGTGACAAAAATTGTGTTAATGTTTAAATCAAGCATGGTAAACCATGTTTATCTCCCTCGATTTATAATATTAATAATCATGAGTCTTTCTCAATCATTTTTATTTAAAAAATTGATTCCCAAGATTTATTAATCTCTTTATTAATCATGTGAGTTTCTCATTCATTTGTATTTTAAATGCTTCTTCCTAGCCTTTACTAATCTTTTTTTCTTTTTATATGGATCCCTTGGCATTGTTGATCTCTTATGTTTTTAATATTTTTCCCTTGGGTTCCCCAATTCTTTTGGTTTATAATATTAAACCCTTGGGTTTATTAGTTCTTTTGGTTTATAATATTAATAATCCAATGTGTTTATTAATTAGTTGATTTTGAAATACTTATTCTTATGGTTTATTAATTTCTTAGGTTTTTTATTTTAAAATATTTATTCTTAGGGTTTTTTACTCTCTTGTGTTTTTAATATTGTCGATCTATGTCATCCATGGTCAAATGTCACATTCTGACAAATATTGTCTCAATATGAAAATCACCCATGGCCAACCATGGTCATAGTTGGTCCAATGTCTCATTGTGACAACAATTGTGTCAATGTTTAAATCAAGCATGGTAAACCATGTTTATTCCCCTCGATTTATAATATTAATAATCATGTGACTTTATCAATCATTTTTATTTAAAAAATTGATTCCTAACATTTATTAATCTCTTTATTAATCATGTGAGCTTCTCATTCATTTGTCTTTAAAATATTTATTCCTAGCCTTTACTAATCTTCTCTATTTTTCATATGGATCCCTTGGCCTTATTGATCTCTTATGTTTTTAATACTTTTCCTTGGGTTCACCAATTCCTTTGGTTTATAATATTAAACCCTTGGGTTTATTATTTCTTTTGGTTTATAATATTAATAATCAATTGTGTTTATTAATTAGTTGATTTTAAAATATTTATTCTTATGGTTTATTAATTTCTTAGGTTTTTGAGTTTAAAATATTTATTCTTAGGGTTTGTTACTCTCTTGTGTTTTTAATATTGTAGATCAATGTCATCCATGATCAAATGTCACATTCTGACAAATATTGTCTCAATATGAAAATCACCGATGGCCAACCATGGTCATAGTTGTTACAATGTCACATTGTGACAACAATTGTGTCAATGTTTAAATCAAGCATGGTAAACCATGTTTATTCCCCTCGGTTTATAATATTAATAATCATGTGACTTTATCAATCATTTTTATTTAAAAAAATGATTCCTAAGATTTATTAATCTCTTTATTAATCGTGTGAGTTTCTCATTTATTTGTATTTAAAATATTTATTCCTAGCCTTTACTAATATTTTTTTGTCTTTTATATGGATCCCTTGGCCTTGTTGATCTCTTATGTTTTTCATATTTCTCCCTTGGGTTCCCCAATTCCTTTGGTTTATAATATTGAACCCTTGGATTTATTAGTTCTTTTGGTTTATAATATTAATAATCCAGTGTGTTTACTAATTAGTTGATTTTAAAATATTGATTCTTATGGTTTATTAATTTCTTAAGTTTTTGAGTTTAAAATATTTATTCTTAGGGTTTTCTACTCTCTTGTGTTTTTAATATTGTCGATCAATGTCATCCATGGTCAAATGTCACACTCTGACAAATATTGTCTCAATATGAAAATCACCCATGGCCAGCCATGGTCATAGTTGGTACAATGTCGCATTGTGTCAACAATTGTGTCAATGTTTAAATCAAGCATGGTAAACCATGTTTATTCCCCTCGGTTTATGATATTAATAATCATATGACTTTATCAATTATTTTTATTTAAAACATTGATTCTTAAGATTTATTAATCTCTTCATTAATCATGTGAGTTTCTCATTCATTTGTATTTAAAATATTTATTCGTAGCCTTTACTAGTATTTTTTGTTTTTTATATGGATCCCTTGGCCTTGTTGATCTCTTATGTTTTTAATATTTTTCCCTTGGGTTCCCCAATTCCTTTGGTTTATAATATTAAACCCTTGGGTTTATTATTTCTTTTGGTTTATAATATTAATAATCCAGTGTGTTTATTAATTAGTTGATTTTGAAATACTGATTCTTATGGTTTATTAATTTCTTAGGTTTTTTAGTTTAAAATATTTATTCTTAGGGTTTTCTACTCTCTTGTGTTTTTAATATTTTCGATCAATGTCATCCATGGTCAAATGTCACATTCTGACAAATATTATCTCAATATGAAAATCACCCATGGGCAACCATGGTCATAGTTGGTCGAACGTCACATTGTGACAACAATTGTGTCAATGTTTAAATCAAGCATGGTAAACCATGTTTATTCCCCTCAGTTTATAATATTAATAATCATGTTACTTTATCAATCATTTTTATTTAAAATATTGATTCCTAAGATTTATTAATCTCTTTATTTATCATGTGAATTTCGCATTCATTTGTATTTAAAATATTTATTCCTTTATTTCAATTTCTCTTTATTTACCTTTTTTGTTTTTTACATGAATCCCTTGGCTTTGTTGATCTCTTATGTTTTTAATATTTTTCCCTTGGGTTCCCTAATTCCTTTGGTTTATAATATTAAACCCTTGGGTTTATTAGTTCTTTTGGTTTATAATATTCATAATCCACTGTGTTTATTAATTATTTGATTTTAAAATATTGATTCTTATGGTTTATTAATTTCTTAGGTTTTGAGTTTAAAATATTTATTCTTAGGGTTTGTTACTCTCTTGTTTTTTTAATATTGAGCCCTTGGCCTTATTGATCCCTTATGTGTTTAATAATTTTCCCCTCGGTTCACCAATTCCTTTGGTTTATAATATTAAACCCTTGGGTTTATTATTTGTTTTGGTTTCTATTATTAATAATCCCTTCAGTTTATTAATCTCTTGAATTTAAAATATTAATTCTTAGGCTATATTAATTACTTAGGTTTTTCAATTTAAAATATTAATTATTAGGGTTTATTAATCTCTATTGTTTTTAATATTGATCCGTTGGGTTTATAGTATTTATCCCTTGGGTTCGTTGATGCCTTTGGTTTATAATATTAAACCCTTGGGTTTATTAGTTCTTTTGGTTTATAATGTTAGTAATCCCATTGATTTATTAATATCTTAAGTTTAAAATATTGATTCTTATGGTTTATTAATTTATTAGGTTTTTTAGTTTAAAATTATTAACCTCTTGTGTTTTTAATATCGATCCCTTATGTTTTTAATATTTATCCTTTTGGTTTACCAATTCTTTTGGCTTAAAATATTTAAATTTTGGGTTTATTAGTTCTTTTGGTTTGTATTATTAATAATCTCTTGGGTTTATTAATATCTTGAGTTTACAATATTAATTGTTAGGGTTTATTAATTTCTTAGGTTTTTTTGTTTTTCAATATTATTTCATATGCTTTATTAATCTCTTGAGTTTAATATATTAATTCTTAGGGTTTATTACTTTCTTAGCTTTTTGGGTTTTAAGTATTATTTCTGAGGGTTTTTTAATCTCTTCAAATTAAATTATTTATTCTTAGTGTTTTTTTATTTCTTTTTTTATAATATTAATATTTATCCTTTACTTCACCAATTACTTGGGTTTATAATATCAAACCCTTGGGTTTATTAGTTCTTTTGGTGTAAAATATTAATAATCCCTTGAGATATTTGTAAGAGATATAAACTTCTTATAATATTAATAAAATATTATTATTATGTTATTTTTGAATTATATTATAGTTTGAGTTAAAGCTATTAATGTATTGAAATAATTAATAGTATATTTTTATTATCTATTTTGCTATTGAATAATATAATATTATATATTCTAATATATATATATATATGTATATATATAAAGTTAATATATAGCATGTATATAGTTACTATTATTAATATATTATAAGTAAATATATAAAATATATTGGTAATTATAATCATAAATATATAATATTTATTTTGGTGAAATACATGTGGTGGGTCATGGATATAGGCCTATCGGCTTATATCAACCACATTGGTAAATGTGATTGTGCTACTTATAAGTAAAAAAAAGAAATACTAGTAAGATATTTAAACCTTATACTTTTCAAAATTATTTCAATATAGTATTTAAATAAACTATATGCACATTTATGTAAACTAATTTATGTGGATATCTATAAATAAAAGGAAAGAGTTAAAAAGAAAATATTACGATGATGTATATTATAAAATATCCAATATTCAAAGAAATCAAAAAATAATTAAAAATTTAAAATTAAATAAAAATATCAAATACTTCCTAATAGGAATAATAAGAGTCCGATGAGTATTTGTTCACTTTTTAATATAAAATTAATGTGACATCTAAAAATATTTTTAATGATAAATTTAAACATGCAAGATTAAGTAATATTGAAGTGTACTTAAAAACACACACACACACATATATGTTAATTTTCATAGATTTTTTGGACTTGCAAGCTTAAATTATGAAATATATATAATTTAAACACTAAGAAATTACACACTGTATATGTCTTTCTGTGTGTGTGTATATATATCTATATATACATATAATCATTACAAATTCTTTAGGATCTATCAATAGATAAAAGGAATGCAACTTTTTTTTTCAAATTTTGTCCTCTAAAAGCTACTTTGACTTGAAAAGATTTGATTCCTCTTAAGGCATGGTAGATCCATACTTGAGCTAAATTTGGCCTTTTTCTCATTTTTACAACTTCACTTTTTTGGACATTGAACATGTGCTACAGGATTGGTTGATTTCCCTTTACAAATGCATTGTAAAGTGCATCCCAACATTTTTATACCTGCAAGAAACTCTTCTCTAGTCTGTTCTACACTTTGTGCAGAAGCTTACATTTCATGTTAAAGCTCAGAAGTAGAAATACCAAGAGATACCAATGAAACGAAATGAAATACACATTAAATAAATTTTATAGTTTTTAGAATTCTCCAAACCTCAATATTTAAAAAGATATCAATCTATTTTTAAAAATATTCAAACTAACAACTGATAAAGGTATCTTTTAATAATAATCCACATAATTAACCAAAATTATTACACTTTAACAAGATTGAAAGATTCACCACAACCAATAAAACTAGGTATACAACAATCTCTAAAAGTCATTAAAAGAGATTTGAGAAAATCAATACATATGTTGTCCTGAAATCGGGTAACCACAAGTGAGGTCCAGTTGGATCTAAACAGGTTTCTCCATGTGTGAGGAATACAACGCAGGGGAGATTGTAATTGCAAATAGCATGGAGGTTGCAGTGCACGGAGGTCTAAAATCACCGATGTCATGGAAAAGGAATGTGTGGAAAGGTAAGTGATAGGTTTTAGATTTTGTTTTTAAATGTTGGAATAGAAAAACTATTTGTGCGAAAAGAATACTTAATCAAGCTTAAATAAGAAAACCATCCAGACGATGGCCCTCCACCCTTTAATGATAATTAGAATAGAAAAACATCCATTGAAATAGTGTAGTCAGACTATAATTGGTTATCACCCTCCTCCCTCAAGGAGATTTGTTAAAGTCGTATAGCTATTAGAATTTCAAGATTCATTTGGCAATATAGTTTGTGCATAGTAACTTGTCATATGAACGAACGAACAACAACACCGGGGCTTACCGTGTGAACAGTTGAAAATAATTAATATTATTTTATATTAATGGAGAAATGGTTACACAAGTTGTAACGTATCTCCTTAGTTTAGGATTAGTTCCTACAATTTAGGAGTTTGTTTACAACTTCCTAATTCCTAGTGATGTGCTTAATGATGTAATTTCTCATTCATGAATGTAGAGTAAACTCAGAGTGTTCTCTCTGTTTGAGTGCAGTCTCCAGGTGCAGTACTCACCTGTGAGCTGCAACTCCTTTTTCAATTCAGTGCGATTTTTATCTTGGTATCAAAGCACAGAGTAGGGAGAGCCTTATTTACTTTTTTTTTTTTTTAGCATCATTGATTACAGAACTGTAGTGGCTATGAGTATATAGAAGCCTTCGCAAAATCAGGTGGACTACAGTAACACCTACAACACAGGCCTCAGATGACTGATCATCTCTGAACGGGAGAAAGGATTGGCACGGTTTTGTCGTGAAAAGTCGCACCATTGGCATGGGTTTGAGGGAGATAAGCGCGCCAGTGTGCGAAAATACGCTATTGGCGTGGGAGTACACGCAAAAGTTGCACCGGTTTTGGGAGACAACACATTTTGATTTGGGCGCGAATTTTTCGCATCGAAGAAGCGCCAGCCTCTTTCTCTTGGGGAAGGTATGAAAATTTTTTGCAGATCGGCCCTGCCCAGTGGTGGCACATTGAAGTTCTGAATTCGCCTGGTGGTGGCAGATCAGACTTGCCCGTTGGTGGCACATTGAAGTTCCGAATTCGCCCGGTGGTGGCACATTGAAGTTCCTGATTTGCTCGGTGGCAGCAGATCGGACTTGCCCGGTGGTGGCGCAGTGAAGTTTCTGATTCGCCCGGAGGAGGCAGATCAGATTGCCTGTTGGTGGCATATTGAAGGTACGAATTTTTTTTTTCAGTAAGACAGTGGTCAAGATCTGGTAGGTGGTGATTTTTTTTTTAAGTATCCTGCAATTGTTCAGTTGGGTAGAATTATTCATCAGAGGATCAGAAATTTTATCAGTCCAATATGAGTAACAGTATAGAATCGTATCTCCACGAGTCTGGCAAACTCGATGGATCTAATTTCACCAACTGGAAATTCAAGATACAGACATTAATTGAAAGCGCAAATGTGTGGTTGATCGTTATAGGAAATGAGTTGAGACTAGGAGCAGCTGCACAAGAACAAGACTGGGATAAAAGGGAGACCAAAGCAAAGGTCATACTGAAGATTTCCGTCAAGGACAATATTATCCTACATATTAGAGACTGTAAATCGTCCACTGACATTTGGACGATGATCAAGAACCTATACCAGACGCAGAATACAAACCGTGTCTTGTCACTCAAAGGCAAGCTATTTGCAATGAAGATGGAGGAGAATGAGTCTGCTGCTGGATTCATTGCTAGAGTCAAAGACCTGAAGGACAGATTGGAAGATATCAGAGAGAAATTTTCTGATTCAGATCTGGTCACGATCACATTGAACGGAATGACAGATGAATATCAGATGTTCATCAGTGGACTGGCAGCGAGGGAGAAAGCCCCTACGTTTGAAGAGCTGACAGGGATTCTGCTGCAAGAAGAAGAGCGACGACAAAATTTGAAAACAAAGAGCAATGATCTTGCTCTGATGGCCAAAAGGCGATAGTATAGAGGGAAGCAGCCACAGCAGCAATATCAACCACAACAGAAGAAAGGAGCCAACACGTTTCAAAAGAGTTCGTTTAAAGGTATGTCTGCTAATAATTTTCCTAGCAAGAAATTTTTTTACTGTGGAAAACCTGGTCATCAGATTAAAGAATGTTATAAGAGGCAGGCAGATGAAGAAAGAAATAAACATAGAAGGCACAAAGAATACTTTTTTGAGGAAGATGAGGACCATAGCCATGAACTTCGACTATTTACAGCTGATTGTGCCCTTTCAGCTTCAAAGGGAGATGAGGACGACATATGGTATGTCAATTCTGGTGCATCCTCACATATGACAGGTAAGAAGGAATGGTTTGAATGTCTTGAAGAAACTTCACGTGGGTCGAAAATATATTTAGGAGATGATAGCGGATATGAGATCAAAGGATACGGTCATATTCCGGTAAAGTTACCTAGCGGTGACATTAGACACCTTAAAAATGTATTGTATGTGCCCGGAATTAGGAAAAATTTGGTCTCTGTATATATGATCACTGATCAGGACATGCAAGTTCAATTCTTTAAGACTAACTATGTCATAAAGGATAGCCAGATGGAAAAAGTTGCAACAGGAGTGCACGTGGGGAGCCTGTACAGACTAGATGTGAAAAGTATGCCACAGCAAGCCATGGTCGCAACTGGATCGACAGCAGAAAATCTTTGGCACCAGATATTCGGCCATCTTAATCTGCAAGACCTCATCCTACTTCAGAGAAAAGGTATGTTTGATGGACTCCCTGTTTTCCATAATGTTCAGTTGGACTGTGATGGATGTGCATTAGGGAAAATGCATAGATAAGAGTTCCCTTTGCATGTTAATAGAAAGGAAAGAGATATTTTAGAACTGGTGCATAGAGACATATGCGGACCTATGCAGACTAGGTCATTAGGAGGTGCATATTACTTTCTCTTATTTACAGATGATTGCACTAGGTTGTCATGGATATACTTTCTAAGTAAAAAGAGTCAGACCTTTCAGTATTTTAAAGAGTTTAAATCTATGGTAGAAAACCAGATAGAAAAAGGAATAAAAATTCTCCGCTCAGATCAAGGGGGAGAATACAGGCTGGGAGAGTTCATGAATTTCTACAGGCAGCATGGGATTGTTCAACAGTTTACAGTGCCTCACACACCACAGCAGAATGGAGTGGCAGAGTGAAAGAACAGAACTCTTGTGGAGTGTGCAAGGAGCATGCTTCAAGGTAAGGGTCTATCAAATGGTTTTTGGGCAGAAGCTATTAGCACTGCTATCTACTTAAAAAATAGGAGTCCTACTAAATGTTTAGGCTTCAAAACCCCTTTTTTAGCATTATTTGGATTCAAACCAGCAGTGAGTCACTTAAGAATATTTGGGTCAAAAGCTTACGCTCATATACCTAAGGCAGATAGGAAGAAGTTAGATCCTAAAGCCCTGAAATGTACCTTTTTTGCATATGGCACTGAGTTCAAAGCATATTAGTTATTTAATCCTGTGACTCATAAGGTGTTTGCAAGAAGAGATGTCATATTTCATGAACAAGTTGAAGAAGGAAAGGATGACTGTAATAATGATTGGCACATTCCATTTCTAATGGAAGAAAACAGTGAGGATTATGAAGAACAAGAGCAGAAACAAGAAGAAGAAGTAACAGGTAATGTAATCAATAATGCAAGCCCGGAGAAGGATGAAATAGACAGATTTGAGGTAAGTCCCCTACCAAGGAGATCAAGTAGGAATACTCAATTACCATCCAAATTGAAAGACTATGCATTAATGACAAACATTTTAAACATTGTAGAACCTGCAAATTATGAAGAAGCATGTCAATCTGATGCATCGAGGGCTACAATGCATCAGTAAATTGAATCAATTAATAAAAACCATACTTGGGATTTGGTTGAATTGCCTGATGGTAAAACTCCCATAGGATGCAAATGGCTGTACAAACCTAAAATAAATGCAGATGGGAGTATAGAAAAACTTAAAGCTAGACTGGTAGCAAAGGGTTACTCACAACAAGAGGGAATAGATTTCGATGACACCTTTGCTCCTGTAGCCAAATTAAACACCATTAGAATGCTAATTTCCTTAGCAACAAAACATAAATGGCAGCTACACCAGCTAGATGTTAAGTCTGCATTTCTGAATGGTGACTTGAAAGAAGAAATTTATTTAGTTCAGCCTGAAGGTTTTGTGAAAAAGGGGCAGGAACATCTTGTTTGTAAATTGAAAAAGGAAATTTATGGTTTAAAACAAGCACCCAGGTCGTGGTATGAGAATATTGACTCATTTTTTGTACAGCATGGCTTCCATAGGAGCTTGAATGATCCAAATCTGTATACCAAGTTTAATAAACAGAGGCAAATTATTTTGATTTATTTATATGTAGATGATATGATCATAGCAGGGGATGCTAACAATATGATCAAAGAAATCAAATGGCAGATGTCACAAGTGTTTGAGATGAAAGATCTCGGAA
The DNA here is from genome assembly GCA_034641835.2 of Pinus albicaulis. Taxonomy (NCBI): domain Eukaryota; kingdom Viridiplantae; phylum Streptophyta; class Pinopsida; order Pinales; family Pinaceae; genus Pinus; species Pinus albicaulis. The sequence goes on along the minus strand of CM076572.1, from coordinate 23,924,669 downwards.
ATCTCCATTATTGTTTGGGATTGGAAGTATGGAGAGATTCTGGACAAACTTTTCTTACTCAAGGGAAGTATGCCAGAAGCTTGCTGGAAAAGTTCAGAATGGAGCACTGTAGATCAGCAGCAACACCATTGCAGCAGAACTTAAAGTTGAGGAGTAATGATGGTACTAAAGAGGTGGATGCCACTATGTATAGACAGCTAGTTGGCAGTTTGATATATTTTACTACAACTAGACCAGATTTGGCATACTCTGTTAGTACGTTGAGCCAGTTCATGTCAAAACCACTCGAAAGTCACTGGGTCGCAGCAAAAAGTGTGTTGAGGTATCTTAGTCGTACTAGTAATTAAGGTATTTTGTACACTGACACTTCTGATATTACTCTAGCAGGTTTTTCAGATACAAATTGGGCAGGTAACTTGGATGATCGAAGGTCTATCACAGGTTATGCCTTCAGCATTGGATCTGGGGTCATAGCATGGAACAGCAAAAAGCAAAGCACTGTAGCCTTATCTTCATGTGAAACTAAGTACCAAGCATTGTGTGCAGCCACATGTGAAGCTATCTGGTTGAGAAGACTTCTCAACAATGCAGGAGAAGAACAGAAAGAATCAACTATTATCAAAACTGACAACCAGAGTACCATCAAGCTTGCATACAATCCAGTCTTTCATAAAAATAGAAAGCACATTGATACTCAGTTCCATTTTTTTCGAGAGAAACTACAGTCAAAAGAGATATTTGTTGAATATTGTAAAACTTGTGACAATATGGCTGATATATTTACTAAGCCTCTTGGGCATGTAAATTTTGAATTGTTTAGAAGGATGCTAGGAGTTCAGGATAATCCTTTCTCCATTAAGGGGGGGAGTTGAAAATAATTAATATTATTTTATATTAATGGAGAAATGGTCAAACAATTTGTAATGTATCTCCTTAGTTTAGGATTAGTTCCTACAATTTAGGAGTTTGTTTGCAACTTCCTAATTCCTAGTGATGTACTTAATGATGTAATTTCTCATTCATGAATGTAGAGTAAACTCAGAGTGTTCTCTTTGTTTGAGTGCAGTCTCCAGGTGCAGTACTCACCTGTGAGTTGCAACTCCTTTTTCAATTCAGTGCGATTTTTACCTTGAACGTACGTTTATTTGAGAAGAATATATTGTTTTCTCCCTAAATCTTTGTTGTAGCACACATATCGGCAGTGATAAATATACATTAGAGCCTCATGAGGATGGAAGCGAAAAATATGGTTTCTCCGAACAAGGAAAAAAGCTAACATTCTGTTGAAGTAATCGAGAGATTTCCAGTCAAACATAGCATTTCAGAGAGCGACAGTATTATGATGTATTCATTGTTGAGTACATGGTCGCGGGCCTACCACAAGTGCTTATGGCACGCCGTTCTCTCCTTTTATATTTGCTACCATTTCAAGCCCCAAACAAAAAATACCAATATCATATCATTCTTATGAATCTTTTTCCTCCTTTTCTTGTCAGCGGTCCATTCATGTCGATCGTTCAAGTCCATCAATGTACTTAAAAAGTTACAAATCTCGAAAACTAAAAAGCCTACGGCTCTACTTTATTCCTTACATTAATGAAACTCTCATGAAAATCGTGATGCAGTGGTACTGTATTCTAATAAAAACAAAGTTTAAACCATCTTATTGACATATTTATATTTCTTTAAATGGAAATTAATAGTTGACCGGTTTACCTTATTCCATTGATTAATGAAACCAACGAAATGAACGTGAAATTCAGTGTGTCGTAATGCATTCTTACGGAACTAATGTTTCTAATTAACCTTATTAACACATTTTTGTGAGTAATGTACGGTAATGTAATGTATTAATGTATTAAACTCTTATGAGGAATCCAATCCTCAAAGACAATCCAGGCTCCAACCTAGTTTCCTAGAAGGCTCCAATATTATATGAGGACTCCAATTCTCTAAGGATCTAACCCTCTCTTCATGTTTCAATCCTTTAAGGTGGATTCAATATGGCTTCAAGTATTCCAGAAGCTTCTACAATAATACTTGAAATATCTCTTCAACAATACTTTACCAATGTTTCAATAATGTCTCCAATACTGCTCTAAATGCCTCACATACTGCTCCAATATTTACTTCAACAAATTATTCTATAGGTGGTATAGATTGCCTTCAAGATACTTCAAATAAGCTTCAATTGATTTATTCATAAGTATTCAATGGTATATTTGACATATATTCCAATATACTTAGGTCAAGAATCTAATCTATTTCAATTAGTCTCCAAAGTCTACTGCAAAATATACAATATCTACTACAGGTCATATCCCACATTTTGTCTCAGATTGTCATAGGTCAGGTTTATCATCATCAAGAGATTTATCATAAATACATTTTACTGCTCCAAAAATGGTTATCAAGATCTGTTACGAAGAGGCTACTTCAATGGATTTCAATTCTTCTTAAATGAGGCTTCTTCAACAGGGCTTCCAGTATTCAACAATATCTTCATCAATGCTTTAAACAAGGTCTTCTATGAATGCTCCAAGAATGTCTGCTCATATAACAATATATTTCACTCCCCAAATCACTTAGTATCCAATCTCCAATTTAGCAGCTCCTAACATCCTTAGTTGAACTAGCTCTTCACTCTGTCCCCTACCTTGCACTCATGTTCATAAACTGAGATTCGACAATCTTTGGGAACATATAACACTAGTGCACATTAATGAGGCTCTACCGCCCTAACAAAAAGAGTAAACAAAACTAGTAGTCCCTTCTTAATATGGTGACAATATTAAGAAAACAAATAATGTAGGATCCTCTTCCATAAGTGATGCAATATTTTTCACACATAAATTCAACTCCATGATCTCAACTCTTTCTCACAAATTTTCAGTTTGATTTCTTAGACATAATGCATAAGTTCTTGGCCCCTTCTCGAAGAGATACATTTATTTCCTTGCACAAAAAAAAAAATTCAATTACTTTGCGTAGAAATTACGTCATACCTTTGGTCCTATATTTCCTAAGAGATGAATCACAAAGACTTTGGTGTTTTTAGTACATAGATGGATCACATATAAGTTTGGTCCTTTAGGAGATATGCCATAGAAGAGTTTGGTTTATGATCTTTGTCTTGATTCCTTGTCTTCATAATTTTTTTTCTTGTCTTCTACTTATTTATTGTATGAATGAAGGACAAAATGAAGGAAAGTTTAGCCTCTATTTATACTCATTTTAACCTATTGAATTTACATGTCTTTTGAGGAGGTTGACATATCTTTAGTGGAGTAGCCAACCTATATATGTATCTTGGAGCCAACCTGTACAAGTCTAAAATAGGCTTAAAATTTGGTTCTTTGATTCAACTTATTCCATCCTTGACAAATTATAAGAGGAAGTAAATCATTAGGTGAAAACAAGTACCTATCTAGGTCATCTGCCATCATAGTACACATTCCTTGAGATTCTCTGATATCATTGGGGGTATTCCTAGAGCTGGAAGACTGCACCTGTTTTTCTTTCCATATCAGTTTAGGCGCAATGAGGAAAGTACCTTTAGCATGAACAAATGGGTATGACATCAAATGTGTAAGAGCAGCAAATTAGCAATGGATTTAGTTTTTATAAGAGAAAATTTCATCCTACGGATGAAGGTCTTGTAATCCCGTGCTAAGGATACACCATAACACAATAAATTCTGGAGATTCATATTTGTTGATCTAATCATAAAGGGAAGGCCAACCTACCTCAGCATACATTAGGGCTGACCTATATTTTGTTATTGGAAGAGCGCATATATAAACCTTGTGCGCCTTATTCATGATCTATCAAGAACTGAGTAAGGTTATTTAATATGACTAAAGCTAGCAGTGAGGGAAGGTGTATAAGAAGCAGCAACAAAGCAAACCTTTTGGCAATATTTCTCCACAAATAGAGGATACTTACAATTTTTTTCCATGAATACTTCTGAGTTGTGCTTCATTTGTAAATAAATCTGTCCTTATGTGGCATAATAACAATCTAATTCAGGATATATATGACAGCAAGACCATGAACTGGTTGGAAGTCAAAATTGAGGTGTCCTCTGTCCTTTTCCGGGCAGAAAAAAACTCAATTACATGAAGAGCACCTTTCAAGGGATATTACAAGCATCGAATTAGCATTTTTCAGTTTAATATCGTTTATAAATTATTTAGACGAGTTGAGCAACTCCCAGGCCATGCAGATTTGAAGAAAGATGTCTATATCTAGTGGATGTTTATAGTATATATAATTATTAAAGACTATCCAATAAGATAATGAGCATATGGTAATGATGAGTTGACCTCTTACTTCTTAATATTTTTCGTGTTCACCATTAACCCATCATTGACCCATCATTAGGATAGCCTCATATATGAGCCTTGATTTGACCTCACTACCATATTCACCATTAACCCATCATTGGGATAGCCTACCATATTCACCATTAACCTGTTGTTTTTTCCATATACGTTTTTTTCTGTCGGTATTCTGACGCTTGCTATCCACATAAAACCCTCAGACTTGCGTCCAACTTTGCAAGACGTCGGACATCAAACAAAGTCTTCACGATGTCAGTAGAGCGACTAAAAGTCACAAATGTTGGAATAGCGATAGTTGTTGGATGAATTTTGAACCGTCAGACTTGCAAAAAACTTTGCAAGACGTCGGACTTCCGATAAAGTCTACAAGATGTCAGTAGAGCGACTAAAATTCAAAAACGTCAGAATAGCGACATGATTTTCAAAACCTGAAAAAACGTTGGAAGAGCGACGTTTATGGAACATCGGTAGAGAGACAATTTGGAACGTCGGTAGAGTGACGGTTATGGAACTTCGGTAGAGTGACACTTCTGCTAACGTCGGAATAGCGACAGTCTGGCTAATGTCAGAAAAGCGATGATCTTGCTAACGTCGGAAGCGCGATGGTTATGGAACATCGATAGAGCGACGCTTCTGCTAACGTCAAAATAGTGACGGTCTGGCTAACATCGGAAAGCAACGATCTTGCTAACGTCGGAAGACCGATGGATGTCTGGAAACATTGGAAAATGTGTCGCTCTTCCAAGACTTTATTGAAGTGTCGGAATTGCAACTCTAAGAGAAACCATGTTTTTCCCCACCTCAAAGTGTTGCTCTTGGGATGCATATGTGTCACAAGAGAGACATTTTTTTCATTGGAAATTGGGCCGAATGTGCTAGTGATTCCACCAAATCTGGAGTTCTCATCCTGTAAGGTGCCTTCAATGTTTATGTTTCTCCCAACATCAACTTAATAAAAACTTCCACTTCCCTATGAGGTGGTAACTCTGAGATCTTTGCTCGAAACACATCTTGAAACTACTACAAGACCAGATACCTCTTCAAGACATCAACATCCTCAACATCCTTCCCTTTATCAGAAATATGAACGATAACCAGTACACATCCTTCTAAGCTACTACACTTTGTCTACATAGATATAACCATTATCACTAATGTAGGCCTCTTATTATCATGCAAGATTCTCTTCTCTTTGGCATCATCCAAGCACTCAATAACCTTCTCATAGAAATCCACTTTAGTCCTGTGAATGTATACTAATCCAAACCCAACAACATACTATATGATCCTAACACAAGCACATTTAGATGCATTGATGTAGACATACCGTTCAACTCAAATGCATAAGACCTTACCCAATGATGAACTCTTTCCTTGGTACCTGTAGCTAACTACACCAACCAAGACTTTTCATGGAATTATTTATTCAAGAAACACTTATCCACCAAATAAATACTAATATAGATATAGTTAGATATAGGGTCAATTAAATATAAACAAATTGATCAAAAATATTACGATCTATCTCAATAATATATGCTTAATGGGCAACCTAAATATTATCCAATGTTGCATAAATCCAAGGAATACTCTATCCAACATCCCCATTTGTCTATGCCTTCTGAAAACTATAAATTTGTGGTATACAACCATGATGTTGTGGAAAATCTCTCTTGTGATGATCCTTGCCACAATTCCAACACTACAAATGCTTCCTACTCTCACCCTTATTCTCCTTCTCAAACTGGGATCCCCGTGCTCTACCAAATGCATTGAATTTCGTATATGGTGTTGCATTCTCTTTATCATATGTATCATGAGACTTGCCTCTCTTATTAGCCCACTTTCCTTTATTCTTCTCATTACCTCTCCAATCCTTCTTAGATTCAGTCTTGTGCTTTGATTTCTTAGGATAGTGCTTCAACTTTATGATGTTTTCCTCCAAAGATCTAGGCTCATCAAACTCAATATTTATTTGAATGATACAGAAAAATCACTCATGAATCCCTGAATATTTTCATTATCCTCCTTAAGATAAGGCACATATATGAAGAAATTAAAGAATCTTCTAGTATACTCCTCATTAGTCATAGATCCCATATTCAGCTCATGGAGCTCCTTTTCCTTTTCATCATAGTATCTTTTAGATATATACTTCTTTCTGAAAAGTCTCTCAAACTCACTCCAAGTCATATCCTCTTCCCAAATTCTTCTAATATTATTCACACCTTCCCACCATTTTTTTTCTTTTCCTTTAATATTAAACGTATTTATCATGGATTTCATATTTTCTAAATAATTACGCAATATTAAAAACTTATTCATCCCAAGCAACCAAGCTTATACATCTTGTGACTTCTTCATTTCTCCATCAAATGTAGGAGGCTATTCTTTCTTGAACTCCTCTGAACATTATTGATTCTCACTCCTCTTGTATGAATGGTGACGTTGTTGTCTCTCTGAATCAAAACTAGAATAGAACCCATGGTCATTACCTCTCCTATCACGTGAGTCCAAGAAACTACCATGTTTGACTGTATGATCCCTACCAAACTTTTATCTTGATTGAGACTTGTTTCCATATGGCCCATTTGTCTTTTCCATATTTTGATTACTTATCTTAAGTGGTCCATGTTCCCTTAAATCTAATATACTTTGAAGGATGACAATATTAATGGTCATATGTTAGGTCCTTATATTACTAGTATAGTCCCTTATTGTTGTTAGTGTATCCCCTTTATTGTTATAGTTGTACCCCTATAACCCTGATATTGTTATTATTGTGCCCTTACATTATTATTGTTAGGTCGGCTAGGATTACATTGTGGCCCCATGGACTCCTATATATAGAGTGCAAGTTTTGTCATTTGTATCATCCAAGAATTGTTAATTTATGTAATGTATTGGAGGTTTCCCCCTAAAAGTGGCTATTTCTAAGGCATTTATCTCTTTTCTCTTCTATTTTGGAGTTGGTTTCATAACATTTGGTATCAGAGCTTTGGATTCTAGGGTTTCGCTGCTCCAAACAGGTCATCATGGATTTTTCGCTATAACTATTTTTATACGAAGGTTAAGAAGCTTAAATTTTTAGAGTCTAAAGCTGAAATCCTGAGAAACATCGTCAGAAAATTTCAGAGCTTGGTTAGCCATACTTTTAGAGATATGATCAGTGGAAGTTATGGCTTTTTGCAGGCTCCTAAATTTCACCTAAATAGGCCATCATAGCATTTTCACTATAACTTTGTCTCTATGAGGGATCAGAAGCTAAAATTTCTGCAGAGCAAAGCTAAAAGCCTGAGGAACCTCCTGTAGAAATTTTAGATCTTGGTTCGCTGTATTTTGGGTGATATGATCTGTGGAAGTTAGGATTTTGTCAGGCTCCTGAATTTCATCTCAAAGAGGTGACCATGGGAAAAACGTCATAACTCTCTCTCTGAGCATCGAACTGGGATTCTGTAAAAAGTGGCCACAATCACACAGATTATATTTATCTCTATATCAATTTCAGAGTTGAAGTATGAAACAGTGATACATGGAAAGTCATACAAGTTCACTCTACGGAACCAGTACATAACTAGGTAATCGTAGGATATTGGGCATACCTTTGTCTTCAAGAATCCAAATTAGGTCAGACCTGTGGCATTCAAAATAAATTCAGAGGGCTACTTCGAGGCCAAATTTTAGATATTGAAGATCGAAAATCACATAGATAATTCAGTTTCAATATTGCGCTCCTCAAAATCAAGAAAAATGTGTGTATTTTTTTTCAAATTGCATAAGTCTTGTTTGAAAATTCAATTTTAAGTGATTACAAAGGCCTATTGAGCATAGATATTAGTATTGGATTCTAAAATTCCTCATAAAAAGAATTCAACACCCATTAAGCCCTCAAAGTACTCTACTATGACTCATGAAGATGAAGAACTGCAACATGACCTATCAAAATTACAAGAGCAAGTGCACCAAAATTCGCTCTCGCAAAGAGCAACAAAAAATGAAATGGATGTTTTGAAGAAAAGTGTGGAAGCTAAGATGGATGGTTTGAAGAAAGGCGTGGAAGCTACGATGTATGATTTGAAGAATGGTTTGGAAGAAAAAATGGATGGTATGGAAGAAAAAATAGAAGGCTTGAAGCAAGGTTTGTCAAAGTTGATACAAGAAATGATTCCTAATGGCGAAAAAATAGTAGAGGAAACTCATGATGAGAACAAAATAAATGTTAATCATGATTTCATAAACTCTGATGTTGGATTAAAGAACCACCATATTCCAAAGATGGATATGAGGATGTTTGATGGCAAGGATCCCGTAACATGGATACAGCAGATGGAGCAATATTTTGATCTCAATAATGTGCAAAACACATAAAAGTTACGCATTGAAACTTGACATTTAGAACAAAATACATTTGTATGGTATCGATGGCTTTGCTCCCATAAAAAAATTGTCACTTGGTCAATTTTTACGGAGGAAATGATAGCACATTATGAGGATACAAAGAGAAACACCTTTTTTAGCCAATTGATAAATCTAAAAAAAAAGGGTTCAGTGGCGAAGCACATTGAGGAATTTCAAAAATTGAATATGAGGGTAGCTGATATTCCAAAGTAACATAGGATTGATGTCTTCATAGGGACTTTAAAGGATAACATCCAACATGAAGTTCGCGTTTGGGAACCGGATTCATTAGAGAAGGCATTCAGGTTGGCAAGAAAAATTGAATGTAAAACTATGGCGACAAGGAAGCCTACCACTCACATCTATAAATATGGAAGTGTTGCTACTCCTAGACTTCCAAAACCTACAAGGTTGACACCACAACAATTGGAAGAAAAAAGAGCAAAAGGGCTTTGCTACAGTTGTGATAGCTGTTGGAACAGGGTCTCCTACGAAGCTGTGAATATGATCCATTTTGTATATTTTTTATTATATTTAGTCTAACACAGGGGTTTTGGGGTGGGTCAAAGCCCCTAATGCATTGTAAGTGGGTCAAGGGTACACCAAGAGTCCGCAAACCATGGTTTGCAGACCATTGGATGTGTAGGCTATAGTAGTATAAGTACTTGAACCTTTTTTGAGTTGTAAGGAAGAAAAATAATTAAGACTAGTGTGAATCACGAATTAGTAGATCTGTTTTAGGTTACTGGGGAAAGGAATCATACTGGCTATGTGCGTGGAGATCCTCAGTCCTGCTATTTGTGGGCCCTGCTACTGTGTGCATAGGTTGGGTTTTGGGTATTGTAAAAGGATCTGAAGGATTAATGAAAGTGAAAGGTTGTTGGAATATCTGAATCTGTAAATGCGGCTCTATGATATTTGTTATGTTATGCATGATTCTATGTTGAGATCTGAAAGTAACTATGTTATTTACTTATGCTTCATTGACATTTGATCTGAATCTGTCTATTATACTTTATGCAAGAATAGCTGCAATAGTTTCTTTATTGTCCTGTATCTGTTGTTTATTGTGATCATAAGTAGTATTGCGCATGTGGATGTGAAGGGACCAATAGATTAGGGTTCTCTGATATACGATCTAATATTTGTGAAGTCGAACGCAGCTCTTCCTGGCTTACCTACCCTCTTGTAGGGTGTGGAAATTGGGTTCCAGCACCCTCCCATACTGCTTTGAGTGAGATTTTGGCGTATGCAAGCAGGTCACTACCTAAAGGGCCAGTAGTATAGGGGTTTTTTGGAAAACCTTAACCTCTGAACTTGGGTTAGGACCCCTGGAGCCAAAAAATGGTTGCATTGCCAGGACCGGGAGTGTTTTGAGAGAGGGATCAGGTAATGCCAAGGCCATAATAGAAACCTGAAACAAAAGAAATCAAGGAATGGTTCGAACAACAAGTTTAGGAATTCGTAGTAAAAGAAAACCATTGTAAGAAGTTGACCACCGAAGAGTGGAAAAATAAGTATATTTTCATGGATATCTACGAGATATTCTTTCTAACCATTACGATCGAGCTCCGGGAGTGGCTGGTAAGGTTGGTCAAATTCCAAAAGTGTTGTAAGGATGAGCGGGTCACACTGTGGACCCCAGAATTGATCTAGCAGTTAGAAAAGACTGATAATGCTATCACTCGCACGGTGGACCACTGGGTGGACAACGTGCTAGGAGGGTTTGTGATAGAATTTTCCATTGATCAGTTCATCTCCTACTCTGAAGTAGAGCGAAGATTATTCAAAGGATTTTGGGGTAAGTTTCTGAAGACCTTACCATTGCTAATTAATATATTACTGTGCGAAAAAAGTATTCTGTGTAGCCACACCGAATGAATGACCTCTAATTTGGATGAGAGTACGACACGAAGTGGTAAATACTATCCGAAAAACTGAGAATGAGGCAGATCTGTCTATAGCCCAGTAAGAGAAGCAGCTGCATAGAATCCTCCAGCGACACCACTTTCGAACCAGCATAGGGGTAAGAATTCACCTACACCGCTGCCACCACCAAAAGACGATATGGCTGCGCACATGAAGTTTCCTACCTTTAAGGGTGTGGGAGATGAATACATGGATCAGTTATGGTTTGTTTCAGAATCGATATGGACTGTGCATAACGTAGCTAGTGATGTGGTGAAGAGGGCACAAATGTTCCTTTCCTTCGAAGGAAGGGCTTTGGACAGGTACATGGGATACATCAGACAACATGCAAACATAACCATTGAAGAGATTAATAATGCCTTGAAGCAACAGTTCAAGAAGCCTAAGTCCTACTCTCAAATAGTGGTCGATGTATAGGATTTCAAGCAAGGCCCTTCTACGTCTGTGTGGGAGGCCGATCAACGACTAAAGAAGGTGATCAGAGAAGGAGGATTTTAGTACGATGATATACAACACACAGAATGGTTCATTTCTATGTTGTTGCCTCACCTGTGCGTACCTATGCGTCACCAAACTTTTGAATCACCAGAAAAAGCCCTGGAGGTCGCTATGAAGTTAGAAGCTGCACCTAGAGATGATCCCCAGCTGGGCGTCTAGAAAATCCAAGGACAACTGGAGGCGATGCACAGGGAGATCTAGAATCTGCGAAAGGAGCGAGGAGTAGAGGCTAGCCCTGAAAGATGGTGGATACGATGCAGGATGAATGATCACACCAAGGATAACTTCCCTCTATTAGTAGACTATATGCAGGCTAGGGGACCTAGTATGTTGCACCTTAGGGAAGTTTTAAGATCAAGTGGGCCGGTGGTATGGTGCAATGATTGCCATGTTGCAGGGCTACATGACACAAACCACTATCCCCACCTTGCTGCGTACGTCCCAGAAGTAAATTTGCAATGGTGCAGGTTCTGTAGGCTGGTAGGACATGATGAACAAAACTGTCGGACGTATGATTTGATGATCAATCGAGGGAACCTCTATAGGGTATAGTTGGATCTGCCCTCACCAAGATCCCTCTCAAGCGCAAGGGGCATAAGAGGTGGAGCTACAAGCCGGGGACAAGGGAAACTAATCTGTTATAAATGTGGAGAAGTAGGACACTTTGTCAGGACTTTCCAAACCCTACAAGGTAGTTCTACTGGTATTGCAGACAGCTGGAACATGCGATTGAAGATTGTCCAATATTGATAGCAAAGATGCAAGAGAAGTAGCCAACACCTAAGAAGAATGTGCAGAGAGTTAAGGCTGAATTGCGAGACAAAGATCCAAGCGTGAATGTCGTAACACGCAGTCGGATGGCCACCAAGGGGCCTAGGGAGAAGACTGCAGCTGAGCCTATGATCTGACAAGCAGTTATCAAACAGGAATGTTTGGGTCTAAAAGAGGAGAAGGAAACATTTTTCGCAACCCACAAAGACTTTTCTAAGGTAGAGGCACCTACTTCGTAGATGCCTAAAGACCTCAAGGTAGATGAGGGGGTCAAACCCTTTTTATAGGCACGTATGAAGCTGTTGTGCAACCCAAAGGCTGCGGAAAATCTTCAAGCATTAATAGATAGTTGCGCAGCATCACCGAGCCTCCCTCCAAAATTCAAGGACATACACAAACTCTATCGATATAAGAAACGCACTGGTAGGGAGATGTGGTTGACTACGCAAATCAGTGATTACGAGATGGATCACGTTATTTTGGACCTAGGGTTAGATGCGAATGTATTACCTAGCCAGACTTGAAAAGGAATGGGGGAACCTAAGTTGGAATGGTCCACTATCCAGCTGCGTATGGCCAATCAACAAAATATCATACCCTTGGGGAGACTATCAAAAATCGTGGTGGATATCGCAGGGGTCAAGGTCCAGGCTGATTTTGAAGTAATTCAGATTGTAGAAGATGCGGACCCCTACCCTGCACTCCTAGGCTTGGATTGGGCCATTGATATGGGGGGCATCATTAACCTAAATAAGAGAAGCATGGTATTCAAAAATAATGGTACAAGGGTGATAGTACCATTAGATACTACGGAAGGAAAACGATTACATAGAACCACTGCACGAAGAAGAGGATGTGGATCACATCTATAAGTTGACTGCGCGAGAAGAAGATTGGATCAACCCCATGGCGGAGGGAGTACTCTGCTGGGAAAAGGATAGTGAATTTTTCTCTGACTTTGATGGTGAGATAGAGAATTGGAAAAACCGGTTACATGATGTCTTTGCACTATGATGTCTTTGCATCACAAAGAACTTCTATTGCATCTTCTTAGAGGTAATAGATCTACCTTAATTTGATCGTTTTGGTAATTTTAGGGACTTTTTGCGAGCATTTGAAGCCTAGGCTCCCAAAGAATGAAGGTTATAGGCCTGTAAGCTGGCCATGCGTGGGTCACCTGAAAATGGTGGGAGACACACGAGGAGGCATTCCAGCATTGAGAGGAGTGTCGAGATATGATGATCCTACGATTTGAGGCCCCAGTCGACATACGAATCAAAATGTTCCTTGTGCTCGAAGACCCACGCGAATATCTTCTCGCTTGGATAGAACAATGATGCGATAGGACTGCTCAAGAGTGGGATCATATGCTTATTCATGCTATGAGACCACTTCCCACTGCATGGTACTTAGATGTGGGGCTCCATTAGTGCACCCACCACTATGAAACTTTGAAGGATCAATTTCTGGGAACATTTGGGTTAGTAGGCGAGACAGAGGTGCTTAATGCAGCTCTGCGGGACATTGACACTATAGCATGGGGTGAATCGCACCTGTATGTCGCACCCCAAGTACCCACTTCGAAATCGCGGGTACCATGCATGGTCAAATATTGCAGCCTAGCCCCAAAAGAAGGTAAGGATGATCCATAAGATGTCTCTGACTCAGAATTGAATGAGGTTAGCACGGTTACTGGAACACTCGGGCTGCGAACGGATAGCATTCAGACGCACCCCACGTTGGCTAAGATTCGAGGTGTGAATACATGAGGTAGATTTATCATATATCCGGAAACTTCTACAATAAGGGGATAACTGCATTCACTTCTCGTCCATGCATGTTATTATCGAAAGTTTGTTCGGAGGTATGCATTGATCACAACACCTCTAAAAGACTTGCTTACGAAGGCAGCCCAGTTCTGTTGGGATGACACATGTCGGGAAAACATATCTTTCATTTTTAAGTTCTTAGGGATTAAGCCTGTGTTAGGGGAAGATGCGTAGGAGGCACAGGTGTTTAACCCTAGTGTAGCAGGTATACAAGTGCACAAGAGGTGCGAAAACTAGTTGTTGGCACAATAACATTTGCTAAAAAGAAAAATTTACCATTAAAAGGAGCAGGCTGCTGGCATTTAATGGGGCGAATTTTGGGGAATTTTTACTGTTTACCTGATGGTAAGTTCCAGATCAATTTTACCCTACCATTGGATGCCTGCATGCATTATAAAAAGGGTCAGATAGCTCAGACAAGGGTTCCGTCTCACTTGCATAGCTTGTACTTATCCTCTTTATCTCAAGCGAGCTTGAGCTGTAACATTTTTCAGGTCTACACTATCCCTTTCATGTCGGACTGGCCTCCCCCTTATGACAGTAGCCACCTAGAGTCGAGATTTATTTTCCATGCTAAGATGACAACCACTAACCCTTCTAAGCCCTCGACACCTACTACCCCATAAATTGAGGAAGTAATGGAGATTGGGTCTGAGGATGAAGAAGTGTTCATGACGCCGGTCACAAGAAAGGGAAAATAGTAGGCACCGGACTTGGGGAAGCCCCCAAAAGCTGCGAAATGGGCTACAGGGAAGCCTAGGACCTCCCCAAGGCATTCCAAGTCCCCATGAACAACGCCTCATCCTCAGGCTACGTAGGAGGAAGCCCTACTCGCCAATCTGATCAACTGGTTACCTCCCTTCATCCGCCTGCGCAGGTCCTTGATGTGCACACCAAATAACCTCGATGGTCTAGTTACCTATCTGGAGATTCCACTAACCTCCGGAGAGGACCCTATCCTGAGTGACCCCTACGGGAAGCTCCATGAGGTCAAATTAGATGATCACGACTTGGATAATTACGAAGCCTTCCCTGAGTTGGCCCCCGCATTGTACTTCGACACAATTTATGTGGATGATGGGGTCATAATCATTCCGCAGCACTAGGTAAGAGGATTGGCTGAATCCGGGCTCTTGAACCTTCTGCGGATGCCCCACTTTGGCCATTACAAAGTCACGGATCGAATGGACTGAGAGTTGCTCGCCTTAATTCACGATGGCTGCCTATGGATTCAGGATAAAGTCCCCATAGATGCTGCGTTGGTTCACAGAATGGGCCGCACGCTCTGGAGCGTGTGGGAAAGAAATATGAGGGGGGCACTGCTGAATATGTGTGTATGACCTACCATGTGGAAAGGAATATGTGGGGCTTCCTCATCAAATCTATCAGCGACCCTGCTACATAGGTGGGTACCATATTATTAGGTTGCAAGCTAATGCGGAAGTGTTAGGTTACGACCATCCCTACTTATGTCATTCGAATAGTAGGTCAGTGTGTGAAGGGGGGCTGCCTCAATTGGGCCCAATACTTATGTAACAAGTTTTTGACCAATGTACATGTATCGCAGGAGCATAGAAAATCCTTTTCCTAGGATTGGCTACCATTTCTTATAGCCCTAGTTGCCTGGGAAACCCCTACGGAGTTGGTCCTCCCCGATCTCACCCCATATATGTGCAAAGGGGCTCGGTGTGCCAATTTGTGGGATTCTAAGGATGAGCAGTGCATAGAAAATAACCAAGTCTTTTGGGTCCTCTTCCAGATTAGCGTGGCTGTAGCCATCAATTCTTGACCTTGGCTGTCCCCCAAAATATCTGAGAAATACAAAAGGATTGCAACATTCCAAGTTACCATGAACAACATTCAGATCCACGGCCACGAGGATAAAACATGGACATCACTTCTTTATATGGTAGCAGACGAGGAAATTGACAATGTGATTGTGATATGGCCTCCTACCTAGAAGATAGGCTTCAAATCTAGTGCAAGGGGCACCGCAGGTACTAGCACGACGCAGGTGCTGCCACCTGTTATCATCAAGGAGACTGGAGGCATAGGTATAGACTCAGACGTAGCCACGATAAAGGACATGTAGCCAAAGCAGACCACCATGAAGAACACCGAGGCTAACACCCAGGTCGATTCGCAACGAGATCTGGGCACGAAGGAAGTAAACATCGGAGGAAAAAATTAAATAGGCAAGCCTTTCAAGGGACCCCAAAAGAAGCACCGCACCCAGCAGAAGGAACGAGATGAGATGGTTATGTTGAATGAAGGAGATCTCGAACAAATTGCAGATGCAGTCACACTGGCCACAGAAGAAAAATGGGTAGCTTTAGAGGAAAAACAAAGGGTTGAGATCAACACCATCCAGGTCGAGCTTTGCACCCTGTAGTCAAAAACAAACACACTACAGAGCAGCATGATTTAAGGATGAATCCCCTTGGCATCTAGTAGTATAGCGCTAGTGATGGAAGAAAGTTGTCTCTGTTCCTTACCGAGTACCACCCTTGTGATCAGTTCGCCGGACCAGGGTATACAACTCCAAGTAGGCGCAGGGGTGTAGTTGAATCTAGCCAAGCTGCCCCACGACGTATTGCAGGGTCTCCACACTACTGTGTTTCAAGATATTCACCATCGGGAACAGCAAGAATACCAACAACTCAGCGTGGCCGAACAGACCATCGCACAACAGAATGTGGAAGTGCTCCTCATTGTCGCGCAGCAAGTGGAGCTCGAAACCTTGATCCATTAGCTCTGCATGGAGGTTACGGAATAGATCCCAACAATAGCCACCTCCCGGGATAAGGTTGAAGTATTGGTCGTAGTGTTGAAAGCTTCTAGGATGGAAATATAGGTCATTAAGACACAGATAGAGCAGAAAATCACTGACTTATAGGCCAAATTGTAGCCCAAAACACCCCTGTAGGTACAAGCCCAACGCACTGCACTAGTGACCATGGCTACAAACACCATTACAGGGAAGATTGATCAGGGCACCCAGTTACTAGAGACTGCCATGGAGCTATGGACCAAGGTCCAGCACGATCCGATCCTCTGACAGATAAAACAGGACTTGCGACATAAGGAGGAGGCTTTCGAGTAGATTGAGGCTACATTCCCCACCTTGGTTCCTACACAGTGTCTGGTGCAATTGAGGACTAGCAACACCCTCCAAGATGAGATTGAGGGACTCTGCCATAAGAATCATGTCATCAGAGAACGTTTGAAGCCTTGGGCTGTCGCAACCCTCCAGCTCTCACAGTATGTTGATGTTGTTGTTAAGCGACTAAACCAAACAATGGAGAGTGTCACTGCTGTGACAAAAGGACTGACTTAACAGAAGCTCGTATATATTGCGCAGAATGTTGCTGCTCATATTCAAGAAGTGTTGCCTCCACTAATCGCAGCCATCAATGCACTACGCGTGCAGGTGGAGACTCCGCCACCATAGTTACTCGAGACGAGTCACAAGATTTTGTTGGGAGACTGTTGGAACAAGGTCTCCTACAAAGCTGCGAATCTGGTCCATTTTGAATATTTTTTATTATATTTAGTCTAACGTAGGGGTTTTGTGGTGGGTGAAAGACCCTAATAAATTGTAAGTGGGTCAAGGGTAGACCAAGAGTCCGCAAACCATGGTTTGTGAACTATTAGATGTGTAGGCTAAAATAGTATAAGTATTTGAACCTTTTTTGAGTTGTAAGGAAGAAAATGAATTAAGACTGGTGCGAATCACAAATTAGTAGATCTGTTTTGGGTTATTGGGGAAAGGACTCCTGCTGGCTGTGTGTGCGGAGATCCTCAGTCCTGTTGTGTGAGGACCCTACTGTTGTGTGTGCAGGTTGGGTTTTGGGTATTGTAAAAGGATCTTAAGGATTAATGAAAGTGGAAGGCTGTTGGAATATCTGAATCTGTTAATGCGGCTCTGTGATATTTTTTATGTTATGCATGGTTCTATGTTGAGCTCTGAAAGTAACTATATTATTTTCTTATGTTGCGTTGACATTTGATCTGAATATTTCTGTTATACTTTATGCAAGAATATCCGCGATAGTTTCTTTATTTTAATGTATATGTTGTTTACTGTGATCATAGGTAGTATTGCGCTCATGGATGCGAAGGGATCGATAGATTTGGGTTCTGTGATATACGATCTGATATTTTTAAAGTCGAATGCAGCTCTGCCTAACTTACCTACCCTCTCCGAGGGCACAAAAACTTGGTTTCAACACCCTTCCATACTGCTTCGGGTGATACTTTGGCCTGCACAAGCAAGTCACTGCCGAAAGGGCCAGTAGTATAGGGTTTTATTGGCAAACCTTAACCTCTGAACCTAGGTCAGGACCCCTCGATCCAAAAATAACAAATACACTAAAGGTCATAAGTGTGTTGAGAAGAAATTATTTTACATAGATTTTGAAGAGGAAGAATAAAATGAACAAGAAACTTAAAAATAAGAGGATATACACCAAGAAGCAATCCTAGAAGAAGAAGGAATGAGTTCGATGATATCATGTAATGCATTGATAGGAATTACAACTCCTCAAAATCTCAAGATAGAAGGACATATTAAGAAGAAAAATCTAATAGTGTTGATTGATTCGGGTAGTACCCATAATTTTATTCATTGTAAGGTAGCCAAGGAATTGAATTTTTTCCTATACCCAACACCAAAATGTCTAGTGATGGTTGAAAATGGAGGAACTATAAATTTCTCTGGAAAATGCCATAATATCAAGCTATCCATGGGGAAATATGTATTGAATAATCCAAATGCTTTCAATCCCAATGGGAGGTGCTGATGTTGTACTAGGAGTACAATGGTTACAATCTTTGGGGATGGTAGCTTTTGATTTTCAAGAACTTTTCTTGAAATTTTTTTTAGAAGGAAAGGAAATTGAATTACGGGGTATTACAGGGAAGCCAGGAAATATAATAAGATCTAATGTCATGACAAAGCTTTTTAAGAAAGAACAACGAGGCGTAATTGCACAATTATGCTCACTAGAAGTTTCAACATCAAAATAATCTATTTCTCCAGATCTCCAAAAGGTCTTGGACAATCATTCCAAGGTGTTTAATACTCCCAAAGGACTCCCACCTATTCGTGATCATGATCATGCTATTCATTTGATTCTAGGAAGCATTCCTCCAAACATCTGGCCTTATATATATCCTTATGTCCAAAAGAGTGAAATTGAACGTATGATTGCAGAAATGTTAGAGGCTGGTATAATTTAACCTAGTCAGAATTCTTTCTTTGCTCTAGTATTATTTGTGCACAAGAAGGATGGATCATGGCTCATGTGTCCGAATTATAGGGAGCTAAATAAGCTCACTATTAAAGATAAATTTCCCATTCCTGTGATTGATGAATTATTGGATGAATTACATGGAGAAATTTACTTTACCAAGTTGGATCTTCGTTTAGGATATAATCAAATTAGAATGAAAACTGAAGATATTTCGAAAAGAACATTTTGAACTCATGAGGGGTCGGGGTAGTTTTTTGGTCATGCCTTTTGGTCTTCCAATGCCTTCTACATTTCAAGGGTTGTTAATTCCATTCAAACCTTCATAGAAAATTATTACTAAATGACACTTTTGGTGATATAGTAATCTACGACAAGTCTTTGGAGGATTATGTTAGCTTAGTTTTATGTTAAATAGAGTTCTCGTCTCAAAACTATTAGGAGGAGAAACAATTATATGCAAAAACATCCAAATGTTTCTTTGGAGTACAAAGTTGGTTATACGGGCCTGTTTTATCTTACAAGGGTGTTAAGGTAGACGCTAATAAATTTAAAGCCATTAAGGAATGGAAAGTCCCCACAACCATAAAGCAATTGTGTGGATTTCTTAGGTTAACAGGGTATTATCGCAAGTTTGTTAAGAATTATGGGAGAATAGCAATACCTCTAACATCATTATTTAAGAAAGATGCATTTTCATGGGCTCCTGATGCAACTAAGTCCTTTGAACATATTAAAGAGGAAATGTGCCTAGCACCAGTCTCAACAATGCCAGAATTCACAAAAACCTTTATTATGGAATGTGATGCCTCAACAAATGGAATTGGTGTTGTTTTAATGCAAGGAAGACCCATTTATTTTGAAAGTTGTTAAATCAAAGGAAAGTATTTACAAAAGGCTATTTATGAGAAGGAAATGTTGGCAATACTACATGCACTAAATAAATGGAGACCTTACCTAATGGGAAGACACTTCAAGGTAAAAACTGATCATGATAGTCTTACATGGTTTTCGGAACAAAGAATATCTTCGAAAGAGAAGAAAAAATGGGTCACAAAGATGTTGGGTTATGACTTTGAAATCATCTACAAAAAAGGGAAGCTAAATTTTGTTGCAGATGCACTCTCAATAAAGGATGAAGAGGCGGAAGCATTTCTTTGTGCCATTTCTATTATCCAACCAGATTGGATAACCGAAGAAAGGGATGAATGGAAGAAGGATAAAGAAGTTTGGACACTCATTCCAAAGTTGCAGTAAGATCCTAGTACATATGATACATTTAGTTGGCAAAATGATTCCTTATGGTAAAAATATCGCTTATATATTTGCAAGAATTCCCAACTAAACGAAAGATTCTTTTGGAATTGCACATTTCTCCTTTAGGAGAACACTCGGGATTTTTAAAAAATTACCACAGGGTGAAGAAATAATTTTTTTGGGATGGCCCTAAATCTAATATTCAACAACCTTTTTGAGTCTTCTACAACCTTTATCCATTCCAAGTCAACGTTTGGAGGTGATTTCAATGGAATTTATCACAGGTTTACCTAAGTCCGAAGGAAGGAGTGTCATCATGGTGGTAGTTGATAGACTTACCAAGTATGCACACTTTGTGCATTATCTCATCCATTTAAAGCAAGTACAGTTTCTACTGCATTTATGGAAACAATTCTAAAGCTACATGGAAACCCGAAGGTTATTGTAAGTGACAAAGATCCCATTTTTTCAGGAAATTTTCGGAAAAAATTATTTTCTTGTTTGGGTACTCAACTAGCTCATAGCTCATCTTATCATTCTCAATCCGATGGTCAAACAGAGATAGTGAATAAATGTTTGGAAGGATACCTTTGTTGTCTTGTATCTGATAAGCAAGCAAAATAGGTCAAGTTCTTACCTCTCGCTGAATGGTGGTATAACACTTCCTTCCATACTGCAGCAAAAATGAAGCCATTTATGGCACTTTATGGATATCGTCCACCGTCCATCACATCTTCTTTAAGGGACAATTATAGGGTTTAAGCAGTGGAGGATCACATAGAGCATAAACAAGAAGTTCTCCAACTCTTAAAGGATAACCTAAATTTGTAACAAAATCGAATGAAACAACAGGCAGATCAACATCACAGTGAGAGAAGTTTTGATGTGGGAGACTAGGTATTTTTAGGGCTACAACCATACAAAAAAATGTCCCTCAAGCAAGCTAAGAAGTATAATAAATTATCTCCAAAGTATTATGGTCCTTACAAGGTGTTGAAAAATATTGGTAATATGGCATACAAATTGGAGCTTCTTGCTTCTTCGTGAGTGCATCCAGCTTTCCATGTTTCATGCTTAAAAAAGGTTATAGGGGACAAACTTCCAATTCAAACAATATTTCCAGAACTTGATGACGAATGAAAAAGCATATTGGAACTTGAAGCAGTCACGAAAACAAGAACTTGACAGCTACAAAATAAATCAATTCAAGAGTATCTCATCAAATGGAAGAACTTACCCACTGAAGACTCTACATGGGAGGATGAGAATTTTATAGAGAAGCACTCAGAGCTACTCAAGCATTAAGGAAAACATTTTTTTGAAGGAGAGGAGCATGTTAGGTCATTATATTAATAGTATAGTCCTTTATTCTTGTTATTTTAACCCCCTTATTGTCATTGTTGTACCCCTGTAACCAGCATATTGTTCTTAGGTCTGCTAGGATTACATTGTGGCCCCACTAGGATTACATTGTAGCCCCATGGACTCCTATATATAGAGTAGAGGTTTTGTCATTTTTAATATCCAAGAATTGTTCATTTATGTAATGTACTGGGTCCAGAAGCACACCCAAAACAAGGAATGCATGTGGTTATAGGCCTCCAAGCACATGAACAAAACTACTTCCATGTAGTTATAACCCATGTTCTCTAGGTCTAATCATGCAATCTCGGGATCAGTTCCACCATTATAGTTTTTACCTCTAGACCACTCCCACAAATTCTTGACACTTTCCATAATCATATTTAACATGGAAACAAGGCTAAATATTTAATCTCAACTCAAAAATGCGACCTATACTTCCTAGAACATAGCAAACATTTTGTCAATCACATGGTAAACATGTAAGCTATAGGTCATGAATTCATACCTGATCATATAGTTCTGAGATTCATCTAAGAATCTGTTAGGTCCCTATATTACTAGTATAGTCCCTTATTGTTGTTAATGTAACCCTGTTATTGTTATTATTGTACCCTTGTAACCCCCATTTTGTTATTATTGTGCCCTTAAATTATTATTGTTAGGTCGGCTAGGATTACATTGTGGCCCACTAGGATTACATTATGGCCCATGGACTCCTATATATAGAAAGGAGGTTTTGTAAATTGTATCATCCAAGAATTGTTCATTTATGTAATGTATTGGAGGTTTCCCCCTCGAAGTGGCTTATTTCTAAGGCGTTGATATCTCTTTTCTTCTATTTTTGGAGCTGGTTACACAACATTTGGTATCGAAGACTTGGGATTCTAGGGTTTCGCTGCTCCAATCGGAGTCCTTACATGTGGCATTCAAAAAGAAAAATTGAGAGGGCTACTACGGTGTTAAATTTCGGATATTGAAGTCCAAATCCACAGAGATAATACAATTTCAATATCGAGCTCCTCAAAGCAAGAAAAAGGTGTGTATTTTTTCAAATTGCACAAGTCTTGTTTGAATAATCAAGTTAAATTGATCCCAAAGGCATATTGTAGAATAGATATCAGTATTGGATTCTAAAATGGCCCCTAAAAATAATTCAACACCCATTAAGCCTTTAGAAGGCTCTACTATGACTCATGAAGATGAAGAATGGCAACATGACATATAAAAATTACAAGAGCAAATTTCGCTCTCGCAAAGAACAACAAAAAATGAAATGGAAGTTTTGAAGAAAGGCGTGGAAACTAAGATGGATGGTTTGAAGAAAGGCGTGGAAGCTAAGATGATTGGTTTGGAAGCTAAGATGGATGGCATGGAAGTGGGCATGGAAGCTAAGATTGATGACATGGAAGCTAATATCGATGAGAAAATGGAAAACATGAAGAATTTTCTAAAAGCAGACATGGAAGGTTTGACAAAGTTTATACAAGAAAGGTTTCCTAATGGTGAAAAGATAGTAGAAGAACCACATGATGAGAACAAAATAAATGTTAATTGTGATTTCATAAACTCTAATGTTGGCGGGAAGAACCACCATATTCCAAAGATGGATATGAGGAAGTTTGATGGAAAGGATCCTGTAACATGGATACTACAGATGGAGCAATATTTTGATCTCCATAATGTACAAAACACACAAAAGGTACGCATTGCAACTTTACATCTAGAACAAAATACATTTGTATGGTATCAATGGCTTTGCTCCCGTAAAAAAATTGTCACTTGGTCAATTTTTACGGAGGAAATGATAGCACATTATGAGGATACAAAGAGCAACACCTTCTTTAGCCAATTGATAAATCTCAAACAAAAAGGCTTAGTGGGGCAACACATTGAGGACTTCCAAAAATTGAATATAAGGGTAACTAATATTCCAGAGGAACACAGGATTGATCTCTTCTTAGGTACTCTAAAGGATAACATCCAACATGAAGTTCGTGTTTTGGAACCTGATTCATTGGAGAAGGCATTCATGTTGGCAAGAAAAGTTGAATGTAAAATTATGGCGACAAGGAAGCCTACCACTCAATTCTATAAAGAAGGAAGTGTTGCTACGCCTAGATTTCCACAACCTACAAGGTTGACACCACAACAATTGGAAGAAAAAGAGCAAAAGGGCTTTGCTACAGTTGTGATAGAAAATACACTAAAGGTCATAAGTGTGCTGAGAAGAAATTATTTTACATAGATTGTGAAGAGGAAGAAGAAAATGAACAAGAAGAGGATATACACCAAGAACCAGCCCTAGAAGTGGAAGAAATGAATCCGACCATATCGTGTAATGCACTGGCAGGAATTACCACTCCTCAAACTCTCAAGATAGAAGGACATATCAAGAAGAAAAAGGTAATAGTGTTGATTGATTCAGGTAGCACCCATAATTTTATTCATCGTAAGGTAGCCAAGGAATTAAATTGTTTCCTATACCCAGCACCAGAATGTCAAGTGATGGTTGCAAATGGAGGAACTATAAATTGCTCTGGAAAATGCCATAATATTAAGCTAACCATGGGGGAATATGTATTGACTAGTCCAATGCTTTCCATTCCTATGGGAGGTGTTGATGTTGTATTAGGAGTACAATGGTTACAATCTCTAGGGACGGTAGCTTTTAATTTTCAAGAACTTTTCTTGAAATTTTTTTCAGAAGGAAAGGAAGTCGAATTACTGGGTATCGCAGGAAGCCAGGAAATATAGTAAGCTCTAATGTCATGACAAAGCTTCTGAAGAAAGAAAAATGAGGCGTAATTTCACAATTATGCTTACTAGAAGTTCCAACATCAAAATCATCTATCTCTGCAGATCTCCAACAAGTCTTGGACAATCATTCCAAGGTGTTTGAAACTCCCAAAGGACTCCCACCTATTCGTGATCATGATCATGCTATTCATTTGATTCCAGGAAGTGTTCCTCCAAACATCAGGCCTTATAGAGATCCTTACTTCCAAAAGAGCGAAATTGAACGTATGATTGCAGAAATGTTAGAGGCGGGTATAATTCAACCTAGTCAAAGTTCTTTCTCTGCTCCTGTAGTATTGGTACACAAGAAGGATAGATCATGGCGAATGTGTCCAGATTATAGGAGCTCAATAAGCTCACCATTAAAGACAAATTTCCCATTCCTATGATTGATGAATTATTGGATGAATTACATGGAGCAATTTATTTTACCAAGTTGGATCTTCGTTCAGGATATCATCAAATTAGAATGAAGACTGAAGATATTCCAAAAACAGTGTTTCGAACTCATGAGGGTCACTATGAATTTTTGGTCATGCCTTTGGCCTTACCAATGCACCTTCTACATTTCAAGGGTTGATGAATTCCATTTTCAAACCCTTCCTTAGAAAATTTGTGCTAGTATTTTTTGATGATATACTAATCTATAGCAGGTCTTCGAAGGATCATGTTGAACATGTTGACAGGGTGCTCAAACTATTGCAGGAGAAACAATTATATGCAAAAACATCCAAATGTTTCTTTGGAGTACAAGAGGTGGAATATCTGGGTCATATTATATCTCACGAGGGTGTTAAAGTAGACCCTAACAAAATTAAAGCCATTAAGGAATGGAAAGTCCCCAAGACAATAAAGCAGTTGCGAGGATTTCTCGGGTTAACAGGATACTATCGCAAGTTTGTTAAGAATTATGGGAGAATAGCAGCACCTCTAACAACATTATTGAAGAAAGATGCATTTTCATGGACTCCTGAAGCAACTAAGGCCTTTGAACATCTTAAAGAGGCAATGTGCCTAGCACCGGCCTTAGCTACGCCAGACTTCACAAAAACCTTTATTGTGGAATGTGATGCCTCAGGAAATGGAATTGGTGCAGTTTTAATGCAGGAAGGAAGACCCATTGCTTTTGAAAGTCGTCCAATCAAAGGAAAGTATTTACAAAAATCTATTTATGAGAAGGAAATGTTAGCAATACTGCATGCACTAAAGAAATGGCGAACTTACCTAATGGGAAGACACTTCAAGGTAAAAACTGATCATGATAATCTTAAACACTTTTTGGAACAAAGACTATCTTCAGAAGAGCAGCAAAAATGGGTCACAAAGATGTTGGGTTATGACTTTGAAATAATCTAAAAAAAGGGAAAGCTTAATGTTGTTGCAGATGCACTCTCAAGAAAGAATGAAGAGGTGGAAGCATTGCTTTGTGCCATTTCTATTATCCAACCAGATTGGATAACCGAAGCAAGAGATGAATGGAAGAACGACAAAGATGTATGGACACTCATTCAAAAGTTGCAGCAAGATCCTAGTACATCTGATACATTTAGTTGGAAAAATGATTCCTTATGGTACAAAGATCGCTTATATCTTTGTAAGAATTCCCAACTAAAACAAAATATTCTTCCGGAATTGCACACTTCTCCTTTAGGAGGACACTCAGGATTTTTAAAAACTTACCACAGGGTGAAGAAAGAATTTTTTTGGGATGGCCTTAAATCTGATATTCAAAAGTTTGTGGCGGAATGTTTGGTTTGCCAGCAGAATAAAGTGGAGACAATTAAGACCCCGGACTTCTACAACCTTTATCCATTCCAAGTCAGCGTTGGGAGGAGATTTCAATGGATTTTATCACAGGTTTACCTAAGTCTGAAGGAAAGAATGTCATCATGGTGGTAGTTGATAGACTTACCAAGTATGCACACTTTTGTGCATTATCTCATCCATTTACAGCAAGTACAGTTGCTACTACATTTGTGGACAGAATTCAAAAGCTACATGGAAGCCCAAGGGTTATTGTGAGCGACAGAGATCCCATTTTTACGGGAAATTTTTGGACAGAGTTATTTTCTTGTTTGGGTACTAAATTGGCTCATAGCTCATCTTATCATCCTCAATCTGATGGTCAAACTGAGATAGTAAATAAATGTTTGGAAGGATATCTTCGTTGTTTTGTATCTGATAAACAAACACAATGGGTCAAGTGGTTACCTCTCGCTGAATGGTGGTATAAGACTTCCTTCCATACTGCAGCAAAAATGACCCCATTTATGGCACTTTATGGATATCATCCACCATCGATCACATCATCTTTAAGGGAAAATTCGAAGGTTCAAGCAGTGGAAGATCACATCGAGCATCAGCAAGAAGTTCTCCAACTCTTAAAGGATAACCTTAATTTGGCACAAAATCGAATGAAACAACAGGCAGATCAACATCGCAGCGAGAGAAGTTTTGATGTAGGAGATTGGGTATTTTTACGCCTACAACCATATAAACAAATGTCCCTCAAGCAAGCTAAGAAGGATAATAAATTATCGCCAAAGTACTATGGTCCTTACAAGGTGTTGCAAAAGATTGGTACTATGGCATACAAATTGGAGCTTCCTGCTTCTTCGCAAGTACATCCAATTTTCCATGTTTCGTGCTTAAAGAAGGTTATAGGTGAAAATATTCAAGTTCAAACAATATTTCCAGAACTTGATGAGGAAGGAAAAATCATATTGGAACCGGAAGCAGTCACGGAAACAAGAACTCGACAACTACGGAATCGATCAATTTCAGAGTATCTCATCAAGTGGAAGAACTTACCCACTGAAGATTCTACATGGGAGGATGAGAATTTTATACAAAAGCACCCAGAGCTACTCAAGCGTTGAGGACAACATTTTTTTTGAAGGAGAGGGGCATGTTAGGTCCCTATATTACTAGTATAGTCCCTTATTGTTGTTAATGTAACCCCGTTATTGTTATTATTGTACCCTTGTAACCCCCATTTTGTTATTATTGTGCCCTTAAATTATTATTGTTAGGTCGGCTAGGATTACATTGTGGCCCACTAGGATTACATTATGGCCCCATGGACTCCTATATATAGAAAGGAGGTTCTGTGAATTATATCATCCAAGAATTGTTCATTTATGTAATGTATTGGAGGTTTCCCCCTCGAAGTGGCTTATTTCTAAGGCGTGGATATCTCTCTTCTTCTATTTTTGGAGTTGGTTACACAACAGAATCATCAAGAAGGCCCTATGCCCTATCCACATATCTACAACAACGCTTATTAGTCCATGCATTCATCAATCAATCAATAACTAAGAAATTCATAACAAGATTCATTAGAGATAGACATCATATAAAATACATATAACTATAAAATAAGAAGCATATAAATAGTGGAAAACAAGCATAATATTACCATCATAATCAATGCATATATTCATAGATCACCATTGTAAAATTTCTTATGTTAACATTGAAAAATACCAACCAAGTCAGGGAATTCCATGTACCACCCGACCATAGATTAGGTTGAACCAAATCTCTCTTTCAACAAATAACTTGTGCACCATATTCCAAGCATGAATGTGGGATATCATGGAAAAAACCAAAAAAAAAACAAACCACGGCTTCCAGAGGCCAAACCACCTCAAGCCTCAACCAGTGACTCCACCTCACGATTGAACATCACTAAAGTCAACCAGATTGGTATCTACCCAAGTTTTTCAGGTCTCCAGGAAGTAGTAACTCAACCAAAAACCTTACAATTCTCTTTAGTGTTTGTCTAACCCATCTCCAGGGACCAGTAACTCAACTCACCAAGGGTTCGAGGGCATTTGTCCCAACCTAGTCTCTAGGACTAGTAACTCAACCCAAGTTTCTCTAGTAATTCCAAAGGATTTGTTCCAACCCACAACCATAAGGAATTATGAGCACCATCCAAAAAATAATCAAGTGGAAAATCCCACAAACTATGGGTATCGAGGAAATCAAAAGGCAAGGATAAATCCACTTTCAGTGCAGGAAATCCTCCATTGCAATGACAACACAACTAGAAAATCACATGCATATACCATGCATCCATAAATGATCAAGAAAATTACACATGCAACATGTTACCTGAAAACAAACAAATTTTTAGTTATTGATCCACCTGTTCCCTTGCACTTTCCCTCTTTCCCCAAGTACATTTAAAACTAGAGTGCTCCAATTGTGCTCTAAGAAAAAATTAAGTGTGAAAGAATAAGAGAGAATGAGAGAATGAATGAGAGAGCCAAAGACTAAACTGACAAACGCTAACCAAGAAAAGTTTTGAAATGATCCTCACAATCCTTTTTATCATTGAGGCCTCTATTTTTGGCCTTTTCCTCTATTTTTACTTCAATTTCTCCTACATGCAAATATTTTACCTTTCATCTCCCTTTTCTCCTATTTTCCTTTATTTTCATAAATAAAATTCCATTTAATTCCACTTTTCCTTTGCCAATGCCTTTTCCAATTTCAATAGCCATTGATTAATCACCAGTGATACCCATAAATATTTTTTTACCAAAAATTTAGTTTCGAATACGTGTCCCATGACATTGGTATTATTTTTTTATCTACATAGGAAATCCACAAGGGGTTGTTACACTCTTGGACTCGTTTTCAATATTTTTTAGTTTCCTACAGTGTCATTCAGTAGGTTTATTTATTTGGTATAATTTATCCTAGAATCAAATCAATATGATGACTAATACTTCTCACACGTCACACCATATTTGTTAATTGATCAAAAATAATATCAAAAATTCATTTTCAACATTGCTTTTCTTTCATCAGATAAATCATCTAATTGTGTATTTGAAAGCACTAACTTTGGCTTACCAATTAGAATAAATTGTAATTCATTTTATTTTTTGATTTCTTGCAGCATCTCTTCCCACATATCATCAACATGCTTGGACCTACTTAATCCTCTTCCCCTTTATTTAATGGCACAACACATGCTTATGACCATATTTTTCCACGGTGTATATATTTATTTTTCCATCATGGTTAGCTCTCCTATCATATGGCCATGATATTCCTAAAAAAATGAGACAAAAATCCATATGAATAATATCACATATTATTTCATCTTTGTAACTTCTAATCTTAATATCTAACCTACTCTTTTCAATTGCTAGTATTTGGTTTCCTTTCTGCAGCCAAGATACTATATATGGAGTAGGATGTGTCATCCTAAACAATTCCAACTCATCCATCATCTCTGTAGAAACTAAATTTTTAGTACCACCATTGTCAATTACCATTTTTCAACATTTCACTTTAGATTTAAACATTTTCCTGAACAAACTTTCCCTCTATGTTGGTTCATGAATTTATTTCTTATCTATAACCAAGACTCTCTTCATCATTATTGAATCACCCATCTCATGATTTTCTTGTTTTAGCTCTACCTTTTTTGTCTCTTATTTATATTTTTCAATATGTGCTCCTCTTTGATTTGTTGACTTGTTCTTAGGAAAGTCCCATGAAAAATGTCCTATTTTCCCACATATATAACATCTTATTTATCTTCTTTTACCTATGTCTCTCTAGAAGAACATTGTACCCCTTTCTTCTCCCCCTTTAGGTGATTGGATGCTACAGCTTTCCATTTTTTCCTTTGGATTCCAGAATCTTCCTCTGTTGAAAGATCCCTTTCCCTTTGCTAGAATATTTCCTCCACTTTATAACCTTTATTTTATAGTTAATTTATCCTCTACTATTAAATCTTCCTAAGAGGAATAATCCACTATATTCAGGGGAAAGAGGTCAATATTATATTAGATATCATATATTAGGCCATTTATATATCCAGCTACGTTCTCAACATCTTCGATTATGTTTCCTACCCTGATATTTAGTTTGTAGAATTATTCAGTGAATTCATTTACTATCATGGCCTTTTATCTTATACTTTTCAATTACATGAACAAATTTAGCCGGTAGTCCTTTTGCATGAATTTTCTATTAAAATTGGCCACCATATTTTCCCAAATTTTAATTTTGTGCCTTGTCTTTCTTCCTTTCATCACCTTGCCGCTCATCCCACCATATGGTTCCATGACCCTTTAATCTCACCGCCATGTACTTAACCTTTTGGTCATCTTTCACATCTTCGTAGTTGAAGTATTTATCCATCACATCGACCCAATCAAGCAAGTCATCCATGTTCATATTTTCATGATATATAAGAACTTCCATTTTTGGCATGGATCCCTCCTTCATAGCCATCCATATTAACTACTCCTCTACTAACACTTCTCCGAGTGTTCCCTCTATTTCCTCTTTGAAACTAGTATATTCACTCTCAATGTTAAGTCCTTATATTAATAGTGTAGTCCCTTATTATGTTAGTGTAGCCCCACTTATTGTTATTGTTGTACCCCTGTAACCCCCATATTGTTATTATTGTGCCCTTACATTATTATTGTTAGGTCGGGTTAGGAAGGCATCAGGCCCTACTCAGATTATATGTGACTCCTGACTCATATATATAGAAAGGAGGTTTTTTCATTTGTATCATCCAAGAACTGCCTATTTGTAATGAATTGTGTGTTTCTCAAGTGGCTCATTTATAAGGCGTTTATATCTTTTCTTCTCTATTTTTGGAGTCAAGCTACAACATTGTACATTTCCACTATAACTTTGTTTCATTGTTTGAAACAAGAATTTGCAGTGTCAAACTAGAGGTACTGCAAATTTCAGAGCTTGGTTCGCAATATTTTCGGAGATATCATCTGTGGAAGTTAGGTCTTTTTTCAAGCTCCTAAACAGGTCATCGTGGAATTTTCGCTATCAATGTTTTTTCTACGAAGGTTCAGAATCTGAAATTCATATGGTGTGAAGCTGAAATCCTGAGGAAATTCTTCAAAAAATTTCAGAGCTTGGTTCGCAATATTTTTGGAGATATGATCTGTGGAATGTAGTGCTTTTTCAAGCTCCTGAATTTCATCTCAAAGAGCTGATCGTGGGAAAAGTTCAATAACTCTCTCTCTGGGCAGTGGATTTGAGTTCTGTAAAAAGTGGTCACAAGTACACGGACTTTAGTTTCTTGGCTATCAGTTTCAGAGACAAAGGATGAAACAGTGACACGTGGCAAGTCTTACAAGTTTTCTCTACTGAACCAGTCCAGAATTAAGTCATTGTAAGAGATTGGACACAACTTTGTCTCGGGGAATCAAAATTAGATCAGACCTGTGGCATTTGAAAGAAGCTTCAGAGGGCTACTACAGGGCTGAATTTTAGATATTGAAGATTTTCAATTACATATATAATTCAATTTCAATATCGAGATCCTCAAAGCAAGTAAAAGGTGTTTATTTTTTTTCCGAATTGCATAAGTCTTGTTTGAAGAATCAAGTTGAATTGATTCCAAGGGCATATTGGAGAATTTTTGTCAGTAATGGGTTCTATTATGCCTCCTAAAAATAATTCCATACCCATTAATCCCTCAGAAAGCTATACTATGACGCATGAGGAGGAAGAATTGCAATATGAGATATCAAAATTACGGTACCAAGTGCAACAAGTTTCGATCTTACGAAGAGCAATAGAAGATGAAATAGATGGTTTAAAAGCAGAAATGGAGGTTAATTTGGATGGTTTGAAGGATCAAATAATAGCTAATATGGATGATAAATTAGTGGAAGATCACAGCGAGCATCAACAACAAGTTCTCCAACTCTCAAAGGATAACCCAACTTTGGTGCAGAATCTAATGAAACAACAGGAAGATCAACATCATATCGAAAGAAGTTATGAAGCAGTCATAGAAACAAGAACTCGACAAGTATGATCAATTTCAGAGTATCTCAGCAAGTGGAATAACTTTCTTGTAGAAGATTCCACATGGGAGGATGAGAATTTTATACAGAAGCATCAAGAAATAATCAAGCGTTGAGGACAACACTTGTTTGAAGGAGAGGGGCATGTTAAGTCCATATATTAATAGTGTAGCCCCTTATTATGTTAGTGTAGCCCCCCTTATTGTTATTATTGTACCCCTGTAACCCCCATATTGTTATTATTGTGCCCTTACATTATTATTGTTAGGTCGGCTATGATTACATTGTGGCCCCACTAGGATTATATTGTGGCCCCATGGACTCCTATATATAGAAGGAGGTTTTTTTCATTTGTATCATCCAAGAATTGTTCATTTATGTAATGTATTAGAGGTTTCCCCCTCAAAGTGGCTCATTTATAAGGCGTTTATATCTCTTTTCTTCTCTTTTTGGAGTTGGTTACACAACACTCAATAATGTCTACTACATCCAATTTCCTAGGTGGCATGTTCACTTTAACCTATGCATTTCTTCCTCAATTTAGATATATAAATTGGCTCTAATACCACTTCATGTAGCATACACACATAGAAAAACCCTCAGCTTGGTTCCTTGGATCAGTTTAGCTCTTGAACTAACTAGCCTACAATCCCTTTCTTTCACCACGAGACCCAACTTCTAGGGCATTAGAGGAAATTGTAGCCTAAAAGTGCCAATGAAATTTTATCATAATTTCTATGTCATAATATGTAAACTAATAAAAATCATTTAAATTTAAAAATAGGTACATGTAAATTTTTTGGAGGGAAAAGAAGAAAAAATACCTTTTTAATTGTATTTTTGGCTTATCTCCTTATAGGTTTACTCACATTTTAAGTGTAGGCACTCATTGGATGCATAATTAAATTCCACATCCAATTAGTGCCCATTATGCATGCTTTTGAGAAGATCCACATTGATAAAAAATGAAAATGAATAAAAAATGTGCTTAACACACTTTTTAAATGTATATTCATTCTTTATGAATGTGGGTCTTCTCAAAAGTATGCATAATGGGTACTCATTGGATGTGGAATTTTATTCCGCAACCGACGGGTGACTACACCTGAAATTTGAGTAAATCTATAAGAAGATAAGTCAAAAATACAATTAAAAATGTAGCTTTATTTTTTTCCCTCCAAAATTCATAACTCTTATATTATTATTTTAACTATTATATTATAATTTTTCCTTAGGAGCCACTTTTAGGTTTAAATTTCATCTAATGACTCTTCATCACTTTGGGCTAAATTTCTTCTTGACTGTGTGATCATAAAGTGATCAAATCCAGCTGTCTTCTGCCACTATGGGGGCGTGGTGACCCCTTACATCAATAGAGGTTGGGGGTGGATTCATCCATAGCACGCAAAATTAATTGGACGATAGGGATTTTGTGGAGGAAATCAATGCCTCTAATGGATTGCGACGGGTGTACCCTGTGATGTAAGAAAATAAGGGGGAGGGGTTGGGGGTGCAGTCCATGATTAAAAATCACCCTTATGTAACCCATTGATATTTCTCTCATTGGGATTCAAACCATCCCTTTTACCCAGGTCTAATATATTCACTCATGATTTGATTTACTTTGTAGACATATATATATATATATATATATATATATATATATATATATATATATATATATATATATATATATATATATATATATATATGCTTTCAACCACAATGAGTTTCATCGACATCATGATTCCTTCTCATGTCATAAGAATTTGGAGCACCAACCAAGTAGTGTGGAATACTTAGCCAACCATTGATGTAAACTACAAAAAAAAATATCCTCTACAATGGGTGGTTTCCCACACTATGGAAAGGCTTATTCAATTATCTCCAAGATTATTTGAGTGCCTTGGTTCGATCCAAAACTTACGACTATGTGTGTGTGTGTGTGTGTGTGTGTGTGTGTTTGTAACACAAAGACTAAGTGAATTTATAGGTTTATTTTATATTTTCCACCCACTCTTCACAATAGTGTTAGTTTAGGCACAGGTGAATTCAACACATGTTCAACCATCACTCCTTTTACAGACATATATATAATACATGCTCAACAATTTTCTAGACCAGAAAATAGACTATTGTGTTTTGTTTTACACGAAGTTGCATAGATAAAGTGGCATTTCACAAGTTTGAGGAAGTTGTCAATATTAGATTTGTTTTCTTCTTTTACATCTCTTATCTATAAACAAAATATTTCCATGAGAAATAATGGATTTGTAACTAATGTTGGGTAGTGAAAGAGGTATGAAATTATTGTGTATTTACTCATTTTTTACCATAAATATACTCCTGTTTTCCTTGGAAAGGTAATTTATCATAGGAATTACAATAGAATTAGAAAGTTTCATGATTAATACGAATAGATGACTAAAGGCTACTTTTTGATTGACAAACAGGAATTCAGAGAGGTGAATAGCTGTACCAAAGGCGGGGTTGAGAACAATCTAACTGCTGCTCCATCAGCATTGAATCATATCCAGCCAAAGGCAAGGAGATCTGAACGAATAGCCCAGAAAGGACAGGGAACAACTCGGCCTCAGTCAGCACAAACAGAATGATGACTAAACACAGAGGAGAGAATCCCTCAGGATCTTTCGATCCTGAGGGATCGCTGTTCAAACTCATCTTGTTCCTTGATTGGTCCGTCGAGATTTGATATATAAAGCCACGTCCTTTAGTGATAAAAAGAGGACAGATTGTTGTTGAAGTTAAGAATTGGTCGAAAGACTTTACATTTTCTCTATTTTATTAACTCTCTGTTTTGAGAGAAACCTTTTTGTAAAACTTTATATTGGTTTAATATAAGGAACGCGTTTTATCTACCTTCTACAGTTCTGAATTAGCCCAACAATATTTCACTGGCACTAAGGGCCCGACTCTGGTGGAATCACTTTGTTGTTTGTATTTTAATCTTTGCTCATTGTCGTGTGGAGTGCGCTTAATGTTTGTTTTGATTACAGAATTGGTTTATTTTTTATCGGATCAAATACAGAGTCATTTCTGTTTCATTTCTTTACAAGAATCATAATTCGCAGTTCGATTATCTTGTTGTTACTATAAAGCTTCGTTGACTTGTATCTGATTTGAGTTGTTGTTCCTTTAATTTATAATCTGTTATAATTGATTTTTGCGTGGTGAGAAGCTATCGACAGAATTGAAGTAGAGAAATCTAATGCCTTGAATATGTTAGAATTGTAATTGTTGTTCATTTCACGTTGTTGTTCCATTTATGTTCATTACTTATTCATAGTCTTTGATTAGCAAACAAATGAGTTGTAGTTACATGTTGCTGTCCCTTTTCAGATTGCGTTTCTTTTAATTTTCTTTCATTGAATCTGCTTTAGGATCTCCAACTGTATAGGATAGAGGCTTTTGCTTCCAAGTCCCCAAATTGGTCATCTGGCATCGATTTCTAAGGGAAAGAGTTACTGCTACTGCATCCCTGATCGATGTTCTGCAAGATTGAAGTAGTTTAATCTTTCCATTCATTTCATTGTAATTAGGTTTCTTTCCAAGCATTTGTTACTTTTTTTTTGTTACTTCATACTACATCTTCACAGCATTGCTCTTAGACAATTGCAGCCTCAGAGAGAGTACACTGTTGAAATAAAAAGACGCTCCCGGATTGATGATTAATGTAGGCTAATTAGTTGTTCAAAAGATACCTTTTTATGACTCGACATTTTGGCGTTGTTGCCGGGGAGAGTGTATGCCATTTTAAAGGAGTAATACGCAGCTTATTTTCTTCTGCTTGTGGAGAATTGGGTATGAAAGATGGAAGGTAAGGACCTACACACTGGGCAAGAAACACACTTGCTCGCAGCTCGCTTCACATCAGAAGTAGGTAAGCTTATTTCTTTAGGTAGGAATGAAGGTTTGTTTCTTTGAATGAATAAATCAACTAAGCGAAACAAAATTCCTCCTAAAACTGAAAAACCTAAGGGACCGGTGACCCTTGGGTGCACAACCTTTATTGACGAAATCCTTAAAAAAACTGAATCTCAGCCATCAGTAGGATTTAAAAGAACTACTTCTAAACAGCCTACTACTTCCCTTCAGGCTACAAGGTCACCATTTGAAGCCTTTCCTGAGATACACAGTCAAACAAGGGGAATTGATCAAGATTCCCAAGAAATTGAGAATCCTTGCATAAGTTTCCTTCAAGAAGGGAACTCTAGCAATCTCCGAGAAGGAGAAGGGGAAACGGGAGAAACTACAAACTTGGAATCTCCTATTGAAACTGCCCAAACAATAAGCAGCCTAGATAAGGGAAGTGATGTTCAACTTATTCAGAACCAAGGTCCTGAATCACCTCAAACAGTAGGTCGACAAGAAATACTTATTATCCCAGACAAAGGGAGTGCTGTGAAAGCCATTCCTGCCTCTGCTCGTCAACCTAGAAATTATTTGGAAATCCCAGAGGGATATTGACATATCTTCGATCAAATGGCCCAGAACCAAAATCAGAATCAGCAGCAGACCTCTACGCTGCAATATCCTATAGTAGATAATGCAATCAACACACCCATGAAAGCTATTCTTCTTCAACATATTCCCACATTTCACGGCTTAACATCAGAGGACCCAGATGCATTTTTATTTGAGTTTGATGTGTTGTGCAGAGGATACGATTACACCGATGCCCAAAAACTAAAACTATTCCCTTCTACATTAAAAGGGGCAGCCCTACGATGGTTTATGGGATTAGGTGGGGGTGTCATAACTGATTGGGATCATATGAAGGCTGCATTTTTAAAGAAGTATCAAGATTATTGCAGGTCTCAGGAATTAAAAGATGAGATATTCCAAATGACAGCAAAACCAAACGAGACCTTGGAAGAGTATGTGAAACGGTTTCAATATAATCTTCAGAGATCCCCTTATGCATCTTTACCCTTACCTGATAATGTTTTGAAAACCACATTAATTAGGGGAATGAAATATTAATGGGTTGAAACATTGAATATTATGGGAAAAGGTGATATATATCAGGAAAGTTATCCTAACATCATTGATTTGTGTATCTGGAGTTCGAGGGGCAATACAAGGTTGAAATCAACAGAATGTGATATAATCACAAGGGAAAATAAGACCTCTAATGAAGGTGTGACTCGTGCAGAGATTGGAAATCTGCTAGAAGACTTTAAGACAGACATACTTGGGACTCTAACAACACAGTTCGATATTATGCAAGCCAAACAGAAACAGGCAGAAGCATAGCAGAACGTGGCAATATTCTGTCCCAGATGTAGAAAGAAGCACAACCACAAATTATGTCCGTTGGATGTGATTAAAGTCTGCGCCATTTGCATGAAAGATCACCCTACAGAAGAATGTCCTTCGCTTCTTGGCCTAAAAGAAGTTTATAAGGAGGAAGAAGAGGAATCAGAAGTGGTATGTCTGCTTAATTAGTGCCGAAAATGGCATCCATGACCATCAGGTATGCCAAATGATCCATTTTCTTTTCAACCTCCTCAATATAATGCTAAAAAATATAGTGGGATGTGGTAGAATCAACCATCTTTCCCTAATTGGTCACAACAGCCATTTCCTCCCACATCTTGGCCAAATCAAACAAATCAAAATAATTGGCCTAGCTTTCCTTTCTACCCACCTTTCTGGCCTACACAATGGTCCCCTTCTACTTCCCAGAGTCAGGCCTGGCAGTCAAACTGGAAAAAACCTACAAATCAGCCAGCTGGATCAATTCCTCTCTCTCAACCTACACTGCCAGCTCTATATATAAATCCCCATACCAATTTAAGACCACAGCTCCCAGCCCAACCCAACCCAAACCTAAACAATAGGCCAGTTCAGTCTGTTCAAATAATGGAACCCCTAGAAGTGGAAACTGAACTGAGGGAGTGTAATGATCTTCAATTAAGCTCTGGGCGCATAGTTGAAACAGAGAGAAACAATGATGTCCACATTGAAGATCCGTTACCTGTAGAACAAACAGTACAAAGTGAGAAGGAAGTTCAGCAACAAAATCAACAATGAAATCAACAACAAGTAATAACTTCCTCTCCACCATTCCCAGAAGGATTAATTATACCTCGTCCATTAGAACAACCTAATTTTGATCTTCTGGGAGAATTAAAAAAAAATTGTATAAAAATCCCTCTCCTCAAAGCTATTCAAGATATTCCTATATATGTAAAAACTATTAAGGAATTATGCATAAAGAAGCCAAAGAGGAGAACAAAAACTAATCCTACTGTCTAAATAGTCGGTACATTATCTAACTTATTATCAGGAATGGAAACACCCATCAAATATGAAGACCCAGGAAATCCAATAGTGACAGTGAAAATCAATGGCCAATCATTTCCAAATGCCTTAGTTGACATGGGGGTAGCAATCAACATTTTAACAACCACCACCTGTCAAAAACTTGGCATTACATCACTGAAACCAACAACAACCTTGTTGGAATTGGCTGACTGATCAGTAGTCAAACCAGAAGGTATACTACAAGATCTAATGGTATCTATAGATTCCTGGGAATACCCAGCAGACTTCCTGGTTATCAATCCAAAGAATCGACTAGATGGACATCCGTTAATTCTAGGTAGACCTTGGTTGGCAACTTCCGATGCTTATATTGGATGCCGACAAGGCAACATGACAATTAAAAGGGGAAATTATGTCAAGAATCTAGCCCTATATCCCCCAGCCCAGCCAAGTCGATCAATAATCAAAACAAGAAAACCACCTGCATCATATCTTATGGAGAATATGATATCACCTCTAACCATAGAAAATGC
The DNA here is from genome assembly GCA_034641835.2 of Pinus albicaulis. Lineage (NCBI taxonomy): Eukaryota > Viridiplantae > Streptophyta > Pinopsida > Pinales > Pinaceae > Pinus > Pinus albicaulis. The sequence continues at coordinate 23,885,593 of CM076572.1, read as the reverse complement.
TCTTGATTTTAAAGATCAAATAGAGGATGATATCATTAATAATTTTATCAATAATTCACAAATCAGATCTCATTTGCAATGTCACATGATCAAAGCAACATTCGATAAAGAAGAAGAAGAAGATCCTTTCAAAGATATTCCTAATCAAACAATACCTACTACTTCTATGAGCAATAGCAAGGTTGTAGAAATTGAGCCGGGAAAAACTTTAAATATTAATAAAAATCTCACTACTGAACAAGAAGAGAAATTGGTCCAATTATTACGAAAATACAAAGCAACCTTTGCATGGGATTACCCCGATATGAAAGGAATTGATCCTCAATTGTGTACTCACCACATTTACATTGAAAAATATGCAAGACCCATTCGCCAACCTCAAAGGAGACTAAACCCTCACCTTAAAGATATTGTGAAAGCTGAATTACAAAAACTATTGGATGTTAATTTCATCTACCCAATATATGATAGCAAGTGGGTCTCCCCATTAGTGGTAGTACCAAAAAAGAACGGAAAGTGGAGGATATGTGTAGATTACCGTGAACTTAATAAGGCAACACAGAAAGACCACTTTCCCCTTCCTTTCATTGACCAGGTATTAGACACATTGGCAGGGAAGAAATTCTTCTCTTTCCTCGATGGCTTCAGTGGGTACAACCAAATTCAGATTGCCCCTGAAGATCAGGATAAAACTACTTTTACCTGTCCATGGGGGACATTTTCCTACCGAGTCCTACCTTTTGGCCTATGCAATGCTCTTGCTACATTCCAAAGGGAAATTCTCAGCATTTTTGAGAACTTAATAAATGAAGGCCTCAAAGTATATATGGATGATTTCACACCCTATGGGGATGACTTTGAGCCTGCATTGGAAAACTTAGAAAAAGTATTGCAAAGATGTATTGACACTAGGCTTTTCTTAAGCAACGAAAAGTGCCTTGTGATGATGACCGAAGGAGTTATCTTAGGGCATTATATTTCACTAGATGGAATTCAAGTAGACCAGGCTAAAATTCAAATACTCTTGTCAATTCCTACACCTACTACACAAACGGAGGTACGTAGCTTTCTGGGATTTTCTGGTTACTATAGAATATTTATAGAACATTATTCTCGAATAGATGCACCTTTATATGCACTGACTGGGAATGTTGATTTCATTTGGATAGATAAATTTGACAATGCCTTTAATGATCTGAAGAAGCTCGTTTCAACAGCCCCAATGCTGAGGGGACCAAATTGGAATTTTCCATTCCAAATTTCATCTGATGCCTTAGACACAGAAATTGGAGCAGTACTTGGGCAGGAGGAAGACAATAAGCCATATGAAACCTACTATATTAGAAAAAATTTATCCCCTGCTGAATTAAATTATACTGTGACTGAGAAAGAATTTTTAGCTGTAGTTCATGCTATAAACAAATTTACACATTATATAACAGGGTATCCTATAGTACTATATATTGATCACTCTGCCATTAAATTTTTAGCAAATAAACCTATTACAAACGTAAGAGTGACAAGATCGTTGATTTTACTATAGGAATTCAACATCACAATCAGAGATCGACCTGGGAAAGAGAACCCTGTAGCTGATTTTATGTCAAGAATGCCAAAGACAACAGATATAGAAGCAGTTGAAGACCACTTTCTAGATGAACATCTCTTCGCTGTTACTATCAGAACACCATGGTATGCTGATATAGTGAACTATTTGGAAATAGGTAAATTACCTAAACATCTGTCCCTTAATGAACGTAAGAAAATAATACACCGTAGTACCCGCTTCTCCTGGATTGGAGGTCACCTATTTCATACAGGTGCAGATATGCAAATAAGGAGATGTGTTAGGGAGAATGAGGTATTTGACATCTTGAAAGCATGCCATGATGGACAGTGTGGCAGACATTTTGCAAATCGTAGAACTGCCCATAAAGTTTTACGAACAGGCTATTATTGGCCTACTATCTTTAAAGATGCTAAAAAATTCGTGCAGGATTGTGATAGCTGCCAAATGGTAGGTCGCCCTGGGCAGTCTAATGAAATGCCTCTGAACCCCCAACTAGTCATCGAACTGTTTGAACGTTGGGCTCTTGACTTTGTTGGTCCTATTAGCCCCCCATCAAACCAAAAAACATATATCCTAGTTGCAACTGAGTATGTCACCAAATGGGTTGAAGCAGAAGCTCTGTCAAAATTTACAGAGGACTTTGTAATACAGTTTCTTTTCCAAATCTTTGTACCCTATGGCCTCCCAAGGGACATAATCACAGATGGAGGACCACAGTTTGTAGGTAACAAATTAGCTGAAACATTGCAAAAATACCATGTTCAGCACAATATTACGACTCCATATCACCGATAGGCCAATGGCCAAGTAGAGAGCACGAACAAAGTAATCGAATCTATATTAACAAAAACAGTAGCCTCTCATAGACAAGATTGGGCCTACAAATTTCCAGAAGCATTGTGGGCATATCGAACAACGTGGAGACCTACCACAGGGTATTCACCATACCAATTGTTATTCATATAGGAACCCATATTTCCTATAGAATTCGAAATTCAAACATTACGAACAACTCAAAAGGTGGGTCTAAATTTAAATGAAGCCCAGGCTAAAAGACTACAGCAAATTAATGAGCTATATGAAATTATACTCTCTTCTCTTCAGCACACAGCATTAATCCAACAACAGAGAGCCAAATGGCATGACGCCCATATCAAAGAAAATATCTTCCACGAAGGAGACTGGGCACTCCTATATGATTCCAGGTTTCAGGATTTCCCAGGAAAACTACAGACACGATGGCTTGGACCCTATGAAATACAAAAAGTGCATGATAATGGCACTGTTACATTAGTTACCATTGACGGATCTGGACATTCCTTTAAGGTAAATGGTCATTGAGTAAGATTGTATCATAAACCGCTTACCCGGGAATCCTTTTACCAACAGTTACGGGAATATTCTACCATGGAAACTCTCGCTGAAGGGGATAACTCCTCCTCGGCATCAGTTTGATAAATCATCTCTTTTCTTAATTTTTTCACATAAAGCATTTTTTTCGTTTTTCGATTGTTGTTTTATGGAATTTGTTTTTAACATTCTGTTAATATTACTGCTTTATTTCTTCATCGTTTGTTTCATGAAATTCGGTTTCTTCAAAAAAGAAAAAGAGAAAAAAATATGTTTATTCCATTTGTTTTGTTGTTCCTTTCTAAAGGAACAACACCGCTGTTGTTCCTTTCGAAAGGAGCAGCAATTTCGCAGACCGCTGATGTTCCTTTCGAAAGGAAAAACAGTTTCATAGAGCGTTTTTTTTGTTCCTTTCCAAAGGAACAGCACTTCCGCAGAGTATTTTTTTGTTGTTCCTTTTGAAAGGAACAACAGTTTCACAGATTGTTTTTGTAGTTCTTTTTTTTAAGGAACAACACTTTTTTTGTGGATTGTTTTTTTTTTTGTTTTAAGCCAGCATTTTTATTTTTTTTATTACTTTTATGAAGGAAAATATATTATTTATATACAATCATAAAAATTAAAGCTTACTGTAATAAAAAAATCAAAAGAAATCGTCATTTTTTTAAGAAAATTGTCTAGTAATGATAAGAAAAAAAAGTAAAAAGGGCATGATCAATAACATAACTTTGCTATTTTTACCATTGAATTAATCTAATTGATTATTTTTATCATGATTGGTTCTTTCCCATATGCTATAAATTTCTTTGATGTCTATCTATGGAATAGGAATAAGGGCATAATGTTTTTTTCTATTGAGATGTTAAGACTTCTTCCACCATCCCTACTCTTAAGGAGTGTTGAGTCATCCTTTATGAATAACTGAGGAAAAGTGTTGCATAAAAAAAAAAAAAAGAGAGAGAGAAAAAAACATTTACATATTCTTAATAATTTTGCAGATAGAGGATAGGGGATCTCATCAAGAGCCAGCCTACTGTGATCATAGGGAAGGCAGTGAAGTGGCACTCCCATAATGGCCATCAAACCAGGGAAATGGTCCAATAGACAATTGAAAAAAAATCAAGAAGTCCTTGGAACAGGAGGTCTCATCACGAGCTGGCCTGCCCACCTTTCACTTCTTCCCGGTGAACGACATTGTGGTTTATCTGGTCACCAAGTTAGCACAATGGCCTCCATCATGATATTCAATAAAAAAAAGGGGCACTTCCTCAGCATAAATAAAGGACAATGGTTCTGTGGGTAAGAAAGAAACTCTGTCAAGGTTGTGGACACCTGTGGGCAGCAGAGCTCTGCTGATGGTATTGGAGTCACATTTATACACATCAGTAGTTATATTTAACCCTTTTCCTATATATTTATTTAAATTTCAAATGAAATATGAATCCCTTACCTTTCCCTCCGAACCTATTATACATGAAAATCATTATAAATCGATCATATTAGTTCAAAATGGTAAATAACACAATTGTATTTATGTTTATTTTATGTTGTCCCTTCTCCTCATATTTGAATCATTAAAAAATGATTTTCTATTTATTAATGATTCATCACATGCATTGATTTCAGTAATTGCTGTAATTTGATTGAATGTATCATAATTACGCCTGCTTTTGACTGTTGTACTGCTATTGAGCCACACATGCTCCTCTCAATTGATGGTTGAGGGCGACCTTTCATTCATTCGGGGGGCACGGATGTCTGCATAAAAAATAAACTCCAAGATTCCCTTACCTGTATACGGATTAAAATCCCTACATTTTAGGAAATAGAAAATTTTCAACAAACTGTGCTGTGTTGTTCGATTGTGATTACTGTGTGTTGAGAAATTAACAGAATGTAGAAATGGGAGGATGGCCAATTCACAGTGAACCGCAAGTATTGATCATCTCTGATACTGCACGAGCAATTTTAGAAAGACTGGGGTGGATTACATATTTCTTGAGAATGCAACAACCCCACGAAGCAGTGGCCACCAAATTTTTATTGAACCTGTAGGAAGGATCCTCCATGGTCAGAGGAAGGAAAATAGCTATATCCGATGAGATAATTGCAGAAGTATCTGGCATTCCCACGCAAGGGACTATTTGGACTCAGAAGAAGATTAGGATTCGTGAAGCCATAAAAATTTTTCAAGATGATGGACAGATGTTTGTTATCAAAGGTAAAGGAGTCCAGCCAGCGTCATTAGGAGAACCATGGATAGAGTTGGCCAAGATTTTGCAGGCTTACATAACGTGCGACGGAAGAAAGGATGTGGTAATACATCGCCACCTTAAGCTACTAGCTGTATTAAAACAGAAATGCACCATTAATTTGCCTGCATTTTTAAATTCTTTGTTGTGTGATACTGCTTGTGGTATAATAAAAGCCCAACATGCAGATATGGTGGTCAGCCACCATTGTTTAATTTGTTTAATAGTGAGTCATAGCCTCGCCCAACAACAGTCCAACTAGGAAGAATTAATATTTTCCATTGACAGAGGGTTAGCTCTACCCATTCCAAAACGGAAGAGGATGGTCGGCTCAATTGCTGAGCCTTGTACTCATAAACAGTCCCTTCGGTTGAAACGAAATAGAAGGATGGTGGAAGGACTTTTGGGCAGTAGCAGCCAGCCCTTGGAAATGCACAGCTCAGAGGAGGAACAGCCTCCACAATTAGAGGGAGTAAGCCCTCGTACTGATGAGGAAGAACAATTGGAGGGAGTAAGCCCTCGTATTGATGAGGAAGAACAATTGGAAGAAGAAATTCGCTACTCGGATGAAGAGGAAATAAGTCATCATACCGGTAGTGAAAAATAATCCAGTGCAGAGGAAGCAGATAATAAGGAAGAAGGAATCGAAGGAAATTATGAAGAAGAAGAATTTGAGGGAGAAATTCAGTATTCAGATGAAGAGGAAGGAAGTTATCACTCATGTGAGGAGGCTGAGGATAATCATAGCAGTAATCAGGATGAAATAGAGTTGGCCGAAAATATTATCGTAAGCCCTTTACAGGAAGACTAATTGGCCCAGATTTTGGCCAATATGAGTGATTATGCACAGCCTCACAGCCCCTTGGATCTCAATATTGATATTAATCAACTACCAGAATACTCTGCTATTGATAAAGAAACAGTTGGAGAAAAACTGAATGAGACAACAAACCCTAGTGAAGCTAGGGTTGCTTCTCCTGAGGGATGTGAGTAGGAGAAAGAAAAAACTGAAGCTGGAAGCCCCCAGGAGATTGGAGCATTAACTGAGAATATGATTTTAGGAGAATTGAGCCAAGGGCATATGAATGTAGAAGAGGAGCCCCAAGGAGAAGAACAAGAAGAGAATTTTACTGAAGGCACGGCCGATAGGGGCCAAAATTCTATTGAGAAAATAGGGTTGGATAAAGGAATGGTTGTTCCATTAAGAAAGAAGAAGAAAACAACTGAGATTGAGAAGCTTCGTAGAGAACGAATAAAGCTTCATAAACTAGTAGAACAGCTCAGGCAAACCATTAGGTTTCTGAGAATGAAACACATGCCCAAGCGAGCCCCTAAGAGAAGAAGCATTGCTATCAAAGGAAGCTCGAAAAAGAGAAGAGTGGCCGCTGATAGGAACCTCCAAGTTACAGAAGAAACCATACTTGAGCCTAATTATGAGGATGCAGAGCAACAAACAGCTGTTCCAACACAAGTTGTTCCAGAGGAACCGATTTTGAGTGAAAATATGCAATCTGGCAGTCAGCACACTTTCAGTGAGCTGACACTGGCCAGACTTCAAGAAGAATTGACAGAGGCCCGAATAGAAAGGCAGAGACTGCAGGAAGATACTGTCCCAAGAAAAAAGATATCAGGAATTGCAGCAGCAAATGAGAACTATTCATGAAGCAGAAACTAAAGCTCATGAAAAAGGACAGAAAGTAGAGGTAAAGGCTGATAAGGTAATGAACCAACTAAAAATAGCCTACACTCAAATGGACACTCTCTGCTCCTTGTATACTGATGTCTTAGCCTGTAGATGCCCCGCCAAAAACTATTCTTTGTTTTTACTAGAAAGATATTTACAATTAAAGATCAAGGCAGTTGGGGCAGGGAAATCCATAGAGCTAAAAACAATAGATGAATTGATATCATGCTGCAAACTTTATGGGATCAAAGTACAGCGCCTGTTATGTGAATTTTAATTGCATAACCTAATACTTGAAAATGACTGTGATTCAAACCCTAGCCCTTTTATTGGAGATGCTCAGTTTCAGGCATTCAGTTCCTTTGCTGTAAATCAATTAAAATGGCTTAAAGCTTATAACGCCTTTCACAGGCAGGAAAATGGATTAGATCTATGGGTCAGAAATAAACCTCGAGACCCACTTCAATTTTGGGCTAGACAGAAAAGTTTGATGACAAAGGAAGGCGTTACCCAAACTTTGGGGCCTGTCCACAAATCAATCATTTTGAATGGAACTGATTATTTTTCATCCATTAGGAACCAAGCTTATATAGCAGCCAAGGTCCAGTGGAGAACCTCGAATCAGAATGTGCAAAATAGGGAACCATTTAATTATAGAAACTTTGGGCTAGCTGCAGACCGTTTCATTTCCTATAGCCATCTTGTTTTAAAAGAAGGACCATATTCGTTAGGATGTAGGTTCTGCAGCCCTATTGCATGGTACCCTGATTCAGACTACAAAACTATTTATGAACTTCCTGAAGGACATACAGAACATGTCTTTGAGGAATTAGTTGCACTATATGGTTTTAGGCCTGTGGATGACAAACCTTATTCGGCTTATTCTTTGACTGCTCTCCATGTGAACTATAGTTTTCATTAGGGCATGAAAAAGTTTAAGTAGGGGGGTATGTTGGGTAGTGAAAGAGGTATGAAATTATTGTGTATTTACTCATTCTTCACCATAAATATACTCCTGTTTTCCTTGGAAAGGTAATTTATCATAGGAATTACAATAGAATTAGAAAGGTTCATGATTAATACGAAAAGATGACTAAAGGCTACTTTTTTATTGACAAACAGGAATTTGGAAAGGTGAACATCTGTACCAAAGGCGAGGTTGAGAACAATATAACTGTTGCTCCATCAGCATTGAATCATATCCAACAAAGGCAAGGAGATCTGAACGAATAGCCCAGAAAGGACATGGAACAGCTCGGCCTCAGTCAGCACAAAAAGAATGATTACTAAACACAGAGGAGATTGCTGTTCAAACTCATCTTGTTCCTTGATTGGTTCGTCGAGATTTGATATATAAAGCCACGTCCTTTAGTGATAAAAAGAGGACAGATTGTTGTTGAAGTTAGGAATTGGTCGAAAGACTTTACATTTTCTCTATTTTATTAACTCTCTGTTTTGAGAGAAACCTTTCTGTAAAACTTTATTTTGGTTTAATATAAGGAACGCGTTTTATCTACCTTCTACAGTTCTGAATTAGCCCTGCAATATTTCACTGGCGCTAAGGGCCCGGCTCTGGTGGAATCACTTCGATGTTTGTATTTTAATCTTTGCTCATTGTCGTGTGGAGTGCGCTTAATGTTTGTTTTGATTACAGAATTGGTTTATTGTTGATCGGATCAAATACAGAGTCATTGTTGTTTCATTTCTTTACAAGAAGCATAATTCGCGGTTCAATTATCTTGTTGTTACTATAAAGCTTTGCTGACTTGTATCTGATTTGATTTGTTGTTCCTTTAGTTTATAATCTGTTATAATTGATTGCTGCGTGGTGAGAAGCTGTCGACAGAATTGAAGCATAGAAATCTAGTGCCTTGAATATGTTAGAATTGTAATTGCTTTTCATTTCATGTTGTTGTTCCATTTCTGTTCATTACTTATTCATAGTCTTTGATTAGCAAACAGATGAGTTGTAGTTACATGCTGTTGTTCCTTTTCATATTGCGTTTCTTTTAAGTTGCTTTCATTGAATCTGCTTTAGTTTCAATTTCTTTAGGATCTCCAACTGTAGAGGATAGAGGATTTTGCTTCCAAGTCCCCAGATTGGTCATCTGGCATCGATTTCTAAGGGAAAGAGTTACTGCTACTGCATTCCTGATCGATGTTCTGCAAGATTGAAGTAGTTTAATATTTCCATTCATGTCACTGTAATTAGGTTTCTTTCCAAGCATTTTTTACTTTTGTTTTTGTTACTTCATACTACATCTTCACAGCATTGCTCTTAGACAATTCCAACCTCAGATAGAGTACACTCTTGAAATAAAAATACGCTCCCAGATTGATGATTAATGTAGGCTAATTAGGTGTTCAAAAGATACCTTTTTATGACTCGACAACTAACATCTCTCAAAGATTACTACAATTGTGTCTATTTTACAATATTAATACCACCTCATTAAATAGAATATGTATATTTTTCCATGAGGACAATTTACCTTAAAAACCTAATAAACATACATTTTTTCACAATTCATAATGGGAGTAATTACAAAGATAATGAAATCAGCTACATTGGAATGAAAAAAATTATTTTCCCTAATTCTCCTAGATAAACATTCATCGTCGAAAAAATTGAATAAATATATTAACATTGTTGACGTTCTCGTGAATGAAATTATATTGAGTGTCAATGTGTTTTATTTTTTTCTGAAACACATGGTTCTTTGAAAATGAAATTGTTGGATTATTGTCACAAAAGATATAAGTTTCCTCCTTCTCCATATGCATAAGATATTTCAAAATTCTACTTATCTATACTGCATCGCATGATCGTGTACTACCTAAGTTACATATTCTATTTATATTTAAGTTATTGAGAAAATAGGTTGTTTCTTAGATCCCATCAGATCAAATTTGTACCCAAATGAAAATGATATCCTAAAGTGCATTTCCTATCATCAATACTAGCAATAAAATAATTGTCTATTTTCATGTAAGCATGTTATCTTTAGAACTCATGTACCACAATCCACAATCACGTATACGTACAATATACCTTCAAAACATTTTTCCAACATTCCAATAAGATTCCTTATGATACTTCATAAATATGCAAATGTAACTATGTATACATAATATCAATTCGCAGTAAGGTAGATGAGGTTTCCTACAAGCCTCTCATATAAAATTGAATTGGCTATCAATCCATCATCTTGCTTTCTTAATTTAGTTCCTATTAAAGTATTTGTGTCTCATTGTTCAGGTTTGTCCATTTTGGACATCTTTAATATAGCCGGAACATAATCTTGTTGACATGTGAAAATCCCCTGAACAAATTCCTTAATTTTAATTCACAAAAATTACTTTGTGTGACCAAGGTATGTCATCTAAAATTTTATTTTCATAAAAACTTTGAAATCATATAAGATCAAAATTCTAGTATATGTCATCTCATCAGGAAAAACACAAACTATAACATTTTTACCCTTTATTTGATTTGGTATATAGAGTGGGCTCATTACTATTCATTTTCAACCAAACGTCAAGAAAAAAAGATCCAATCTGACTATACCAAACTGATTCAAATTTCTTCAAGCCATAAAAGGCTTTCTTAACAGGTACAATTTGTACTCTTGTCCTTCCAGTTTAATTTTTGGCAGCTAATCCACATATACCTCATGTTGTAGTTTTCCATTCATAGATGAATTCATGTACATCTGGTTAATTGGCCATTTTTTCTAGAGTGAAATGGATAACATAGATCTAATAATATCCGACCATGTTACTATAGCAATGGTTTCACCATTTCCAATATCCTTTTGTTGGTTATATCATTTGGTAACTAGCCATGCCTTATATTTCTCTACATTTTCTTTCTCATCCTATTTTATATTGCACGCCTACTTAACACTAATGTTGGTTTCAATTATTAGGATATTAACAAGATACCATGTTTTATTTTCAATAGCTTCAATCTCTTCATATATGGGCTATACCTAATGTTTTTCTTCCACTTCCTCTTCAAAATATGTAGGTTGATAAGATAATAAGGAAAATTTAGCTCATTGATCCATGTCATCCCATTGCTTATAAAGTCATCAAACTCATTGCTAAAAGAAAAGCTATTCTCTAATTTCTCACTAAATGTAATGACTATAAAATCTATTAAAAGAAAAACTACCTTATTTTCTTTGCAACTGTAACCTTGGCAATTTTATTAGGAGGGACTTATTGTCGTGAAATTTCCCCTTGTTCATCTATAGGAGAGATGGGAATCTTCTAACTACTGCTTTATTCTCTTCATCATTCCAAAAATTTTCCTCCAATAATTTTACATCTCTACTCATCGCAAATTTCTTAGTGAGTAGCTTATAAAATTTGTAGCCTTTGGATGGATTATTGTATTAAATGAAAATACATTTTTAACTCATATTGTCAAGTTTCCTTAGCACGGACATGTGTATAATAGATACAACAACAAACATTGAAATGAGAAACAATTGACTTTGTTCAATTCCATGGTTCTTGATAGACTTTATCTTTCACACTATTTGTTGGAGAACTATTCAATATGTAGCTTGAACATGCAATAGCCTCATCCCAAAATTCATTGGGAACATTTCTAGTTTTGAGTATACAATTTTAAAATTCATAATGGTTTGATTCTTCTATTTGAAAACACCATTATGCTATGGAGTATATCTAGTGGTAAATTTCCTTTTAAATCCCTACTACCTAAAACAATATGCAAACTCTTTTGAGTCGAACTCTCCTCCATCCAACCTAAGTACTTTCACAAATTTCCACTTTTTTTTTCTACTATAACATTAAATGTTTTGAACTTTGTGGACGTATTTGATTTATTTTGAGAAATTATATCAAAAAATTATTTTTAAAGTCATCAAGGAATGTTAGAATATAAAATTCACCAATGAACTAAATTTGAATGGGTCCACATAGATCTGCATCGACAAGTTTTGCATGCTTCTTATCTCTCTAAGAAGATTTTGGGAAAATACCTCTTTAATTCTTTCTAAGAATGTAACTTTCAAAAGTGTTGGTTTTCTCATTCAATCTGGGTAATTTTAAACCATATATTGTTTGTACAAGAGGCTACAACTCTTAAAACTTTGTGTCGCCAAATCTCAGATGCTACAACCAGATCTCATCTATTCTTGTGACATTTTTTGCATGTGACTGTGACATATTTACACTTCTCAATTTCAAAGAGAACATTCTAATCTTGGTCACTTGGACCATTGCAACAAATATTTTTATAGGGAATTTATATTAATAATGTGTATGTGGAGTATTTTAATATAAGATCATAACCATGTTGACTCAACTATCCAATACTTAACAAACTATGGTTAAGGTTCTACACATAAAATAAATCATGAATATATGTCTTCTCATTTTTCATAGTTAGGATAGCCATGAAACTTCTAGATATGGTCTTGACATAATGATCATCTCCTAAATCAATTTTAGATTGAACATAGTTATTAATACTTATAAATTCGTGTTACCTGGCATGGCCTTCTTCAACTATTTAGTGTGAGATGGACATTGATCCATATGTCCCTTCTTCAATGTTGGAAACATTAGCTCTTCCTTTTTTCAAATATAACTGGTTCTTTATCCATTTATGTTCATAGTTTCCATATTTTTTGCAGAAGTAGTATTGTACCTTGGAATTATTAATCCATGTCTTAATTCACCTCCTCTATGTATTAACTATTCTCATGTAAATCTTCCTTCTATTTGATGACCTATTGTGCCTCTTTGACCTCTACCTCTACTTCCTCTATCTTTTCCTTTACCAATGGATGCCAAGATTTGGAAGGTGTGTTCTAAGGGCTCCTCTTTCATTACAATATTTTATTGATAGGACAAGAGAGATCCCATTAGTACATTTCTTATCAATTTGGACATATATTTGGACTCCTCTATGGAAATTACAACCATGTCAAACTTCTTAGGCGGCATCTTAAGAGTTTTTTTTCACAATTTTATTATCTTCAATTGTCTCTCCAAGATTCTTGGTCTAATCCACAATTTCTATTACACGAGCCATGAACTTTTCAATCTTCTTTTCCTCCTTCATCTTCAATGTGTCACTCTCTCCTAAATGTTTGAAGCTTGATAGTCTTCACTTCTTCATATGCTAACTCCAAAATATTGTATATGTGTCACTCTCTCCTAAATGTTTGAAGCTTGGTAGTCTTCACTTCTTCGTATGCTAACTCCAAAATATTGTATATTTTCTTTACATTCGATGCTCTTATTATTGCATATAAAGGTGCATTCTACAACCCAATATGAGGGCGATGTGTAATTCTGTTTTTTCGCAACATGGAGTTGACACATGTCCCTCTTAAAATAAAAATAAAAAAAATATTCTCAGAAAATGTTAGTTATAGTAAGAAATAAAAATAGAAATGTATGTTTAGTTGGGCTTAATTAAAACCATTATACAACATCAATAATCTCAACCTCATTATGTAAGTGGATTTGTTGTTGATATTACAATTGGTAAAAATATTTTACTTGCTCTAGTAACAAATAAAATATTGTGATGTCAAAAGAGATCAAGTAATTAGAAGTAAAAAAGGAAATACTAGTAAGGTGTTTAAACCTTATACTTTTCAAAATTATTTCAATATAGTATTTAAATAAACTATATGCACATTTATGTTAACTAATTTATGTGGATATCTATAGATAAAAGGAAAGAGTTAAAAAGAAAATATTATGATGATGTATACTATAAAATATTCAATATTCAAATAAACGAAAAAATAATTAAAAATTAAAAATTAATGTGACATCTAAAAATATTCATAATAATAAATTTTAATATACAAGATTAAGTAATATTGAAGTGTACTTCAAAATATATTAATAACAATATATATATATATATATATATATATATATATATATTAATTTTCAGAGATTTTTTGGACTTGCAAGTTTAAGTTATGCATTATATATAAAACACTGAGAAATTACACATTGTATATGTGTTTCTCTGTGTGTATATATATAGAATCATTACAAATTCTTTAGGATCCATCAATGGATAAAAGGGATGCAACCTTTTTCTCGAATTTTGTACTCTAAAAACCGCTTTCACTTGAAAAGATTTTATATGCTAGATCCATGCTTGAGATCCACATAAAGCTCCATCCAAAATTTGGCCTTGTTCTCACTTTTTCTCATTTTTACAACTTCACTTTTTTGGACATTGAACATGTGCTACAGGATTGGCTGATTTTAGCTAGGTATTTGAAACGAGATTTATTGGGCAGTTCTTGGCACCGCTCTCTTGGTCCTCCTTCCTATTTTTCTGTCCCGCATCCAATCACTTTTCCTTACTATTTTTCCTAGGTAGGGATGGAATAGTTAATGGCCCCTAGGAGGCAAAACAAGGACCAGAAATATGAAACTTAGTAGATTGTGATAATAGAATACCTTGATTATAGATTTATATAAATATTTTTGGATATTAATGATACATCATTCTAAGATCAAAGGAAATTTATACATGTATTAGTAGCAGTTATGCGAGAATACAAAGACACCAATGGCATCTGCTTCTAGGAAGTAAAAACTTGGGCCTTGGCACATCTCAGAATAATTAGTCTTAACAGTGCTATAGAATTTCCACGTGGTACGAGACATTATATTGTTGATGAACCTACTAAAGAAATATGAGGTGGGCTGGAGCATCGGTAACTGTGGCTTAAAAAGCTCCCAACGTGCCCAAATTATAGGGTACTTGTTAAAGATTAGAATTAGTTTAGAATTAGTTCAAAGATTTAGTTAGTAATCAGTTTCCAATTCAGTTTCCGCCATAACTGTTTCTGACTTGTATATATATATCTCTCTTCTTTAATAAAATGAATGTAGTGACGTGTGCTCTCAGCGATTGGGTTTTCCGTTTTTTTTTTTTGATTTTCTTTGTCATGGTATCAGAGCCAAACCATCAAGGGAAGAGCCTGTTGTGCTGGGTGTTTGAATTGTTGGAGATTTGACCTGTGGATGATGTCGTCGCTGCCTATGTGATGATGTCGTTCATGCATTAAGATATTTTTGAGCCACCTACATTCAATAATGTTTTTGTTCCTACATTAAGGTGTTGTGACCCACCTGTGTTCAACCCACTATGTTGCTGTTGTGTTTGCCTGTGTGAAGCCGTTTCAGAATTCTGTTGGTTGGTACGAACATACCACATGATTGCAAGAAACAAGAATATGTATGGAATTCAATCTCAATTCATATTCATATAATGCAAGTTGTCCACATTCATGCACAATTTTCTTAGGTCTGAATTTCTTCTATAATTTCCACTTGCTTTATGCATAGGGATTGAGGCACGAACATAGCTCTGCGGAAGTTACCAATGGGTGATCACGAAAATACCAAACTTTAAGATGCCTTACAAAAGATCGTCGACACTCAAAACGCCATCATGGAACTCCTTAAAGTACAAATCAGGCAACCTAATGTGTAAAGAAATAATGGGGAAGGAGGTTCCCATTCAGGTGGGTATGGTCCACCGCAGGAGTATATCAATGTTCGTAGCAACGGTCCATCACACGAACATGTCAACACTCAGAGCAGCCCTTTTAGTTGGCCAACCATGCCTCCATTTTTGGATGACTCCTCCAGGGAGAAAGACTGCCCTTCACCTATTGTAGAAACAGTTACCGCATGGATGAAAGAATATGATACGTTGCCTCCCAACGTGAAAGCGACCCTGAGCCTTAACGACTTTTACTACATGAGGAGAAAGTAACAAAGGAAGGAAACCACATATGGGGGCCATCAGTCAAACATATATTTTCAAAAGGTTGTGGGAAAGGTAACTCTTCCTTATTTTGATGGATCGTCGAATTTTTTTGCATGGTCATGGGTACAGAAATTGGATACATATTTCCAGCTCAATCCCATGCGGGAGAAGGATGCCATCAAATATGCCACACTTCATCTTGATGGAGAAGCACATGAATGGTGGCAACATGGTATGACGACTCTGGGACATGCCAGCATCATCTCTTAAACAGAATTCACATAGAGGTTAATAGAAATATTTGATAGGAAGGATCCTAAGATGTACTTCCAGGAGCTAACCCAACTCTGACATACAGGGAGCCTTGAATCTTATGTTGCAGAATTCCAGAGGCTCGCAGTAATGGTCAGCGACCTCTCCATGACCCATTTGGTCATGTTATTTATAGAAGGGTTGTCAGAACCCCTATGAGGTTGGGTTAGGGCCTACCAACCTGCCACCTTGCAAGATTCTATTAATCGTGCAAGGGATATGCAGGATGCAGTACCCAAGAATAGATTCCTACCTAAATTTTCTATTCCTCAGAAAGGGAAGGAAGTCAAGCAGCAACAACGAGAGCCATTTGGTAAGGGGAAGTTGGATGATGAAACCTGGAAATATCTCAGAAGGAGGAAGGCTATGCTTCTCTTGTCAAGAACCTTGGGCACTGGGACATCAGTGTACTAAAGGGAAGGCCCACTATATTCAAGTATTTTCTGAAATCGAAGATGAGGAAGAGTATCCAGAGCTCAATCAAGGGGAATCACAAGGCATGGGGGCAATACAGGAAGAAATCCAGGAAGGAGTCATTGCTTCTCTTACAGGGGTCCCAAGATATCACACCCTCCGAGTTAGGGGTACCATACAAGGACAGAAGGTTACTGTGCTAATTGATGGTGGGGCCTCCCACAACTTCATTGATGCAGAATTCGTAGCCAGAAGGGGACTAGCTACTGAATAATTTGAAGACTTTACAGTTTTGATTCCTAGAAAGAAAGAGCACAGCCACATTCCATGTAATAAGATAGTTCCTAACATGAGCCTAACAATGGGAAACTACACAGTTACAGATAACTTCTTTATCGTATAATGCCCAGACTCTCATGTAGTATTGGGGGTACAATGGCTATATTCTATTGGAACTCATACAATAAATTACCAAGACTTGGAACTCACATTCACCGGACCAGATGGTAAAAAGGTGAAGTTGAGAGGAATGCATGCATATCCTCCTAAGGTTGTGAATTCCAATCAGATGGAGGCAGACCTTCGACATGGGGATATTGTATGGGCAGTAGAGTGTCGAATCATGGAGAAGAAACCAGTAGAACAACACAAGGAGTACTCCCATGATATTATGGCACTATTTCAAAAATACCAGAAGGTCTTTGGAGATATACCCCCAAGATGACCACTTGATAGGGTATTTGAGCACATCATCGAACTATAGGAAGGGGTCCAAGTTTTCATCATTACCCCTTATCGACACCCCAAAGCGTACAAGGATGAGATAGAAAAGGCAATAAAATAATTGTTGGCATTAAGAGACATTCAGCCGAGCTCGAGCCCTTTTGTTTCGTCCATAGTCTTAGTCAAGGAAAAGGATGGGTCCCTGAGGATGTGTATAGATTATCAAGCATTGAATAATAATTCCATCAAAAATCGATATCCTATCCCCAGGATTGATGAATTGATGGATGATTTAAAGGGAGCCAAGTACTTCTCAAAAATTGACATTCGCTCAAGTGTAACACCCCCAAATTGTGTGTTGAATTTTTAAAGTTAGAGATTTGAACTTAAATCCTAAGGGGGTGGACCCCAAGGGATAAGTATGGTGTGAATGTATTTGCATATTTTAGGAAATAAATAAAATGATTGTGCATTTTGACCAAGATGAGAATTAGAGAACACTTGCCAAATCCATGAGGATGGATAAGGCAATAAATCCCCCAAAAATCTTTCAAAAATCCTTGAAAGAAATTAATTTAGATTTGAGGAGGAATCTAAATTTCCCCAATGAAGAGGAGTAGTTGGGAAGAGGTGAGAAAAAGCTGAAAAAGCTGAGGAAAAGCTTAAAGCAGCTTTAAAGAGTCCCAGAAAGGGGAAGCCTAGGCTAAACAGGAAAGAAAGCATCCTGCTATTCTGGACGCAAAATTAGAAACATGCTTTGGGGAAATATGAGCTTAAATAAGCTGCTCCTAGGAAGATCAGAGGTTGATCTGTCCTAGGAGGTGATCTCAGCTCGGGGGTGAATCCTGGGAGACAAAGAGGATTCTAAGGTTCGGAGGTTGGTCATTTGCAATAATGGTATGTTTCTGAAATTTTGTTTATTCTGGTGTATTATGGTATGAATTGGCTACATATAAATTTTAAGGGAAAATGTATTATTGATTTTAGTACTACAATTAACAGAGTCCATCATAAGGCATTCACCTTCCAGATATTGTTTAGTTGTAGACCAGAAATCCATGGAGTAGAAACCCCAAAAACTCTAAACCAAGGTTGGTTTAAATCTGAAGTTACTTAGTTCCCATAGATAATTAAATATTAATTGGTTCCTGTAGATACAAATGGGATGCTCTTATGTATGATAGGAAAATATGACAGCAGAATTTATTACAGCAGAACTTAAGTCTATATGGTACATAGCAGAAAGGAAGTCAGCAAGATATTAGAATATGACAACAACAAAAAAAAGATTTTGCTAGATAAAGAATAATTCTAATCTATATGAGCATTATAACATGTATAAGGGTATAGATTTCATCTCTAAATCTATTCTTACTCCTTGGAAACCAGTAGCATAGCAAAATAATTGACTTGTAACTTAGGTTCTCTAGTCAAACACCATTGAATACCTATAGGAATATCTCAAAAGAAAAATAGAATTTACGAGCAAGGATTCTGGAATATATAGTTTGAACTTTTGTTAAACCCCAAAGTAAATCTACACTATCGAAGTGTTATAGCACTCATAGCAACTATAGAGTATTTTTGTATTTTAACTTCATCTCTCAACCTTGAAATAAACATTAGGGTAATGGAGTTAAACTATGCTCAAGGTATATCCTTAATTAAACTATCGAACCCCTATACATATATGCATTTAAAAACAAAACAAAAAAAAGTGTATATATATTAACAAGCATCGAGCATTATACAAATTTGATCGTTATTAGCCTCGGCTACCAATGAGACATATATATATATATATGAATGTTATATGTCACAAGGGCGATACAAACGCAAATCCCATATTTCAACGATATATGTTAAAAAGGGAAGCATAACCATGAAATATATATATATATATATATATATATATGAACATATATGTCCAAAAAAGAGGATATTCGAACGAATCAATGTAATATACATAATCACTATCGCTAATGGAACGCAAGTATAGTCAAATTATAATAATGCGTGGTGAATAATTAAACAACCTGTAATCAACGAAGCTATCGGACTGTAGGGACAATGATGCATCACGACACTGTGGAGATCTGTCCACGTTAATTTAACACGAACCAAGGTGAAAAGTAAAATGACAATACGACGCGTAACCAACAGTTCTAACCATAATCATTACGCAATAGCATGGAGCCTTCACAGTTTTAACAAGAATTATTACGAGACAGAGTGGAGTTCTACGGGGCCGAATATATGATTCCACATTTTATGTTAGTTGCGGTTACAGAGTATGGAGAGTTCTTCGACACACGGTAAAATAAAATGTTAAAATAGCCAGAGAATAAACCTCACCTCTGTCCGCCCCGAACGCTGTCATTATTCCCCTATTTGATCACAGATTTCGTCTTGTTAGAATACAGAGAACTTAGACAGAAGAGTTAGATTCCGTAGCCATTCTGCTCGTAGAATGAAACGGAACAATGGAAATACAATAAATGAATTGGTCATTGACGCCGAAGGAGACAGTTTAACAAAACGTATGACAATAGACAAGTTATGGAAACCGAGCTTCTTCAGTTGTTCCGAATATAATGATTGAAAAAAAAATAGTAAAAGTCCAAAACAACTATATGACGGGGCGCAGTGTTATCAGGAATAGAAATCTCAGAATTTTTTTCCTGCCAACCCCAAAAGCCCGAAGCCAGCGCCCTGACGAGAATAGAAAAATAGATTAGTGAGAGGGGGCAACTGTATCCACGTTCCAAATCGGTATAAAAAAAAATAGATACGTGGAAAGCCTGCATACCGACCGTCATCAGCATGAACCCCGAACGCATTCATTAAAGACCTGAGACCTGCAATGGTTCCGTGAAACAAACAGTAAGAGTGTAGTAAGCATAGCTGATATAAATCAACAGAATGAGAGCTTACTAGATAGGAAAAACAAATGAAGAACATGTTATACGTTACAGGAAATCCATAAATAGTTGAATAACCAGGAATAACTAGGTAAGGTGGTTGGCTGGAGAGCGCGAGTCGGCGATGCAAATCTAGAAGCTCGTATCTCAGCAAGACCTGAAACAATGAAATGAAGGAGACGAATAGGAATGGGGTCGGGGCCGTGAAAGATTAATAATGAACACCAAACCCTAAAACAAGATCGCTAAAGGTACTGGGAAAAAAAATCCTATTCACGGATTTACTCAGGTACCCTCCAGCGAACTCGACTTGTTACGAAATCTGGAAGAGGATTTCAAAGATCAACGCTGAGCTGCAACCGTGGTACCCTCTGGTCAGTTTAATAGTATTTTAAGCCTGTTCAGCGTACCTGGGAGGCGGGTTGCAGGAGAATTCAGGAAAGGTCGCATCGAAAAGACCTTTCCCCCCCTTCCTCTCTCTAGCTGTTGGTGAAACACGTTCTCAGTACAGGAGTGGTTGTGAAAAGTTTGGAGCGAGTTGTCACAGTCCTGAAACTGAAACAGGCCACCAGGAGCTTGTGGCTGCCAATGAACCTGTCATCTGCACACAAAACTGGAAACCGAGATCGTAATACGTGCGAGCATAGGGGCATAGGATGGGATAGGGCGCAGTCTAGGGTTTTGACCGCACCATGGTCAGGCGAATGTGGTATTATAAAACAGGCCGAGGGATAAAAATCGGCTTACCCCTGCGGTCGGATGGCTACAATACCGGGGTTTCAAACCATAACTCTCGCAAATGGTAAAACGCGGGGGGTAGGATTCATCATACGTAACCATGTATATAGTGGCATTTCAATTAATTATACCAAAAGGTCTTGATCTACATATGCTATATATCATTATAGGTGCTACGTATATATATATATGTGCCCATTGAGTTTATATAGCCGAAGGCGATATACATATATATAGGCAAGGTTAATTTTGATAAAGGTCTTGGATATAAATATGTCATATATATAGATAGGTGTTCCACCTATAAGTGCGTGCCTTCACGTTATAATATGAATGCATAGGTTGTATAATGTATAGCAGAGTGTTATATAAATATATGGTATTACATTTCTATATATGCCGCTTATATAGGTATGTGTGCATTGAAATATATTATAACAATGATAAATGTATGTGGTATGTATATAGACGAGTTATATAACTACACATGCGCAGGCAAGTAAGTTATCAAAGGTTATATATATGTATATATGTGACATAAAAATATGTGTGTGGAATAGGTGGTTATATATTGATGTGCGTCGGGCCATAGTCTTATCTAAGGATATTATAAAAATATATATGATGCACTTATATATATAAAGGTTATGCATAGAGTTATGCACATCTTAATTATTTCTGTCAAATGATAACCATACGTGGGTTGCATATTTATATACATGGATGTTTTATAATTGTATATAGGTGTTATATGTTGACATATAGGTGGCATATGTGTGATCGCATGAAAATGATTGTACATATGGGCCTTAGGAGAGGCATGGGATCTTATGTATATAGGTGAACTGTGCATATGAAAAACATTAAATGTTATTAAAGGGGGATGGAAAACAAAAAGGATACTAAAAGTTAAAGAAGATATTGAAGGAATAAGCGGAAAATATAACATTTGATGAAAAAAAAAAAAAAAAAAAACATTTCATGAACTGGAGGTGTGACAAATGGTATCGGAGCATCAGTTACAACAAATTGGGCTGTCATTTTGTGCTCACTGTGATAACATATGTGGTTGTTTTGTTGAAAATTTTATTTTAAAATTTTGCTAATTTGTGTTGTGAGTGTGTACAGTTGAAATGGCTGAAGGTGAAGTGATTTATGTGGATCTGCGTGATGAGTTTGCTACTCCAGATCCCAATGCCCCGGTACTGGCTATGTTGCACAGGCTGCAACGAGAATTGGCTGAATTAAGAAGCCAAAATGACATGTTGTCATCAGCGAGTAAGGAGCAGGAAAAGCTCATCAGAGAGCTAACTTCCCGGAACAACCAGGAAGGCGAAGGTTCTGGAAAAAGAAAGATGGATGAATCTGAAGATGAGGATGCAGCTAGAAATCAACATAAGCAGAAAAAAGAATTGCAGGGGGAATTTAGAAAGATCAAACCACCCTCCTATGATGGGGAGAAGGAAGAGGATGCGGAAGCTTGGTTGCTGAATATGATCAAGTATTTTCAAGTATATGAATATGAGAGTAATCTGAAGGCCAGATTAGCTGTGTATCAGCTACAAGGAAAGGCTACACTGTGGTGGGAAGAGACAAAAATGGTGCATGCCATTGATGAGAAGACAGTTACTTGGGAAGATTTTCAGACGAAGTTTAAAAGTCGTTATTTAAATGAACGATATTATGATGATAAAGCAAAAGAATTCCATGAACTTAGACTAGGACAACTCACTATTGATGAGTTTGTCACTAAGTTTACCAATTTACTGAGATATGTTCCTTACATTAGGGAAGAAAAAGCAAAGGTTCAAAGATTTTTGAATTGCTTACCTACTGTGTACAAGGAGAAAATAGAGTTTGACAACCCAAAGACTATGGATGAAGCTGTTAGAAAAGCAAGATTATGCTATCAGCAGTTTAAAGGTAAAGCTGAACAAGGGAAGAGCTGGCTAAACAAGGGTGAGTTCAAAGGTAAAAGACCAAAACCAGCATATCTAAGAAATTTTGGTAGAGATCATCAGCGGAAAAAATTCAATAAACCAAGAGAAAGTCAAACTCCTCAGTCCCAAGTGGCGTCAAAACCAGTAGAAGGGAATAAAAAGGAAGGGACAGTCAAAATGAAGGAACCTTTGAAATGTTGGGGCTGTGGAGAACCCCATATGATGAGGGACTGCCCCCATCGAAATATTCATATGATCAGCAGAGAGCGAGAGGCAACAACAATCAATGACATAGCCAGAAACATACCAACTATCAGTGCAGCCTTGGAAAATTGGCAAGCAGAACATCAAGCAACCATGGTGGAAATGGAGGGTAAGATTTCTAACATACCTATTACTGTTTTGATTGATCCAGGTGCTTCTTTGAGTTACATTAGTCCTGGAATTGTAGAAAAATGTAAATTTAAACCTGAAAAATTTCAGCAGTCATGGTTGGTACAGCTGGCCACTGGAACTAAGACACAAGTCACACATAAATTTCCCAAAACAGCAATACAATTAAATGGCTTTCAAACATAAGTAAATTTGAACATATTTCCATTAGGATCCTATGATTTTCTGATAGGAATGGATTGGATGGAAAAGAAGAAAGCTCTGATGAACTGCTGGGATAAAACCCTGCATTGTGTGGATGAGGAAGGGAAACCTTTTACACTAAAAGGGAAACCAAAATCCATTTCAATAAGACAAATATCAGCCTTACAATTAAAAAGAACAGCTAGAAAAGGATAGCCAGTCTATGCAGTGCATGTAGAAGAAATAGCACAGCAAACTGAGGAAGAGTTACTGGATGCTATACCCGTCATCAGAGAGTTTAAGGAAGTCTTTCCCAAGGAAATCCCTCATCTTCCCCCCAAAAGAGAGATTGATTTTTCAATCGATCTGGTACCAGGAGCAACACCTGTTTCCCGAGCACCTTATCGAATGAGCCCTCCTGAGTTAATGGAACTAAAAATGCAATTACAGGAATTGTTAGAAAAAGGGTATATCAGACCAAGTGTGTCTCCTTGGGGAGCCCCAGTTTTATTTGTGAAAAAGAAGGATGGAACTTTTAGAATGTGCATTGACTATCGTCAACTGAACAAATTGACCATTAAGAATAGATATCCACTTCCTAGAATTGATGATCTTTTTGATCAAGTGAGAGGAGCCTCAGTCTTTTCCAAGATAGACCTAAGGACTAGTTATCACCAGCTTAGAATTAAAGAAGAAGACATCAGCAAAACAGCATTTCAAACCAGGTATGGGCATTACGAATTTGTATTCCTACCTTTTGGTTTGACAAATGCCCCTGCCACATTTATGTGCCTGATGAACAGTGTGTTGAATAAGTATTTGGACAAATTTGTTCTCGTGTTCATAGATGATATCTTAGTTTACTCCAAAAAAGAGGAAGAACATAAGGAACACCTGAGAATAGTGTTGCAAACTCTGAAAGAAAATCAGCTATATGCCAAGTTCAGTAAATGTGAATTTTATAAAGATAAAATTCAATATTTGGGTCATATTATTTCTGAAAAAGGGCTTGCAGTTGACCCTGAAAAGATAAAAGCAATTAAGGAATGGCCAGTCCCAACTGATGTTTCAGCAGTAAGGTCATTCATGGGGATGGCAGGCTACTATCGCAGATTTGTGGAAGGATTTTCTGCCATAGCATATCCCATCACTTCATTACAAAGAAAGGGTGTCAAGTTTGTGTGGACTGAAAAATGTCAAAACAGTTTCGAGCAGTTAAAACAAAAACTTATTTAAAGCCCCTATATTAAAAATGTTGATCCCTTTTGAAGTAAAAGAGTCGTGTGTTGCAGATAAAAGTTTATATATGAGATACTGGAGGATTCGTAGAAAACCCGCTCATTGCCTATGAATCTAGGAAACTCGAAAATACATGAAATAATTTGAGAAAGGAGATTTGGAATTTTCAGTCGTTATCCGTTCGAAGATGTGGCTTACTTATCAGGGGAGGGAAAAAGTTCACATTAATGACTGATCATATTAGCCTTAAATACTTTTTTTCCCAAACTGACCTGAATGCAAGACAAGCCAGATGGCTGTCCTTTTTAAGTGAATTTGATATGGACATCAAGCATATCAAGGGGAAAGAAAATAAAGTTGCTGATGCATTAAGTAGAAATTCTTGTCAACATTTAAACAGCATTGGGAGTAGTGCTCAGATGGAGATAGAGGAATTGGTAGGAAAAGCAGCAAATCAAGATCCCCAATATGAAGCACTCTTGGTGAAACTACAGAAAAAGGATAAAACTGATTTCACTAAAAACCAAAGAGGGCTACTCTATTTCAAAAACAGGTTGTATATTCCAAATATAGAGTCATTGAAAAGAGAAATTCTAGATGAATATCACAAACAGCCCTATGCAGGACATCCAGGATACCAAAAGATGTTAACAGCCTTGAAGAAGAAGTTGTTCTGGCCAGGAATGAAGAGAGATGTGGCAGAATATTTAAGTAGATGTATGGAATGTCAGCTAGTCAAAGTTGAGCACCAACATCCAGCAGGTCTTTTAAACCCTTTGCCAATTGCAGAATGGAAATGGGACACAGTTTCCATGGATTTTATAACAGGATTACCCAAGACTAAATATCAACATGATTCTGTAATGGTAGTAGTAGACACTCTCACAAAAGCTGCTCACTTTATACCAGTGAAATCTACTTTCGGAATAGCTCAAGTAGCAAATGTTTTCCTGAAGGAGATAGTAAGGCTTCATGGAGTTCCCAAAGTAATTGTTTCAGATCGAGATGCTAAGTTTACAACAGCATTCTGGAAAGGATTGTTTGCAGGAATGGGTACTAAGCTGAATTTTAGTACTGCCTATCACCCTCAAACTGATGGGAAAACAGAAAGGACAAATCAAATTTTAGAGGATATGCTGAGAATGTATGTGATGGATAGGCCATCAAAATGGGAGGAGTATCTGCATTTAGCTGAGTTTGCCTATAATAATAGTTACCAATCCTCTATTTAGATGAGTCCGTTTGAGGCACTCTATGGAAGAAAGTGCCGTACTCCCTTGAGCTGGAGTCAACCAGAGGATAAACTGGTGTTGGGACTAGATGCACTACAAGAGATGGAGAGAATTGTTAAACAAATACAGAGAAATATCAAGACAGCACAAGATCGACAGAAGATCTATGCTGATAAGAAAAGAGTGCACCGAGGATTCAAAGTGGGGGATCATGTGTATTTGCGCATCAAACCAAAAAAGAGCACACTTTATGCAGGAAGTTGTGCAAAACTGGCTCCTAGATATTGTGGTCCTTTTGAAGTTTTAGAAAGGGTG
Organism: Pinus albicaulis; assembly: GCA_034641835.2. Taxonomy (NCBI): domain Eukaryota; kingdom Viridiplantae; phylum Streptophyta; class Pinopsida; order Pinales; family Pinaceae; genus Pinus; species Pinus albicaulis. The sequence continues at coordinate 23,859,533 of CM076572.1, read as the reverse complement.
GGACCAGTGGCTTACAAGCTGGCCTTACCACCCCATGTTAAAGTGCATAATGTGTTTCATGTTTCATTATTAAAAAGATATGTGCATGATGCTTCTCACATAGTTGATTGGAATGTTGTACAGGTGGAACCAGAAGGGGAGTTTCTGCCAGAACCGCTTCAAATAATGGAGCGGGAAGAAATTGAATTGAGAAACAGAATAGTAGTCAGAGTAAAAGTGCAGTGGAAGCACTTTACTGCTGAAGAAGCCACCTGGGAAAGGGAAGCTGAAATGATGGAGAAATATCCATTTTTGTTTAAATGAAATCTAGTAGTTGAATAACAACACCGAGGACGGTGTTTATTTTCAGAGGGGGAATATGTAGCACCCCCAAATTGTGTGTTGAATTTTTAAAGTTAGACATTTGAACTTAAATCCTAAGGGGGTAGACCCCAAGGGATAAGTATGGTGTGAATGTATTTGCATATTTTAGGAAATAAATAAAATGATTATGCATTTTGACCAAGATGAGAATTAGAGATCACTTGCCAAATCCATGAGGATGGATAAGGCAATAAATCCCCCAAAAATCTTTCAAAAATCCTTGAAAGAAATTAATTTAGATTTGAGGAGGAATCTAAATTTCCCCAATGAAGAGGAGTAGTTGGGAAGAGGTGAGAAAAAAGCTGGAAAAGCTGAGGAAAAGCTTAAAGCAGCTTTAAAGAGTCCCAAAATGGGAAGCCTAGGCTAAACAGGAAAGAAAGCATCCTGCTATTCTGGACGCAGAATTAGAAACATGCTTTGGGGAAATATGAGCTTAAATAAGATGCTCCTAGGAAGATCAGAGGTTGATCTGTCCTAGGAGGTGATCTCAGCTCGGGGGTGAATCCTGGGAGACAAAGAGGATTCTAAGGTTGGGAGGTTGGTCAATTGCAATAGTGGTATGTTTCTAAAATTTTGTTTATTCTGGTGTATTATGGTATGAATTGGCTACATATAAATTTTAAGGGAAAATGTATTATTGATTTTAGTACTACAATTAACAGAGTCCATCATAAGGCATTCACCTTCCAGATACTGTTTAGTTGTAGACCAGAAATCCATGGAGTAGAAACCCCAGAAACTCTAAACCAAGGTTGGTTTAAATCTGAAGTTACTTAGTTCCCATAGATAATTAAATATTAATTGGTTCCTGTAGATACAAATGGGATGCTCTTATGTATGATAGGAAAATATGACAGCAGAATTTATTACAGCAGAACTTAAGTCTATATGGTACATAGCAGAAAGGAAGTGAGCAAGATATTAGAATATGATAACAAAAAAAAGAGATTTTGCTAGATAAAGAATAATTCTAATCTATATGAGCATTATAACATGTATAAGGGTATAGATTTCATCTCTAAATCTATTATTACTCCTTGGAAACCAGTAGCATAGCAAAATAATTGACTTGTAACTTAGGTTCTCTAGTCAAACACCATTGAATACCTATAGGCATATCTCAAAAGAAAAATAGAATTTACGAACAAGGATTCTGGAATATATAGTTTGAACTTTTGTTAAACCCCAAAGTAAATCTACACTATCGAAGTGTTATAGCACTCATAGCAACTATAGAGTATTTTTGTATTTTGACTTCATCTCTCAACCTTGAAATAAACATTAGGGTAATGGAGTTAAACTATGCTCAAGGTATATCCTTAATTAAACTATCGAACCCCTATACATATATCCATTTAAAAAAAAAAAAAAAAAAAAAAGTGTATATATATTAACAAGCATCGAGCATTATACAAATTTGATCATTATTAGCCTCGGCTACCAATGAGACATATATATATATATGAATGTTATATGTCACAAGGGCGATACAAACGCAAATCCCATATTTCAACGATATATGTTAAAATGGGAAGCATAACCATGAAATATATATATATGAACATATATGTCCAAAAAAGAGGATATCCGAACGAATCAATGTAATATACATAATCACTATCGCTAATGGAACGCAAGTATAGTCAAATTATAATAATGCGTGGTGAATAATTAAACAACCTGTAATCAACGAAGCTATTGGACTGTAGGGACAATGATGCATCACGACATTGTGGAGATCTGTCCACGTTAATTTAACACGAACCAAGGTGAAAAGTAAAACGACAATACGACGCGTAACCAACAGTTCTAACCATAATAATTACGCAATAGCATGGAGCCTTCACAGTTTTAACAAGAATTATTATGAGACAGAGTGGAGTTCTACGAGGCCGAATATATGATTCCACATTTTATGTTAGTTGCGGTTACAGAGTATGGAGAGTTCTTCGACACACGGTAAAATAAAATGTTAAAATAGCCAGAGAATAAACCTCACCTCTGTCCGCCCCGAACGCTGTCATTATTCCCCTATTTGATCACAGATTTCGTCTTGTTAGAATACAGAGAACTTAGACGGAAGAGTTAGATTCCGTAGCCATTCTGCTCGTAGAATGAAACGGAACAATGGAAATACAATAAATGAATTGGTCATTGACGCTGAAGGAGACAGTTTAACAAAACGTATGACAATAGACAAGTTATGGAAACCGAGCTTCTTCAGTTGTTCCGAATATAATGATTGAAAAAAAAATAGTAAAAGGCCAAAACAACTATATGACGGGGCAGAGTGTTATCAGGAATAGAAATCTCAGAATTTTTTTCCTGCCAACCCCAAAAGCCCGAAGCCAGCGCCCTGACGAGAATAGAAAAATAGATTAGTGAGAGGGGGCAACTGTATCCACGTTCCAAATCGGTATAAAAAAAAATAGATACGTGGAAAGCCTGCATACCGACCGTCATCAGCATGAACCCCGAACGCATTCATTAAAGACCTGAGACCTGCAACGGTTCCGTGAAACAAACAGTAAGAGCATAGTAAGCATAGCTGATATAAATCAACAGAATGAGAGATTACTAGATAGGAAAAAAAAATGAAGAACATGTTCTACGTTACAGGAAATCCATAAATAGTTGAATAACGAGGAATAACCAGGTAAGGTGGTTGGCTGGAGAGCGCGAGTCAGCGATGCAAATCTAGAAGCTCGTATCTCAGCAAGACCTGAAACAATGAAATGAAGGAGACGAATAGGAATGGGGTCGGGGCCGTGAATGATTAATAATGAACACCAAACCCTAAAACAAGATCGCTAAAGGTACTGGGAAAAAAAATCTTGTTCACGGATTTACTCAGGTACCCTCCAGCGAACTCGACTTGTTACGAAATCTGGAAGAGGATTTCAAAGATCAACGCTGAGCTGCAACCGTGGTACCCTCTGGTCAATTTAATAGTATTTTAAGCCTGTTTAGCGTACCTGGGAGGCGAGTTGCAGGAGAATTCAGGAAAGGTCGCATCGAAAAGACCTTCCCCCCCCCTTCCTCTCTCTAGCTGTTGGTGAAACGCGTTCTCAGTACAGGAGTGGTTGTGAAAAGTTTGGAGCGAGTTGTCACAGTCCTGAAACTGAAACACGCCACCAGGAGCTTGTGGCCGCCAATGAACCTGTCATCTGCACACAAAACTGGAAACCGAGATCGTAATACGTGCGAGCATAGGGGCATAGGATGGGATAGGGCGCAGTCTAGGGTTTTGACCGCACCATGGTCAGGCGAACGTGGTATTATAAAACAGGCCGAGGGATAAAAATCGGCTTACCCCTGCGGTCGGATGGCTACAATACCGGGGTTTCAAACCATAACTCTCGCAAATGGTAAAACGCGGGGGGTAGGATTCATCATACGTAACCATGTATATAGTGGCATTTCAATTAATTATACCAAAAGGTCTTGATCTACATATGCTATATATCATTATAGGTGCTACGTATATATATATATGTGCCCATTGAGTTTATATAGCCGAAGGCGATATACATATATATAGGCAAGGTTAATTTTGATAAAGGTCTTGGATATAAATATGTCATATATATAGATAGGTGTTCCACCTATAAGTGCGTGCCTTCACGTTATAATATGAATGCATAGGTTGTATAATGTATAGCAGAGTGTTATATAAATATATGGTATTACATTTCTATATATGCCGCTTATATAGGTATGTGTGCATTGAAATATATTATAACAATGATAAATGTATGTGGTATGTATATAGACGAGTTATATAACTACACATGCGCAGGCAAGTAAGTTATCAAAGGTTATATATATGTATATATGTGACATAAAAATATGTGTGTGGAATAGGTGGTTATATATTGATGTACGTCGGGCCATAGTCTTATCTAAGGATATTATAAAAATATATATGAGGCACTTATATATATAAAGGTTATGCATAGAGTTATGCACATCTTAATTATTTCTTTCAAATGATAACCATACGTGGGTTGCATATTTATATACATGGATGTTTTATAATTGTATATAGGTGTTATATGTTGACATATAGGTGGCATATGTGTGATCGCATGAAAATGATTGTACATAGGGGCCTTAAGAGAGGCATGGGATCTTATGTATATAGGTGAACTGTGCATATGGAAAACATTAAATGTTATTAAAGGGGGATGGAGAACAAAAAAGATACTAAAATTTAAAGAAGATATTGAACGAATAAGCGGAAAATATAACATTTGATGAAAAAAAAAAAAAAAAACATTTCATGAACTAGAGGTGTGACATCAAGGTATCACCAGATCAGGGTTCGTGACCAAGACATTCCTAAAACAGATTTTAGATGCCACTATGGACATTATGAGTTTCTAGTGATGCCTTTTGGGTTGACCCATGCCCCTACGACATTCCAGTAATGCATGAACCATGTATTCAACAAGAAAATGCGTAAATTTGTTTTGGTCTTCTTCGATGACATCCTAATCTTCAATGAAACATGGGAAGAACATCTGCAGCACCTGGACGAGGTCTTGGGAATATTGGAGGCACAACAATTTTATGCCAAAATCTCTAAATGTGAGTTTGGGATGATGGAGATGCTATATCTGGGTCACATCATTGGGGGCCAGGGTGTTAAGGTCCACCGAGAGAAGATTGAAGCCATTTTCAATTGGCGAACTCCCAAAAATGTAATAGAGTTAAGGAGCTTCTTGGGTATTTGTACTTATTACAGAAGATTTGTAAAGGGGTATTCACAGCTAGCACCCCCTCGTATTGACTTGACAAAAAGAGGAGCCCTTTTATGGACAGAAACAACCCAGGAGACTTTTGAGCAGATGAAGGAAGTCACGAGTTCGTGTCAGGTTATAGCCTTGCCAAACTTCTCTCAACCCTTTTTATTGGAGTGTGATGCTTCTGGGGAAGGAATCGAGGCTATCCTAACACATAACCATCATTCCATTGCTTTTGAGAGTAGAAAGCTGCATGATTATGAATGCTCTTACTCCACTTATGAAAAAACAATGTTGGCTATTATGCATGCATTGGCTAAGTTTCGTCCATATCTAGTGTGGAACCGGTTCAAAGTAAAAAATGATCACAATAGTCTCAAATACTTCCTCGATCAGAAGGGATTAAATGAAAGGCAGCAAAATTGGGTAAGTAAGATCCAAGCCTATGATTTCGAGATTGAATATGTCAAAGGTGAAAACAATGTAGTTGTAGATGCCTTGTCAAGGAGACCATCTACCTTCTCTATCATAGATATTGTGGATGACTCGAAGTCCCATATTTTGGTGGAATACTCTAAAAATAAAGCAGCTTGTGATATCCTTGACGGACAATCATCAAACATCCATTATAGAGTTGTTAATGATATTATCTATTATAAGGATCGAATCTATCTAGTACCCGAGTCTCAACTTAAGATGAAGATTCTGCAAGCAGCCCATGACTTCCCTTTAGTCGGACATCCAGGATTTCTGAAGACTTATAGGACCATCAGGGAAAGGTTCACATGGAAGGGACTCAAGAAGGACATTATCAAATATGTTAAGGAATGTGGTACCTGTCAAAGTAATAAGGTTGAACATACACACGCGACAGGTTTATTACAACCACTACCCATTCTGGAACAAAAATGGGAGAGTATAACCATGGATTTCATTATAGGCATATGCTCCTCACGTGGCAAATATTGTATTTTTGTGGTGGTGGATCGTCTCACCAAGTACGCTCACTTCTTTGCAATCCCCTCCACAAGTTTTGCATCTCAAATAGCAGAAATATTCTTCCAGGGAGTATTCCATCTACATGGTTTTCTCAAAACCATTGTGAGTGATCGTGACATTAGATTCATGGGAGAATTCTGGCAAGGGTTATTCAGGTTGGCTGGAATAGAGCTCACCCCTAGTAGCAGTTATCACCTTTAGACAAATGGATAGACAGAAGCAGTGAATAAATGGGTGGAAGGTTACTTACGAGATTATGTCACGGGACAACAACGAGCATGGACCAAGTGGTTGTACTTAGGAGAATACTGCTATAACACCACTTATCACATGTCCATAGGGATGTCACCTTTCCGAGCCTTATATGGATATGAGGCACTATCTTTTGCAGATACAATGTTTGGAGATAGTAGAGCGCCATTGGCAAAGGATTGGATCCAGGGGTGTAAGGATATTCTGAGAGCCATTAAAGACAATTTGTAGATGGTACAAAATCGAAAAAATTTATATGTAGATCGTCGAATGATAGAGAGGAGTTTCGAAGTGGGAGATGTGGTTTATCTCCGGCTTCAGCCGTACAGGCAGTCTACCTTGAAGCAGAAGGGGGCGGAAATATTAAAGCCACGATTTTACGTTCCCTATCGAGTTATCTCGAAAATAGGAGAAGTGGCATATGAGCTAGAGCTTCCCACGGAGAGTAGAATTCATAAAATATTTCATATCTCCTGTTTGAAGAAAGCATTAGGATCAAACATATAATCATCACTAGAATTACTGCCACTAGATGAAGAGGTCCATCTTCAACTGGTTCTTGAGGAGGTGTTGGAGGTTCAAGAAAGTAAGCTTCGAAGCAGAATCATCCACGAATATTTGGTACGATGGAAAGATCTACTCGTCGAGGATGCCACTTGGGAAGGAGAACACATATTGCAGCGTCCAACATTGAAATTGATTGAGGGCAAGAAATTTTAGGCAGGGGGAACTGTAATATCCCTAACCATTTAACCGGTTAGAACAAATCATAATAGTAGTAGACTAATAAATAAATTAATAAATAAAGCGGCATTGGCCCATGGTTTTTCCTTTTGGGTTGTTTTTACCCCAGGTATTTTCCCAAGGTTTTTCCTTGTAGCCCGACTATAAAAGGAGGAGGAGGAACGAGAGAAACTCATGGAATTTAATCTTTTCTTCATTGATATTCTGAGAGGTCAGAGGAGTTTTCAAGTGAGGATTTTCAGGTGAGCTCCTCAAGCTTCCTTCGGTGAGATTCGAGAATCTCACCCTAGTAAGCAAACCCAAGTTCGATGGTTTCTATAATCACCCTAGCTGGTCTCATTCATTTCATATTTGTTTTGAAAGGGGTTCTCATCTATTTTTTCTTTACACTTTATGAGTGTGGATCTGATATCTGCCCTGCTGGTTTTAGTATAATTATTTTTATTTCTAGATTGGCAAAGGAAGGAAGAAAGCACAGATCTATTGCAGCAATTTGTTGCAGCACCACCACAGCACTAAGTCAAGGGTTATTAATTGGCATTATGATGTAGTTGAACCATCTACATTGTTGGTCAAACTGCTTGTATTACATGGGCTAAATTCCTTAATAAATGCAAGAACAAAATCTATAGCAAGAATTAACTAAGGAGGAGAGGACTATGCTTTATCTACAAGGGACCTTGGGCCCTTAACCATTCCTATCCAGGTCATAAGAAGAAGGAAAAGAAGACAGAAGAAGAGGAGATTACTTCAAATCATGGGGAATATTTTGTAGATGGGTCTATTGATCTTCAGGATGGTGAGCAACATCGTGACATTATTCAGAGAGGCTTGCAGGACGAAAAACATTTGGAAGTGCATGAGGAAATTCTACCTAATGCCATTTATGAGGTTGATTCCTATACAATGGAGTTTGTAGATCCCCTGGGGAATATCCATGAAGAATATGAACACTCAAGTATAGATAAAATTCCACCAATGCATCTATGTTTGACATTTGAAAGGGATGAAAAAATTGTCTCCACAGATGAAGGAGACCTGCAAGATTTGAGTGAGGATCCAGCCATAGTGAACCAGCATGATGAGTATGATCACGAGGAGCAACATGACAAACATAATGTGCAAAATGGACCATTCCTAGAGATTTGGTCAAAGTGTGAAGTTGAATATTTGGTCGTTGGGCATCGGGTGCAAACAAATATAGAGATGGTCAACACGACACTAGAATTGCCAGTATAATTATTTTGAGAAAGGATCTTATGTTGTTGAAGCAGAAATTCTGGACAGTCCGAGAGAGTGCCTTACAGGAGCATAGAAAAATTGAGGAACTCATAGTGGTATGTGCCGAATCAAAGGCCAAGTTTTCTAGTGTTGAGGAACGACTCAAATCCCTCATAAGGCAACAAGAGGAGTACAATTGGGAGTTCCAGAGCAGACCTCTACAGGAATACATAGATAAATCTTGAAACACCAACAATCCACCTTTATAAATTGGGAAGAGCAGGGCATAGTTCTCCAAATACATCATGTTTGGTAACCAAATAGAGCAGCATGAATCGAGTATCGAACAACATCAACATAGTAGATTTGCAGATATTCATTCTTTCCAAAGTATGGATTGGCGAGAGATTATGAGTTGGTATTATATTGATGGGTTGATTATTTGGAGGACACCCATAGCTAAGGGAAAATTACAGTTTCAACCCCTTGGTGTAGACAACGATGGAGAGTTGAAATGGTAACATAACCCATAGGTCCCAAGATTTAGGTGGTATTGGGATCTAGGAGAATACATTGAGGAAAGGACTGGTCAGAGGATTGTTTGGGATCCAGGTATCAAAGGATCCATTCATGACCACTCAACATGGAGGGTGCATCGGATTGTATGGGATCCTGGTATTAATGTACAAATGTTTCTGTTGTGGATAGAAGTTGATCGCTTGAGGACAAGAAATTTTTGGGTGACAGGTTTTTGTGATATTCCCTTTCTTGATCGAGTCAAAGTAGATAGAATCGATCCATGGTACTTGCCATGGTATTTTCCCATGGTATTGAACCATGGTATTTGTTGTTGGTTTCCGAGAAAAATAATAAAATAAGGTCTCCAGAAATTCCATCAAACCTATAAAAAGGGAGAGAAGCTAGGCATTTAGATTCATTCTAGTATTATCTATCTTATTATGTTTGGGTTGAGAACCTGGCCTGACCAGTTCTAGCATTGATCCCGGGATGAAAACCCTGTGGTGAATTTTGTATGGTGGATCCATCCAGGGTCCACGATTGTGCTTCAATGTTGTTTTTCTATTTAATGAGCAACCAAGCATGCCATGTGCAGGAGCTCAGTTTTTATTGTATGTCCATGTATTTTATTTTCAGCTAATAATATAAATAAAAAGGCTGCATTTCTAGATCCCATCTATGTTCGTGATTTTTACTGAATGTAATTTTATTGAGAACAATAGAATGTGCTAGATCTGACTAAATTACTAAGGTATGGGATCTTACATTTGATGAAGAAAAAATGCCTTCTAAATGTCTTCTGCAATTGTTTTGTAAGTGGCTTCTTCCATGTCAACATTTTGATATTATGGCATTCTTTCCTTTTTTCTATACATTAAATTCCTCAGATCTTAAATTTTTGGACTAAGTCTCTTCATTCTCCTCACCACCTTTTATAACTTGTGTCATTTTGTTATAAACAGCTTCAGTGTCATCATTGACCTTGACATTTACTGTAGGAAGAACTTGCAAACATTTTTCCAAGTTGGTATTTTGGGATCCTTGACTTGCAGAATTTTTTTCCATTAGCAAGAATAACTGAGCCCATGACTACCATTATTATCATCATCAATAGACTAAATGTTGTGGAAAATATTCCATGGGCATACCTTGTCAATAATATGCAATTCCAAAGGTGACAACTCCCTGCTTGTGATAAAAATTTCCAATCAAATTACCAGTATTTGAGAATTCTTACATTTATCCATAAACCAAATCATGAAATACCTAGTTTACATGCAAGTGGAATATGTTGAATTTTTAAATTCAACTACTACCCTGTGTAGAGGAAGAAGAAGTACATCAATAGCATTTTTGTGTTTTCTAGTTTTTTTGCACACCATCGAGCATTGAATTACTGATTTAAAACTATGAATTTTAAATTGGTCGTATCCATACCTCTGTGTAGAAAATAGTGGATTGACCACGCAATTACCATGCCGCATTTAAACACTGCCACTATGCGCCATTAACACAACCCACCAACCCTACCTGCATTTACCACCAGTTATGTTTTGAAATTGTTCACGTCGAGTTCACGGAGGGCCCACATGCCAACACAACACCAGCAGCCAATCAAATGGCGATCGCGTAGTTTTGAGGGTGACGTCACAACAACAAATTGGTACATGATAATTTTATCAAATCCATTTAAGCCTCGTTTGAAATCCATGCGGGGTCCATCAACGACCAATAAAAATGAGATCGCGCAGTTTTGGACCCCTACGTCATCAGGGGCATTTGGTATGTGATTTTTTTTCAAAGGGATTTAATTCCCGTTTTGAAATCTGCGAAGGGTTTGTAACTTAGGTTAAAAGGTTTATGTTTTTTTTTTTTTTTTTTTTTTAAAGGAATGTTGCAACACATGTCGTATAAGCCATTTGAATTTTTAATATTATATATATAGGTTTTAATATATATTATAAACTTGCAAAGTTTATAATATATATAATTTTTATTTTTTTTATATAAAATATAACACAAAAATAGTTTAATGAGTGTGCATTGTATTGAAAAGAGCCCAAAGGCTAAAAAAAAAAAAAAAAAAAAAACTTCTGTTTTTTTTTTAAATACATAGTGTGTGTAAAAACAGAGTATGAGACTCTGTATTAAAAAAAACAGAGAGAGAATTTGTATGTGTTGACTGTGTGTATTGCAAGCCTAAAAGAAAAAAAGAAAACAGAGCACTGTGTGTGTGAAATTTTTTGAAAAAGACAGAGAGCAGATTTTTTGCAGTAGTGTGTGTGCAACAGTTAGCAATTTTTTTTTTTAATGCCATAACAACAATTTTGTGGCATCTTTTGTAATAGATTTTTACATTTTAATGAAATAGAAGTATTGTGTGCACCTCTTTCCATTGAATCTTTGTGTCAAAGTTGGGGAATTTTTATTCATTTGTTGTTTTGAATCATTCAGAAATTCCAACATGGTATCAGAGCTAGTCCAGGCTCTTTGAAGTTTTTCCAAGAAGTTGAATGAAGGATTTGTTGAAGCAGTTCTCCAAAAGTGTGAAGGCTCAGCAAAGTCCAGGTATTTTAAAAAAACATAGTTTTGTTTTGTGTTTAAAAAGGTGCATTCCAAAGAAGTATTTTTGAAGATAGAGTTTGTCTCTTGAGCAGAGAGACAATTTGTTTAAAAACATAGTCAAGCTTAGAGCATAGTTCATTGTGCTAGCCATGGGAAGAGCCAGCACAAGCATGAGTATTGGAAATACTCAACTCCCACAATTCAATGGGAAGAACTATGACTATTGGGAAATCACCATGAGAGCCCTATTTGCCTCTCAAGACTTATGGGAGCTTGTTGAATATGGTTTTGAAGAACCAGCAGATGAACAAGCTTTTAATGCCTTAACATAGGCAGAGAAGGATTTGTTGAAGAGAAATAGGAATAAGGACTCAAAAGCCCTCTTCTATCTCTATCAAGCAGTGCATGAAATGTGTTTCCAAGGATAGCAACAGCTAAGAGGTCTAAGGATGCATGGGATACCCTCCAGACTACCTATCAAGGTATGGAGAAGGTGAAGACAACAAAACTACAATTTGTGAGGAGAGACTTTGAAACTCTCTGTATGAAATAGTCTGATAAGATAGACTCTTTCTTCACACATGTGATTGGGTTGGTTACCTAGATAAGGTATCATGGAGAGACACTTGAAGAAATAAGGATAGTGGAGAAAGTACTGAGGAGCTTACCCTCAAGGTTCGATGTGATAGTCACAACCATTGAAGAGACAAAGGATCTCTCAAAGTTTACTGTTGATGAACTTCATGCATCATTGATGACATATGAACAAAGATTGGGTAGAAAAACAAACTCATATTTGGAGCATAACTTCAAGACCCAAATGTCCTTTGGAAGAGGAAGAGGTCAAGGTAGAGGAAACTACAGAGGAAAAGGAAGAGGCAGAAGCCAAAACAGAGGAGGAAGGAACAACCCTACAAATACAAATGGAAGGGCAGCAATCAAAATCAGAACCAAGGCCAAGGCAGCAGCGAGAAAGGTGGACAAAATCAAGCACATGGACAAAGGTATGATTAATCCCAAGTCTAATGTCATTATTATAAGAAGTATGGCCATTATGCCAATGAATGTAGGAAGAAACATAATGACATGGGTAATATACCCAGTGCTAATTTTACAAAAGAAAATATCAGTGCAAAGAAGTTATTTTTAGTATGTAATATGGTTGAGGAAAAGAATGAAGATATATGGTTTCTAGATTCAGGATGTAGCAACCATACGACTGGAAACATTTCCATGTTTTCTATGTTAGATGAAAATGTAATTTCTCAAGTAATATTGGGGACAGACAGTAAGGTCTCTATCATGGGGAAAGGCAGAGTAAGTGTTTTGATAAATAAAGGAGAAGGAAGATCCATATCAGATGTATACTATGTGCCTAGTATGAAGTGTAACCTCTTGAGCATTGGACAACCCATTCAAGAGGGGTACAATGTTTTCTTTGAAGATGATGTATGCACCATCATGGATAAACCACCAAGCAAGAAATTCATTGCACAAGTGAAGATGACAAGGAACATAATGTTCCCTCTCAAGACAAGAGCAGATTTGAAGAAAGGAGTTGAAATGGCAGTAGTGACACAAGAGACTTACCAAAGAGAAGCAAAGGATGAAAACTTGTTATGGCACTTGATATTTGGACATTTCAACTTTTGAGGTCTGAATTTGTTGCATAGGAAAGGAATGGTAAAAGGATTACCAGTGATAGAGAAACCGGAAAACCTTTGTGAAAGCGCATCTTGGGAAAACAACACAGAGAAATATTTCCATCAGGAAATAGCATAAGGGCAAAGGCACCCATAGAATTTTTCCATTCAAATTTGTGTGGACCAATGAAAACACCATCACTATCAAGCAGCCACTATATGTTGACTTTTATTGGTGATTATACAAGAAAAACTTAGGTTTATTTCTTGAAATATAAAAGTGAAGTGTTTGAGACATTCTGCCACTTTAAGGCTCTTGTAGAGAAACAAAGTGGGCAACATATAAAAGTTTTAAGAACTGATAGAGGAGGTGAGTATATATCCAAATATTTTCTGCATTTTTGCAGAGAAAATGGCATATAGAAGCAATTTACAGCAAGGTATACACTGCAGCAAAATGGAGTTGTTGAAATAAAAATAGAACCATCATGGACATGGTAAGAAGTATGTTGAAGGCAAAACATTTGCCAAATGAGTATTCGGTTGAAGCTGTACATTGTGTAGCATACATCTTGAATAGATGCCCAACCAAAGCTGCAATGAAAAAATTTCCGTAAGAAGCATGGCATGACATAAAACAAGGTGTCACCCACATGAGAGTTTTTGGTTGTGTGGCTTATGCACACATTCCAGATCAGCTAAGGAAGAAGATGGATAGTAAGGGGGATAAGTGCATATTTATTGGATAAAGTGAAGAATCCAAGGCATAGAGGCTGTATAACCCATCGACCAAAAATTTTGTTATAATAAGAGATGTGCAGTTCATTGAAGAAGAATCTTAGGATGGAAGCATTGAGAAAACAGTGAATGTGAAGAGCTATTTGTCTCATGATGATGATGAGGAAGAAATATTTGAAAGGAACACCTCATTAGCAAAACCACTTCGACCAACACAAGGACAACAAGGGACACCATAAGCAAGAATGAGAACACCCTTGAGAAGTGATAACAGTGCTTCTCCAAGCACACCACAAGGAGCAGCTTTGAGTGCTTCTACAAGCACAAGTTTCACAAGTGAAAGAGGAACCAGATTCAGAATTTTGAATGATATTTATGAGAAAGAGGTAGAAAATGAAGGTATAAACTCTTTATTTTCATTATACTGTCATGTAGATGATCCTATTCGTTTTGAATAAGTTGTGAAAGATAAGAAATGGATAGATTCTATGGATGAGGAAATGAATGCCATAGAGAAAAATAAAACATAGGAATTGGTTGATCTCTCAAAAGGTAACGACGAAATTGGAGTGAAATGGGTATATAAGACCAAAAGTAATGTTGAAGGTAAGATTGAAAGTCACAAGGTCAGACTTGTTGTCAAAGGCTACAAGCAACAACATGGAAGAGATTATGAAGAAACTTTTGCACCAATTGCAAGAATGGAAATAGTAAGAGCAGTGTTGTCCATAGTAGCACAGCACAAGTGAAAATTTTACCAAATGGATGTGAAATCAACATTCCTAAATGGAGTATTAATGGAAGAGGTTTATGTTGAACAACCTCTGGGCTATGAGAAAGAAGACCAAGAGCATAAAGTTTGTAGATTGAAGAAAGTTCTTTATGGGTTGAAACAAGCACCAAGAGCATGGTATAGTAGGATAGATGCCTACCTACTGGAAAATAGGTTTGAGAAATGTGAAGGAGAACCCACATTATACATCAAGGAGAAAGATTTTAAGATGTTGATTGTTGTTTTGTATGTTGATGATGTGATATTCACAGGTAATGATGCTTACCTCATTGAGAATTTTAAAACAATCATGAAGGATGAATTTGAGATGATTGATATGGGATTGCTGAAATACTTAGGAATATAAGTAGAGAAAAAAGAAAATAAAATTTTTATCTATCAAGAAAAATATGTAAATGAAGTTTTGAAAAGATTTAATATGCAGGATTTCAAGGCAGCAATTACTCCTACAGTGATGGGATTGAAACTCAGCAAAGAGGATAGCAGCAAGGATTTTGATCCAAGTTTATACAAGAGCATAGTTGGCAACCTCATGTATTTGACTGCAACTAGGCCAGATATTATGCATGTTGTGAGTTTAATTTCCAGATTTATGGAAAAGGCCAAAGGAGGCACATTGGAAAGTAGAAAAACAAATTCTGAGGTATGTGAAAGCAACAAAGAGATATGGTATTTTATACACCACTTCAAAAAATTCTGAATTGATTGGATATACTGACAGTTATTGGGCTGGAAGTATAGATGACCGGAAAAGCACCTTTGGTTATATTTTTCATATGGTTTCAGGAGCTATTTCATGGGCTTCTAAGAAACAACCAATTATGCCTTTATCAACAACAGAAGCATAGTATGTGGCAGCTACAGTAGCAACATGTCAAGTAGTTTGGATGAAAAGAATATTGAGAAGTTTGTGTCATGAATAGGTAAAAGGCACAACAATTTATTGTGATAATAGCTTAGCAATAGCATTGTCAAAGAATTTAGTCTTTCACAAGAGAATGAAAGAGATTGATGCCAAATATCACTACATCAGAGAGCTAGTGAACAATGGTGAAATTATTTTGAAGCATTGTAAAACAGAGGAGTAGTTTGCTGACATTTTGACGAAACCATTGGGGCAAAAAAGTTTTAATCATTTGAGGAAATTTTTGGGTATGGAAGATAACCCAGTAGTTGAATTTAAGGGGGAGTGTTGAATTTTTAAATTCAACTACTACCCCGCGTAGAGGAAAAATAAGTACAAAAGTAGCATTTTTGTGTTTTTTGGTTTGTTTGCACGCCATCCAGCATTGAATTGTTGATTTAAAACTCTGAATTTTAAATTGGTTGTAGCCATACCTCTGTGCAGAAAATCGTGGATTGACCACGCCATTACCATGCCACATTTAAACACTGCCACTCCACGCCATTAACACAATCCACCAACCCTTCCTGCATTTACCGCCAGTTATGTTTTCAAATTGTTCACGTCAAGTTCATGGAGGGCCCACATGCCAGCACAACACCAACAACCAATCAAATGGCGATTGCGCAGTTTTGAGGATGACGTCACAACAACAAATTGGTACGCGATAATTTTATCAAATCCGTTTAAGCCTCGTTTGAAATCCATGCGAGGTCCACCAGCGACCAATATAAATGCGATCGCGCAGTTTTGGACCCCTACGTCATTAGGGGCATTTGGTATGTGATTTTTTTTGTAAACGGATTTAATTCCCATTTTGAAATCCATGAAGGGTTTGTAACTTAGGTTAAAAGGTTTATGTTTTTTTTATTTTACAAAGGAATGCCGCAACCCATGTCTTATAATCCCTTTGACTTTTTAATATTATAAGTTTTAATATATATATATATATATATATATATATATATATATATATATATATATATATATATATTATAAACTTGCAAGGTTTATAATATATATAATTTTTAGTTTTTGTATATATAATGTAACACAAAAATAGTTTAATCAGTGTGCATTGTATTAAAAAGAGCCCGAAGGCTAAAACAAAAAAAAAATGCTATTGTGTATTTTTTTTAATATACAGTGTGTGTAAAAATAGAGTATGAGACTCTATATTAAAAAGAACAGAGAGCATTTGTATATGTTGACTATGTGTATTGTAATTCCGAAGGCAAAAAAGAAAACAGAGCACTGTGTGTGTGCAATTTTTTCAAAAAGACAGAGAGCAGATTTTTTGCAGTAGTGTGTGTGCAATAGTTAGCAATTTTTTTTAAATTTCTAGAACAACAATTCCGTGGCATCTTTTCTAATAGCCTTTTATAGTTTAATGAAATAGAAGTATTGTGTGCATCTCTGTCCATTGAATCTCTGTGTTGAAGTTAGGGAATTTTTATTCCTCTATTGTTTGGAATCATTTAGAAATTTCAACAAAGACGTATAGAGTAAACTATAATTAGAAGGTTCGTGTCCCATCCTATAGCCCATGTAGGAGGCTTGTCTTCAACAACTAGAATCAATGTAGTTGACTACAAGGTTCCGAGGAAGCAAATTAAGGTGCTAGGTGAAAGTTGAGTTAAATATTTCTTTGCAACAAAAGCCATCACGAATCAATGAAATGCTAAGGTTAACTTTCTTCTTTAGTTAAATTTCTCCTTTGAACAATCTTTTTTGTTTCCAAATTTAAAATTTCTAAACTATCACCCTAAAATAGATCTCATCCACCTTCAGCACAACCATCTTTACGAGCAATGACAAATAAATAATTTTTTGAAAAATTATAAATTAAGTGTGCATTATATTGCTGATGAACCCACTGAAGAAGTATGAGGTGACATCAAGCATCGGTATCTGTGGCTTAGAGCTCCCAACATGCCCAAATCATATGGTACTGGGTCCAAAAAGAATCAACGCCTACATTGGCTACCACATAACTTGTCAGTTGTATGGAGAACCACATTTTTTAATGAGAGAGGCTCATGAGAACTAGAAAAGTGTCCTTATTATATGATAAATAAGCTCGTTGGAGCTTTTGTTTAATGATAAATAGCTTCTTGGAGCTTTTTAATTTAAACAATTTTTGGGGGGCACAAGGGTCCAAACTTATGAATCCGGATGCTCCATGCCTGTGGTCCTTTTATCCTTGCTACATTTTTTTTTGAGTCGAAAAAAATTACTGATTTATATTATGTACCAGTTCATTTTTTATTTTTTATCATTATCAGTTACATCTTAGTTAAAAAAGAGAATAAATGTTTTACTTTTTTTTTTCATCTACATTGACAACCATTTTCTATCTTCTTATAATATGCTCTTTCTCAGAAATTTACATATAATTCTATTAATCTGAAACAAGTGCTTGTTGTCTCACTTTCAGAAAATAATTTATATCTAATTTTCAAAAAATTAAAATCTCTCCTTTGGAGATCATCAATTACAAAAATAGTGATTGTGGTTCTTCACATAGGTGTCTATTCTCCTGCCGCACCTTCAATCTTATCGCTGTAATAATATGGTCATAAAAAAACCACAGGTTGAAATGTTGGAAGTTCATCAATGGAGATCTCGTTAGATACATAATTTGTTGATTCCCATTTTAATTAATATTCATTAGTCCTCTTCCAGACCTGCAAAAATCCAAAAAAAAAATTAGAGGAAGATAACAGTGCCACTCTCACCTTGTCTCACCTTGACCATCAGCATTGTGAAGCTCATAGTTTGTCTCTCCAAATCTGCTAGACAAACCCTTTTTTGAAAATCTATCTGCCTCTATGTGGGTGAAAGATATTTTGGAGAAATTTCTCTTCAACCTCTTAATCTTCGCCAACCACCTCTCCAAATTTCACTGGCTTAATTGATTTCCTTTGTTAATATACCTGCGAATCCCCATAGATTTGGATAGACTCAATGCACAAATGATGAGCAAACCTCATGAGACCCTAGAGGGCAAGAATCTCTGCTCTCATATTGGTGCCAACACCACCTGACCAATAAATTGTGTATTGGCACTTAGGAGTGAAAAAAAACAAAGCTCCATACCCACAAAGGAGATGCCAATAATTTACCCTTGCTACATATCTAATGGATTTAATTTTGATTTTTATTTTAACCCGTCATCTATTTTCTGTGCGGAGATTTAATCTATTTCATCCAAAAAAGTCCGATCAATATTTACGTAAATGATCATTAAACATTTGTATTTCAAAAGTATTGAGGGACGGTTCATGCAATAGAACCTCCAGTATAGGGACGATAGAGTGCTTATTACACCAAAGGTGCTTTTATTGTGGGCTTGGGTGGACACACTATTCACCCCATCGTGACTCTTTAGTTTCGTCCATCCAACAAATACAAATTTATCATGTGACATTGAATTTTCCATCTGTGAGTGACTGTGGTAGCACCTCTAAGCTTTGAATGAAAGTTGTGCAGATTCCGCAGACTTTAAGCTCTGAATGAAGACTCTGCAGAGTCTGTAATATAATTAGTGTGGTGGCCTTTAGGCTCTGGAGGCCATGCAAACTCTGCAATCTGTCAACCTAATCAGTGTGGTGTCCTTTAGGCTCTGGAGGCCATGCAAACTCTGCAATCTGTCAAGACTCCTCAGTCTGTATAGCACTATCCCTCTTCTTCAACGAAACCTAAGCTCTTTAATACGCCAGTACCTTGAAAGTTCTCATTCCACTCAAATCGAAAAAAAATCCAAACATTGTTTTGATGCTAGAAATTAAAGCAAAATGTTTCTCCAAAGAAAATAGGATACAGAGCTCAAAAACTAACATATTTTCAGGGACTAGGAAAATTAATAGAATTGAAGGAATAAATTTACCAGTGAAATAGATTTAGCAACACTATAAGCACTATAAATAGGCCACTGAAACTAGGCCGACTACCTAATTGATTCGAACCGGATACCTCCCCTGTACAGATTGACGACAGCTTTCCAATAAAATTTTCTGGCAAGATCGCTTTTTAACAGACGGTCTTTTGTAACATGCCTTTGAAACACGTTTGTAAGTCTGGAAAGTTAAGCATAAAGCCAATGTCGACCATTGTATACCACAGGGAGTGCAGACTGGTCAGTTAGATTTAACACGTGGTTAATGTAATAAAGTGAATAGCCTTATAACCTTGTTGTCGTCCTGACTCACTAGTTATGGCAAATCATTCAAAAAAATTTCTTGAGGCTCCCATCAGGCATATAGACCAATAAAGGCTCCATTTACGTTCGGTCCTTTACATATTTGGCCTTCCTGGCGATGCATTGGCATCCATAGTCGACCGTCTCAGCACCACATGCGTGTTTTCTCCTCATGTAGTTGACAACCCATGAAAGAGAAGAGGGCAACAATTCCAAATTCCCCCGCAAAGGGAAAACTAGTGGTGGTAAGGAAAACATTCCCAAAAAGCAGCTATATCACAAACAATTCAGAAAAAAAAATGGATAAGAGATTGATTGCTTCTTTAGTTCATTGATGGATCAATTCACCAGTGGAGTAATATGAGATTGTGAAGCATTTATAATTTTTTTTTGAAGGAAAATGCGTAGTTGGTGCATGCTATGCAAAATTGATTGTCTGGCATGTATGTCTGTTGTTAAATTTATTGTGGCGCATGTACATAGTGCAAAAGTTAGAAATATTTAATTCCTACTTGTCTATGGTTGTAATTCTCCATTTGAGGAGTTTGTTTCTACATAATAGGAAGTACCTAGAATATAGTTTCTCCTAGTTTAGTGTGTGGTTGAGAGAATCTCTCAACCACCTTACTGTACGTCCAAGATAGCATTCCTATCTTGAGACTATTTCTTGTATAAATATGTGTGTAATTTCCTTGATTCATAATATAGAATTTATATAGAGTGTGCAGTGTGCTATTTTATCTTGGTATCGGAGCTTCAGAGCCTGTAAGGGCCTTTGGCCCTTCCTAGGCATAGGAAAAATAAATGACTGTAGTTATATCATTTTTTATTAAATTTTGTTTGTCCTTTGCACGAAGCTGGAGCGCTGTTGGTGAGGCGTGAAAGAGGTCATGAAAAAAGAGGCATGTATGTTGTATGCTGAGTTGAGGGAAAGTACATCGTCGCTGGAGTATTTTGAAAGCCGCGAGCTCTGGCAGAGTCCGTGGCAGTAAGCTTTTCATCAGATCATTTCATTGTACCAGCAATCTGGGTTTGAAGTAATAGAGGGATGATGACGAACAATCGGACGCTTGCATGCAAACTTCTGGCGAATGTGGAGGGTTCCCTGTTCTATTGATACTCAGACCCCTACTCGAGGAAAACTACTGTAAAGCATGTGAGAGAATCAGAATTGTGAAGTTGGAAACTTGAAATGTGGACTAGAAAATGGCAAGACCAAATCTCTCAAGGCAATGAATTGTGATATATGCTGCATCGAATTTGGTTTTTGCCGCGAATGCTCTTGTATTTTCTATGGGAAGGCTACTGATCAGAGTGTGGCAGACTACTATTCTATCAGATGTGAGGGAAAGCTAAATGAAGAATTTGTTTGCCTCGACATCCTTGTTGTTGCCTGTATTCAATATTTGAATCAAATTGTGTTTATCATCTGATATATTGTGATGGGCTTATGTTAGATGGCCTGAAGAAGGTCTTTACCAGCTGCAAGGATTTTATCTCTGGAATTCTGAATGGCCCAGAAGTGATTTCTGGAGAATGAGCTGCCTGATGCAGGTTCCTGAAGAAAAGTGCCACCGCCCCCTTGCATTTAATGCTGCAAAAGTTGATGTTCTGAATATCTTAACAGAAAGGTTCTCTTTGGCTTTGGAGCCTTTACTTCGGAGAGTGGTAAATGAGGATATTGAGCGAGCATTAGAAAAGCATGTGCCTGCCAAAATTCAATCTTCAACAAGACAAATAAATGAATCTGCATCAAGAAACTTGCAGTTGTAGTTTAGGAACAAGCTATCTCTGCCTATTTTCACAGGCAGTAGAATAGAAGGGGAGGAGTGTTTCCCTATTCAAGTAGTACTTGTAGATGCATCTACAGGACAAATTATTACTTCAGGATCTTAATCTTCCACAAAAGTGGAAATCGTTGTTTTCGAAGGTGACTTTGAAGGAGATGAAGAGGAGGATTGGAATCACAAAGACTTTGATAGTCATGTTGTGCGAGAGAGGGATGGGAAACGACCACTCCTCACTGGGGACCTGCTTATAAATCTAAAAGAAGGTGTTGGGATACTCAACGAATTGACTTTTACTGATAACTCTAGCTGGATAAGGAGCAGGAAATTCAGACTTGGAGCCAGAGTAGCAGCAGGATGCGACAGTGGAATGAATCTAGCAAATATTGTGGAGTTACGTCAAAATTCAATAAAAGGCTGATGAAGAGGAGAGAAAGAAAATGAAGAGGAACTGGAAGAGATTGTAGAATTTTTCAGATATGGGGAGAGGTATCGCAGGCGAGGAAAAAATATTCCAACTTGCATCCTTTTGTGCAGGGAACTGAGAATGGAACCGATTATTGGCTGGTGGCAAACTCATGATATCGCATTTTTCTGATTTTGTAAGTTTTCCAATATTGATTTGTAACTGCTGCTATTTGAATTTGACCACTAGCTTGTTAGCAAGAAGTTGGATGAGGCCACTGAGAAGGGCCAAATCCTCGAATGCTGAAGTTTTTTGTTTTTGGTTTCAATTCATTTTTAAAAAAATTTCGTTGGAACCAATCAGTGCTGGATTTATCTACATGCTCAAGTTGAACAATGCAACGTTCAGCAAAGAGGTCGATAGATTGTTGTGTCTTCTGCAGGGGTTAGAAGAGGTGCAGAAGCACGTGGAATTGCTGGGAGGTTTTTTAGCTTCTTGTGTTTGGTGTAATCATCTTCGGGCAGAGACAAAGAAATTTATGTTTTATTTAGTTTCTTGGAATCATGTTTAAAGATTATTGAGCCTTATTGAGCCTAGCTAACTCAATGTAGGTAAATTTAATTTGTTAGTATTCGCGACTCTAACAAATGACAGGTTAAGCATGGGGTTCCAAGAATTTATTTAACAAAGACAAGGATGCCCAAGATGTGAACTATGAGAAGATGAGGTAAAGCAGCAGCAACAATTATTATGATGGACAACAAAATGGATGTTTGTTTTAGTGTGGTTTGTGGAATAGACTCCCTAGCATGTTATAAGCAAGTCCAGTTGTTGTAATGGACATTGTATGTACCCAGAAACTCCAAAGTGTTGAAGTATGAAATGTAAGCCTTGTAAAGGCATCTGAAAGTTTGTGGTGATCTTAAAACCACTTTGTAATGGTTTGTGGTGAGCCATAAACCACACATATATCGCCTTTGTGGCTGGTTGGTGGTGAGCCAGAAACCACCTATAGAGCCTTTGTGGCTGGATCGCCTTCGTGGCTAGAGGTGTCTTTGTGGCCGCATGTACACGAGTGGCCACGTGTACATGAGAGTTGTGTGCTCACAGAGCTTTGTGCTCGATCGAGCAGGTGAACTGCAGTAACACCTGGCTCGTGGTCTCAGATGATTCATTAATATCTGAGCAGAAGGGGGTTGGCACACTTTCTTAGCTGATAGTCGTGTTGAGAAGCGCAATTGGCGTGAATATTCAATACTTACTTGTGCCAACGTGCCAAATCACGAGATTGGCGCAGAAGCGCATGATAAACTCACACCAGTATTTTTATTCTGAGCGCGGATTTCTTTGTTCGGGAAGACGCCACCTCACCTTCAGTGGAAGATCTGTACGAAGCCTCACCTTCGCTGGAAGATCTGCAGGAGTTGCAAATATGAGAAGTTGCGGGTCTGTCCGGGAGAGGCAGATTATGTTTTTGGAGATTCTGCACATGCAATTCGCCCGATGGTGGTGGATTTGTAGGTACATATATGCAGTGATAATGGTCGACAGAATCATGTATGCGAAGGAAATCCTACATGAGTAGCGGTTGCAGCGGTTGGTACCCATGCATTCCGGTGGATGGTTGCTCTTTTATATAGACGTCGACATATTCTTTGTTATGTTTGACCACAACCAGACTTTGTGAATTAACATCATGACAAGTAGTCATTAAGGGGGGGAGTTAGAAATATTTAATTCCTACTTGTCTATGGTTGTATTTCTCCATTTGAGGAGTTTGTTTCTACATAACAGGAAGTAGCTAGAATATAGTTTCTCCTAGTTTAGTGTGTGGTTGAGAGAATCTCTCAACCACATTATTATACGTCCAAGATAGCATTCCTATCTTGAGACTATTGCTTGTATAAATATGTGTGTAATTTCCTTGATTCATAATATAGAATTTATATAGATTGTGCAGTGTGCTATTTTATCTGCAACCATATGTCAAAGTGGCGATTTAACAAAACAAAAATCGGCCAACTCAGTGAGTTAAATCGCTTTGTCCTTTAGAGCCTGCATATTTTCATTGTGAACGATTTGCTTAAACAAGACACATTATGGGCTTGATTACTGGAATTATCTCGACAGAATTATTTGAATTATTACAATTTACAATTAGCTAGATTGCTTTCACTATAAAAATTATTTGAATTATTGGAATGCTTTCACTACAGAATTATTGGAATTATTATGCGGTTAATTTATCGACTTCCGAAAATATCTTTCATGCAATTCTACTCTCTCTTTTTTTTTTCTTTTTTCTTTTTTTTCAGAAAGAAAAAAGCATTGTTTGTATTAACAATGCATTTAACAAAACATAACATTCCCATCATGTGGTGATAAGGAAAACCGATCCAAAACAGTTCCAAAGTGACAACTTCTAAGAAAGAAGGAGTCAAAGTGACAGCAGTATAAGGATCATACAAATATGGGCGCATAAACATCCCAAACAGATTGCAAGTCCAGAATGAGAAAAAATCAACAGATCAGCCCTTAGAAAGGGGAAAATGTTGCCATTCTTGCTGGGCTCAACAGAATTGAAGAATAAAATAGTATCACCGACAAAAACCGGCTCGGTTGATGTGTCAAATGTGGCCCTGTAGAAAACTATAAGCCATTGCATCATATGAAAAACTATTGTGCATTGAAAAAACAACTAGAAAACAGAGTATAAGAAGCCGGCTCTCCTGCTGTACAATTATGACATCCTGTAGACTGTCTGTTGATCAGGCTCGCTTGTGAGTAAACCATGTGAAAACCCATGTCTGCTCCATTTGGTGCACAATATAGATGACGACTGAGGAACCAACTCATAAGGAAAAACAGCACGCCAGCACAAATCTGTCATCCGAGATATTTCATCTGGGCATCCCCACTTGACAAAAAGGATCATATTAGGACAGGCTCGCTTGAAAGTATATTTACTCATAACCGGCGCATTGACATATAAAGAGGAATGATGAGGACCAGGCCCATGTGACAGCTCTGCTAGGGTGTAAAAAAGCAGATGAAAAAGCGGATGATAAAGCAAATGAGCATGATCGAGCATGTGTGCATGAACAGCCATGCAGGTCCAGTATACAGTAGAAAAGGAAGACAATGGATAATTAGTCTATCCAGCAGAACGGTAGGCATCCTGAGGCATAGAAACAGACATCATGGCAGATAAAGAGTGAGCATTCGGATCCATAGGAGAGTTGCATCTGTAATGAAACAGGCTCGCTTGAAAAGCAATCGAAAACAGGCTCGCTTGAGGGCGGTACAAAAAATCATATATACGAGGCAGCCAGTAACAGAAAGTATAGCAACAAAAATTAGAACGAGTATATAAAACCGGCAGAATATTAGATGAAGAAATGCTAAGGGATAGGAATGGTGGACTCCCATGTTTTATCGACATTCCTGAAATGAGCGATCTGTATGATGCCATATTCATCCTGTAGACCCAATTTGGACAGACCATCAGCCCGCGTGTTCAGATCTCTGTATATGTGGATAATAGTTGGGGATCCAAGCCGTAGCCAAAGTCGACGTACTCTAGTGATCCACCCCTGTAGATAAGGAGTCTGAATGTGAATTCTACCCAGAATACATCCTATGATCATGGCAGAGTCACCATATATATGGATCTCATGTAATTCCATATCGACAGCAGCATAAAGCCCACCCCACAAGGCCATCAGCTTAGCTTTGTTTTTGGATCCTGGGCCACCATTCCAATGCATGAGAATCCTTTCATTGCCGGATAGTTTTATCCAAGCACCACATCCCATGTTTCCATCTTTGCAAGCCCCATCAAAAAATACAGCAGGGAGGCTTATGTCATGTGGCCTGATCCTCTGAGATCGATCTGTAATAGGATTTTGTTTCATAGGTATGTCATCGATCCATCTCAAAATTGCACAAAAAATGTTGGGAAAATTGAAAGGATCTCCATAAAAAATGAGCCGGTTTCTGGCTTTCCAAACCTCCCAAATTAAGTAGAATGGCAGCGAACAATATTTGTGCTTCATAGAATCCCATTCGCCAGCCACAGTAATGAAATCAGAAGGAGCCCAGTTAGGATCAATGAAATGTTTTGAGAAGCATTTTCATATCTGTAGGACCTGAGGGCATTGAAAGAAAAGATGAACGCTCGACTCCTCAGATCGACCACAGAGTGAGCAACGACCAGGTCCCGAGAAGCCCCGTTTCAGCAGATTATTCCACGTGAGAATTCTATCTTTCCATGTAAGCCATCCGAACAGGATGATTTTTGTAGGCAGTTGTCTCTTCCAGTAAGGGGCAAAATTATTGGTGATCGCATCAGAATAGGACAGAATGTTAATCCTGTTATAAATATCACTCACGATGGGGTGGCCATCCACGATCGGGCCGTCCCATATGATACTGTCGCCCCCCGTCGCGTAACAAAGTCGAGCAGCCTGTAATGAACATAGAATCTGTGCCCATTCAACAACGTCATCACCAACAAGGCCCAATTGTGAGGCATTTTTAAAAACCGGGGCGCCAAAAGACCATCGATAAATAGCTTGAGATAGATAAATAATGCCCCGGTGAGCCAATCTATGAGAGAGACAGACAGATAATTTAGATTGGCGGGCAAAGCCTTGCATATTAATGTTTCCCAGAGGAATATGGCTGCCATCCCTAAAAAGCCAAGTTAATCTGTCAGCGGTGTGGCCCATTACCTTCTTGAAACTGCCCCAGATAATAGAGAAAGATGCAGGAATGTAAAAATCATGACAGAGCAGAGAATATAGAGTGTCTCCAACTAAATATTTGCACTTAATAATCTCAGACCATATACCCGATCCGCTGATGGCATGCCAAAAGGACTTAATGAGGAGGGCGATGTTGAAGTGCCTCAAAGTCAAGATGCCCCAGCCATCGTGCTTCTTAGGTTTGCATAATAAGTTTAATCTGACTAGATGGACCTTGTGCAGATTTTTGGAGCCATTCCAAAGGAAGCGTGCCATGATTCTATTTATATCCGCCACTATGCTAGCAGGTAGAAAGAATAAGTGTCGCCAGTAGACCATCAATTGGGATAAAACAGCCTGAATCATGATTAATCTCCCGCCCAAGGTTAACCATCTTTGTGTCCACTGTTCGATTTTCCTTCTGAAACGATCAACCAGCCATAGCCAGTCCAGCCGTTGGTATCCACATGGCTTGATTTTGTAACCAAGGTACTGCAAACCTTCCGAGAGCAATTGTGTACCAATACCAAGAAAATCAGCGATGAATAGGATTTCTCGCAAATCTCCAGACTCATATATTAAGAAGGATTTGGCCTGATTAATGCTTAATCCTGTAGCTGCAGCAAATTTGTTGAGTAAGAAGTGGATGTAGAACCAACTGTTCCTTTTTATAGACCCGAATAGTAACATGTCATCCACGAATAAAGAATGTGTGATTGTTATGCCCACTTACAACGAAAACGAAAAAACTCACTTACTTCAGCTGATCCTCTGGTGTCACTTGGATTATACATTCATCGAGTTTTTGTTTTGCATGAAACATTGAATACATGCATAATTTTGAATCGCCGAATTTTCTAAAAGCAATGGATCGTAATACGTATGACTGCTGCACGATATTGAATATTGTATGAAGGTAGCGTGATTATAAGGGTTACTTATGTAGCGATGGAAATGCGAAATGTCTAATTCTAAGAATGTGTTATTTTGGAGCTCACTTGTTAGATTTGGGATCATCCCAAGGTAGGTTGAAATTTTGGGAACTTGCTCCATGGTATGAACTTTTTCTCTCCCATTAATAACTGTCTGGGTTGGTAGATTTTAATATAAAAATAAACTACTTGCAAATTCTAGATAGGGATTTTACATTATTTCTGAATTCAATCTACAATCACTGTTCAGTTCACATCTTGCACATATCAATCACGAGTATATGAATAAAAAACATATGAATAAAAAACTTAGAACGGGAGAAATTAGTCTTCCTAAAATGTTTGAAAAAAATGAAAAGTAGATCCTATGAAAAATACAATTTTGAGACCAATTCTTTGTAAGGAGAGAGACATGAACAAAAGAGTGTTGTTCACTAAAAATATTATAAGTCTATAAAATTCACAAGTGAGATAGCCCCATGTTATTATTGGTTCGAAGTTTCTTTTTACGAAATAAGAATTTTTTAATTCGTATACTATTTTGGAGATAAGCATAAGTTGCGGCCGACCAATCGTATTCGAAATTTTCTAGTCACTCTCTGTGTCATTGATTGCAATGGGAAAATATATTTCTTCAAAGCATATGATTATGTTTGCATTTTCCTTTGTTCGCTTATTTATAATTGGTACACACCCTCACAACTCACAACGACATAAGCTATTCGTAATCTTGAATTCTGAATGATTTTGATAGCAAGAATAAATATCTACACATGTAATTTCTCTAAATCTGTCCAAAATGTTCTAAATCTGTCCAAAATGTTACGTGTCTTAATAGCAACAATCTTTTTATAACATCAATTTCATAATTGAATCTGTCTAATAGCAACAATCATTTTATAACATGAGTCTCATAATTACTTGACGGTCTTCTAAATATAGTACATCTTTTTTATTATAATTTTATGCGGATATCTTATATTGCCTGGGTCTCAAAAGTGTCGGAAGATCTTCTAAATATAGGACATCTCTTTTATTAACCTAGTAAGAGTGTGTCATGGTAATTCCCCGTTATTCCGACTTGATTATGAATTCAAAATATATTAGATTTTTTATTTTTTATACTAAGTTAATATATTTATTTATATTACTTAAAAGTTTTGTCTTAAAAAACAATCAATATATTTAACTATGTAAATTATAAAACATAGATATATGTTAGGATAGTAAATTATGGATTTGTATCATGATTTTAATAATTGGGAAATATAAAATTTTGGTTGTTTCAATTTTCATTGTATTTATATTGTAATTCGCTGAGGCATATTGAAATTGTGATTTAGTTTATATTTAAAGTTGAGTTTTCACTCATCTCAGTGTAATGGGTAGTTATCATTTGGTGTAATATAATTAGCATTTTGATTATTTGGCTTGCTTTTCTTTCGTTATTTTAGGCACA
Organism: Pinus albicaulis; assembly: GCA_034641835.2. NCBI lineage: Eukaryota > Viridiplantae > Streptophyta > Pinopsida > Pinales > Pinaceae > Pinus > Pinus albicaulis. Next base: position 23,830,517 of record CM076572.1, on the reverse strand, counting down.
TTGAAATTGTGAGTTTAGTTTATCTTTAAAGTTGAGTTCTCACTCATCTCAATGTAGTGGGTAGTTATCATTTTCTCTTTTTGGTGTAGTGGGTAGTTATTAATTAGTATTTTTTAATAGTATCTAATTCCTGATTTTAAAGCCAACTACCATGAAATTAACTATTGTTTTCATAACTATCATAAAAATCAATCAATTTTTTTTTTATGTATTGGTTTTTTATTTTAAGATTTATTCTTGGTTTAAATTTTTATTAGTTGCAAATATAAAATTAAAACAAGAATAGCCATCTAAGATAAGTAAATAGAAAACAATTAAATAAACCATAACTTGCAATACCAATGAACTCTAGGTATAACAAGAACTTATTACTCCTATTTCTCAAAAGCTTCAATTGGGTTTGCCATTACAACTCTTATGGGGGATGATACAATCTAGCAACTTTGATGGACTATGATACAAACCAAAATTATAAGAAATTATCTTAAGAAATAAAAGAATATATCAAACAAGAAATCCACAATTGCTATCTTTTAGACTGGCTTAAAAACAAGACTTTCTAGTGGAAAATGTTCCAAACCAATTCGATTAAAACATGGAAATTTTATTTTGGAATTGACGGTTATGACTCCCCTCATTTTGAAAATGTTTTTACCTATTTAATAAAAATAACCCTACATGTAGACTTTAATATTCTAAATTGATTACGCTCTTTATATTTGTGTAATGGAATAGAAAGCTATTATGGACATGGAAAATTAGGTTTTTTATAGGCCTGGGAAGAATATTCCATACTAATTCCATAAAAACCTTAGAACATTTGTTTTAATCCAAGTGAACTCCAATTTCATCATTTGACTCTACAATGAGAAGAGCATATATAGCATGAAAAGTAAGTGGTTATTTATTTTGCAGTACACCAGTACACAAACACAAAACATTTTTTACAATCAAAAGTGATTTCCTTTCTAACTTTTAAGCCTAAACGGTGAAGCGAATATGGTGAAAAGTAAGAAAATTATTTGTTGTGTTGAATGGCGAATGCTAAAATGTTACTTTGATGATACTTGACTACTAAAACCACGAAGTAGTGCTGACTAGACTAGCGGAATCTAGTAGGAGGAACCATTATATGGTCCAGGCAATGATTCAATGGCCTTTAGGACCTTGACGAAGATCAATCTCATGCCTTGATAGAAATTAGGGGTCACCATGTGACGAAGAAAAGTGAAATAACAATGCATGATAGTCCTGGGGCAAGGTTTGACAATACTTTGTGCTCATACATAGGTTGTGAGTAGGGGGCTCGTCTCATGGTGCTTGTATTGGAAAATTTGGTCAAACTTATGTGCATGGATTTAAAAGTGAGTTTTTTTTGTCACAAAATGATCTTCCCATATCTTATACTTCTTCGATGTACCTTTGCACCTTTCAAGGCAATTTCTAGTGGTACATATTGTTGTGGATCTAAAAAGCTTTAACTGTTTAATAATAACAAATTTTATGTGTGAATTTAAATCTTATTCTAAACTAATATATTCCTCATATTCACCGATTCCAAACAAAAACCAGTGAAATTAATTTTTATTAAGGTGAATACAAAAATATATGAACTAGACAGACATAGAATCTAAACTAGCATTTGCACAAAAAGGGGCAAAGGTGCAAAGATACGTAGATATTTTGTTTTGTTTTTTTAATATTTTAAATAAAATTATTGTTCTTACCTCACAAGTTAGAAGGAGAATATAGAAACCTACCGAGCTCGTTTCAAGAAGGTAAAGGGAAATGCTAACAGTTTTGGCTTGCGGAGCAGAGGATAGGATTTGGAATCAGCGATTGTGCATTTCGTTCCAAAGCCAACTCGTCACTTTTAAAACATGTGAAGTCCCTACTGTCTTACTAGTGTGGAGACCTTGACCGTGCATTATGAAACTCATGGAAATTGAGACCAGATTTTGATGGTTTTGTTGCATTCAAAATTCCAAAAAACCTACTTCTTGTATAAGTGAAAAAATCATCTTGGCTAGCACTCAAATGATTGTAGAAGACTTTTTTTGTGAAAATTTAGGCCTTATTCAACATGATTCTTTGTTAGAATGGAACCCTGTCAGCGTGTATAATATATATGTTATATAGGTTTTTAATATTATAACTTAATCTGGCATGATCTATAAACAATTAAGAGATTTTAATTCATAAAAACAACCAACTAATGTCTACAACACTTGACACCCAACAATTGAAAGATCTGATTCTTCATGAAACACAATTATGAGCTAGTCATTGATGTGTGAATGCTTCAATGTTCGAGCTAGCTAATGTTGTGTGAATGCTTCAATGAACCTAGATGAAATTACTAATACTTTTATATGGAACAATTATTTTTTTCCTTTAGATGTTTTTGGTTAGGGGAATAATGGCAAGGCACCCTCTAGATGTCCGAAAGAGAACCCCCTTGCTTTAAGCCTTAAGATGGCGTTTGTGCCAAAAAGGTTAACACTCAAATATCTTATGAGTCTGGTGCCACTTCAACGATATCTTTAAAACAATGGTTGTTTGTAAGATAAAATGATGTTGGACCAAATTAAGCTAGGCACATACTTTCATATTCAAATATTAATATCAAGGCCTTATTCGTTGGTCACCTTTACAACATAATGCGTAAAAATATTCATATACCATGAAAATTTCACTGAAAGTTTAACGGAGGAGATATGAATTCAAATAATAATGAGAGAACGACAATCACTATTATTAATTCAAAGATTATATGGTTATTTAGAAAGTATGTCCATAACAGATAAGAGTGGTAAATCCATATCTCTTGGCAAGTTAAAAAACATATAATAATTTTCTAGAATTTTTACCTCATCCATTGAGGGAAGCACCTCTATTTATGATGCAATAGATTTAAATCACACTTCAGAATATGGTTCTGCATAGTTTTTTTCATAATTTGTTCGATAAATAGCATATTTGGAACTTCTGATCTCAATTTTATCCCTGAATTCAAATGGATACCTTTGTGAACAAATATTGACATAGTTTTCTGAAATCACTATACTATTGTTATTTACATCATCAATATTTGTTTCAGTGTTGCTATGAGAAATAGAGGTTGGAAACCTATCTTTAGAAATTCCATTATAGACAACACCAGATGGCAACACAACTGCATTTTTATTTTCACTTTTGGTTGTTTCAATGTGACCATTACCAAGTTCAGATGAACCCTTGTATGAGTCAAAGGATGAATTCTTCAATAGACTTCGAAAAAATTCACGAGTCTCACATTTTATAGTAAGATTTTTTAAACTGGAATCCTTTCCATGGAAAGCTTCCCCATATGTACATTTTGCAGTCTTTATAGTAGCTGAGGTCTTTGTACATGAAGTTGATTTTATTTTTTTACAACTCATGGCATCGTCTCTACCCTAAATATGATTTCCATATATAAATGATGATGATTGTCCACCCTTAGTGACCAATAGTTTTCCATGATCAAAACTCAACGATGATGTTGCATCTTCGACCACCAGGGCATGAAATGATAATGTTAGAGACACTGAAATTGAATGAGATTATGTTAATTTAGGATTAGGGGACCGTTGAACAACTAAAATTATCATAGGCAATGAGTTTTTTGTGTGGCATGGGAGACCCAAGATGCATTAGCTGGAAATGCAATTGATCTTCTAGTAATTCCAGTTGCAAGAGAACTCTTAGCATTACATCATGTGTTAGGAGACACTTGCTTTCTCAATTTAATTGAAGAAGTTGATCCATGTGAAGAGATCTCAGTCATTGGTGGAGGTAAAGAAAGTTCCAAATGTTGTTTATGGTTTCAAACCCCCTACCTTTTCAAACCAACTCCTCTTCTGTGAAACTATCTTCTTCAAAACCCACATCATGTAGGTACAAACAATCTGGATTGTTGCAAGACATATTTTTAAGCCAGGCATATGGGTACTTTGTGGTTCCAAAAAATTCTCTGCATATACCTCATTAGAAGTTAAAATAAAATTAACGCAATGATTAAGCATGTATTAAGGCACATAAAAACAAAACACGACAATCATGCATCTTCACATTTACCACAATGGTTTCCCTTCAACTATATAGCCATTTACTTCCTAAATACACTGAAGAAAATCCTCCTCCTTCATATAAGTAATATAAACACATGACATCAGTCCGATAGTAGAATACTCAGCACTTCGGGAGCTAGAACAAGAAATTGACACCTTTATAAATTTTCCATATTGCCCAAAAAACTCTCTTCCCCAAAGATTATTTTCATTGGTTAAACTGGGAGGTATGCCAACAACATAGAAAATATTTTTATGAATGAAATGAACATCACTAAGATTCTTACATGATTCAGCCACTTTTTCCTTTGATTTATGAGACTATGTTTCTTTTAAAAATTAATCTATGTCAATCTCTTGCGACTCACATGCATCCCAATTATATTTTCCTTGTTGTATGGTTCCTGACAAGTTGGGGCAATGTTTTTACCTCTCTTCCATATCCATTATGTTATGCCAACACCACACACAAATCTCACAGTCACATTGGCAAGCTTTTAATATGACTCCATGGGTTCAAATTCTGCATTGATGTCCCATATTCAGCAAGAAGAGATCCCTTGAAATGTGAAGTTATGTTGAAGAGAACCAACGGTAGAGAATACTTGCTCATGATGCATTTAGATTATACAATCCAACACTTTTATGAAAATACAAAAGTTAAAAATTAAAATTGAAGTTCATTTGAATTACACATTATGATTTTCATGCAACATGGAAGACGGTTACATTTATATCCAATGTGGTAATGAAATAAAAATAGAATATGTTCAAAAAAATGTCAACTTTATGGATAGATTTACTATCAGACTACAAGAAACTTGAGGATATAGGAAGAAAATTTGTCATTAATCATGACATGATAATTTGGAGACCATGAAGTAACATACCATGAAATTGTGGTTTTATTGAAGAAGTTCTGGGAATGATGCACACAATTTTTCCATGTCTAATGTGATGTCACTAGTCGCTCCAGTTACTTCCATAAAAATTTTCCTTTCATGACCAATTTTCATGTCCACGTGCAGGAGAAAGAATTGTAGTAAAAAAAAAATTATTATTAGACAATGGAGCTAGGAATACAAAAAAAAATAATGTCTCTTGGTTCCAAGTGACTTTATCAATAAATCAACCACTATATAATTCCCTTTGCAAAATAAAATCCACGACAGAAACAATGTTATCTAGGTTACTTCATGGTTTATGTATCAATAATATTACCACAAGCAAGGACAAACTTGACAAAGAACAAAAAATAATTCTCACATTTAAACTTGAGCTTGAAATCCACCCATGCCACTTCTTCAAAGTGTTGGTATGATAATATGTACATTCTTGTGTGATTGTCCAATTTGGATGATCAAGGAAGTTGTGAAACAGTTCGACCATAAATTCCATGGGCCTATAACAAAAATTCATAGAAAAGAATGAATATAGAATCATAATTTCATTAGCCCAAGGAGTTATATTAACAAGTTGTCATCAATGTTGCCGGGAATTTGGCTAGTTCCACTCCAACAGATTCTTGGGTAAAATTATCATATGTGAGGTACAGTGGCCTATGTGAACCAGTTTACTAGGAATTCCATCCACGAATGTGAGGAACCATCCCTTAAGTTTCCCCATAATGTCTTCCTTTCCAAAAATATCAAATCATGATTTGAAATCATTTAGGAGACAGGTGGCTTTGGTCCTCAGATGTTAGTGCAGAATTTTCCTCTTGATAGTTGTACATATTAATTAGCTCAAAGCTCCACAACCATTGCTTCAAAAATACTAACCAACGGTATATCAAATTATAAATAACTAAGAAAATATTAGTACAATTCTATATATTCTTAATTGCAGAAAGGATATGATATTATCATAGAAGAACTCCAATATATAACAAATATTCCAAGGATCAATGAACTTCAGTTTTCTTAAAAGTCAAATGAATAATAAAAAATACTCGACATCAAGAAAGGTTGAAATTATTTGTATTTATGACTTGAAAGCACACATATGCTTTGACATGTTTTACTCATGCTAGGTTATAGACTATAGTAATAAAATTCAATGAGAAGGATGATGATATTGAAATGAGAAGGAGATTCCATTTCAAGTAAATATGAAAAGCGAGACATGCACCCAAAAGAATGCATAGAAATATGTTGCAATTGAAGAGATGCCCCAAACTAAATCATATAAATACACAAAAATTGAATGCATGCAATAGACTTATACATGAATTTGTAATCATATCACTGATCACTGTAGGAAATTACATCCAGATTTAAGTTGAGAAACTAATGAATTAAAAATGGAAACACAATGTTTGGTATTGGTTTTACATTCCAGAATAGTTTTTGTCAAAATGCCACATTTGAACTTGTTAAATAAAATAATAAAAAACCATGAAAAAACAGAAGCAAAAGAAATTCCTACAATGGTTGAGAATTTTCACATACCTACTATTATGAATGATGTATGTGATCTTTAGTGCAACTTTTATGAACAACCTCTCTACCTTCATATTCCTCAAACTCTACAACAATCTTGGAAAGTTATAAGTTATACATATTTATCTAACAAAAAACATAAATGGTAAATTCACCATCTATGTGTATGACTGAACATATCAATTACCTTGATGCATTTATCAAAAGGTCACCACCGAGCCAAAGATTAATTCCTATTGTCTTATAAAACTATTTTTTTCAAATAAATCCTAGATATATTAGAAAAATTACAAAAGAATATTTTGGAAATTAGAGTGTTGTGAAAGACTGCAGAATTTAGTAGTCACATCAATCTTTGCAGCATATCCATGCAACAATATATTTTCAAGAAAGGGTACACATGTGCACATAACCCTTTTAATTATCATTTAAAGTGAAATGTACAATAGAAGATGCTCACTGGATATGCATTCAAATTATTGGTTGTATAAGTAAATTGTAGGGATGTATGCTCTGTTCCATATCAACTTCCACACTAGAATTGTTGGCTATCTTTCACATGAAAAATACTACACACATATCATGTTCAATACTAAAAAGAAATTTGGAAAATAAACAAGGGACAACGAGATAGCATAAATGTCCATGTAAGTATGGGAGTTTTCTATATACATTACTTGAAAGCGAGAAAAATTTGATGAAACACAATTTATTGTTTGCTATAAAACAGAAGCTTGTAGCAGACTGGAAAAAAATGTTTGAAGTCCTTCAACCAAAGTGCATGTTTTTTATTCTTGTAGGGGGAATTCCTAGTCATAAATACAAGTTGGTGTGTGGTATCTACAACAAAAAATTATATCTGGATTTGGGATGTGATTGAGATAATATGATCAGAGTTTCTTGTTTGCATCCCTTTCATGTACATGGATGAGGACATGCATGAAAGTTGTAATCCTTTTGAGTAGTTAGATACATCTGGTATAGAGGTAAAGTATGAGAGCATAGGAATTGTGCAAGTATATTCAAAAGAGAAACCTCTTGTTCATGTATTTGATGGAAAAAACGTGTAGCTCAGGAAAACATATTTTACATTCATATGTTTATTCAAGCAAAGGGAAAGAGTGTAAGTGAGCATGTACAAATTCATTAATCGAAAGGTAAAGAATAGAAGAAAAAATAGTAGCAACCATTTGAAAGTGAAATTATATTATAAATAGAATAGGTAAAAGAAACACATATATTTTAAGGTGCTAACATGAGAGAGAATAAGAAACATATTCAAGTGAAATGAAAAGGAAGGAAAGACACCAACATTAGAAGGTCTTCAAGTAGTTTGATTCACATATTTGGAGGCAAGGTATGTTTTTTTTTTCTTGCGAAGTACGTAAGAATTTTCTTGCATGCGCATGTAGATATGGAGAGATGAAAAGATCATTCAATTATATAATGTTAGATACAAATTTGAATGTTAGCCCCTGATGATCAATATTACCAATGTTGATTGTTTCATTTTCTAGTCTAATTCCTTGTGATTTATGTATTTTTAGGCCCCATGTCACATGAAGGGGAATTTTTGTGTGAGAACCCCTTGTATGGGGGGGTTGGCACATATTTTGGATTTCAGGAATCCCATTGTGGAACTCTGTAGTGAATGAAATCAACAACAAAAAATGATAGGAGTTTTGGGGGCTAAGAATTAGGTGTGTATACAATAGAAAAAACTTTTCTGAGTGAACCATTAAAAAAGACTGCTTCAACCCACAAGTTTCTTTTTAGAATGACATGTTGACCAATGTAGAGGAGAAATTTTTCTGCAATTTTCTCATCTTCCTGGTCGGTGAAGGGAAATTGTTTCCTTTGCTCAACATAGCAACGTGCAATTGGTAGGTTACATTTTTTTTACCATTGTTTTATTGTGTAGCTCAACAGACTCATTAGTTGCATAGAAGTGCATAGAATTGGAGAACATCTAGAGCTCATCTTGTGGAATATTGGATTTTGAACGTGTCATGAGAATTTTCCAATTATCTAATGTGGGGGTTGTATTGCAAAGGTTAGAGAGGAGTTCGCGAAATAAAATATGCTCAGGACTTGTTCCTTGCTCGTGAATATTTTCGAAAGCGTGACAACATTATTGAAGCTCAGCCAAAGAGAATTTCCGTGAGATGTACCTACATACATTGTTGTATGTTTGACAGCTATAAATTTCCTGAGGCCCCCCACAACTATTATAGATTGACCACTAAATCGGTTGTTCTATTGTATGGGAATTCCTCTCGCGAACGTTCATCAATTTGAGCAAGAATTTTAGTATCAATTAAGACAATTTCATCAATGAGAATGTATTTGAAATCTCGAAGTTGTTCTGGAAGGTTTAGTAGGGATTGACCTTCCAAAGGTTGCATAGAGGAGACAGGGATAAGAAGGACGAAGTGTATGGTTAGGGAATTTATTTTGAATGTTGCAATGCTTGTTGGAGCAAGCAATAGTAGTGGGTTTTCTCCATTGTTCGAGTTGGTTAGGAAGGCATGTTTGAGGAGATCAATTAGGAAATACTTTCCAGTGCCAACAATGCCTTGGATGAGCATACTTAACGGTATGGTGGAGGCATTATTGGAGAAGTGGGAAAAAATGATATTGAATGGCATGGTTTGGCTTGGGGACAAGGAGGAGAGGGAATGTGGATTTGGAGAGGGAATTTTGCAAAGTGCTATGGAGGATTGGTTGAATTGTATGAAGCGAATGGCCTTTTTTACAAATGTGAAGGGATATGAGAGTGGTCCCACTTATGATTTGCATCAAAGTCATGATGGTAAACCATGTCAAGCTCATCAAGGAGATTGTTATTACTTGGGTGGAGTTAAGAGAGGAATTTCACTTCATCCATGTCTATGGCGGGGGGGGGGGGGGGGTAGATTTCATCAGGAGAGAAACATTCCATGCTCGATACATGTTTCTAATTTTTTCCCAATGTGCCACAACTACCTCGTTGGTTGCACCAATGTCGTAAGGAATTCTACAAAAAGGGAAGTGAAAAATGAGTTCACTCTAGTCGAAGTCTACATATCATTCTGAATATTTGGGTGGAATTGAGATTTAACAAGGAATGACGCGCACAACCATGGGAGGGAAGATGTGTTTCCATGGTGATGTCTTCCAACGAGAGGAGAATGACCAGGACCTTGCAACTTCAATAAGAGGAAATGACGTAAGTGCGTGAGGCCTTTGCATGTATGAGGTGATGAAGGGTGTTTTTGGAATATGTCCATCCATGTTTTGTGAAACATGTTTGAATTTTTTTTATTATTAAAATTTAGGGATACAAAAGAACCACTGCATTGTGGCATGTGGCATGTTTCTTGTGCACCAATGTCCCTATCAACAATCATTTCAGTTACGAGCTTGTGGACGACACTCACAGTAGTATTATTGGGGGTGGGGACTTTTCACAAGCCGTGTGAGAATTTGGTGGTAGATTTCATACTTTAACTCTTCTTTCACTGCATACTTTTCAATGTAGTTCAAAACAACATGGCGCAAGAGAACCGGTTGAAAGTCAATGTTGGCCCTCTAGATTTCAAGCATATGACAATTGTGTACATTTAGCTTGTCATCATTTCTAGCAGGAGAGTACATTTTCTGAATGGAAGCATAAATGTGTAGAGAAGAGGTCTCACATAATTCCTAGGGTGCTCCATAGAGACAAATAGTATATTTATTAATTTTGTGAAGGCATGTAAAGGAGTGAAAATTTGTGTGCCTTTGGATGTAGTTCACAAGCTCCTGATAGTCTCGAAGGTGATTAGATGAAAATATTTCATTTTTCGCAAGGAGGTAGGGATCACGTGTAGATGAGTGATGTATTCCAGGAGCCTTATTATGGAGTGTGCGAGGGTTCCAAGCAGTGATGTATGTATCGAAGAAATATTTGGTCGCACGGACGTTTGTATAGCTTTCTAGTCATGGGCGCCATATTAGGTGCATTTTTTAACCATAGGAAACCATGTATATGTGTGGAGCCTCGATGTTTCTATTCATACCTTAGAAAGTAAGACGAGAAGAAGCAAGAGGGATGCATGAAAGGAAAATAAAATATAGGGGAGAACAGAAAACACTGTTATATTCATATCTGCACCAGAAATCCTTGACAAGGAATTATTTTAGTATGGCTTCTTTCAAGAATATTGTAAGTCTAAAATGGATGTATTGAGGTGCACGATGTGAGTTTGAAACAATGTTTTGTATTCTCCACTGAGTTTGACCATGTGCTTTGGATGGAGGGTTGGAAGTCATGGCCACATGAAAGTAGTGCATTTTTTTATCAATTGTACTTAGTTTGAATTAGAAGGTAGGGCTACCTTGTTGAGTGATCATGTCATTGAGCTCCCCTCTAGCCCTAGTCCAAAATGAACAACTCTCGCACAAGGATGAGCCAAAAAGAACAATCTATTCTGGAGTCATTGAAGGTGTATGTTTTTGAAGGTGGTGGCGAAGGTCTGCAATAACTTCTGTTAGGGTAATTGCAAGGTCCCTTTTAATGAAGACAAAAGCAGTTTCCTGACTGCGATGCTGCATGATAAGGTTGTACAAGTAATATCGAAATATACTATGTTGGCCAAAGAGATTGTCATGGTAGTGCATTAGATGCAAAGTGTTTATTTGATATCAAAATTTTCAATTCTTGGTTGGTTAATCATGGTACATGCTATGGGGAAGATGGTGGGGAAGGACATGGATAAGAGGCCCTTTGTATTGTATTAATTGACCAGAGAAAGGACAATGATGGGCCATTGAAGAGAATTGGTGGGTGTGGAATTGGAGCATTCTATGCAAGGATGTATTTCATCAATTTCCATATGATAATTTTGCAGAGTTGCAACCACGGGGGCTTCACTCAATGAACCTATGTCCTATCACGTGCGTTCATGGCATATTAAACAATATCCTTAATTCGTCTACATATTGGAAAATATCCCTAAAAATAAAATTATTTAACCCCCTACTAATACAAACCAAATACACCTTCACAATTTAGAAAACCCCTACTTCCACTAGATATCGTAGGTATCCATTTTTTCATTAACATTTTTTATACCTCTTTATATATTTTCATTAAATTTGAGCTTAATTTTTTATACCTTCCAATATAAAAACCCTTTACCCCCCATATATCCCCTAATATGAACCCACGTGGTATGGTATTTCTCCCCTAGTGAAGCCCCTGTGGTTGCAACAAAGGAGGATGGTTGAAGGTGAGATGGGAAAGGGTGGAGAAGTTCATGATCAAGAGTTTAAGAGAGGGCTTCTTGGGGTGCGAGGGAATTTTTTGTGATACAAAATAGCATACCAGATATGTCTAAAGGGGTAAAAGCAAAGAAAAGAGTGCAAGTGGGTTAAGTTGAACATATTTGTACTATTGGTTATTTGCTATCTTGAAATGAAAAACTTCAAGAACATGTGATCTGCTGAAAAAGGATTCATACGATGTTTGGTCATTGATGGCTTCATTGAAAACAAGGATGTCTATGTTTGAGATAATGCAGGGAAGGATGTAAAAAAATTAGCTATATCTTGAGGGAAGCTAATATTATGACCATAATATGTGAATTGGCCTCGACGTGCTTCAGTCTAGGGAGACTTTTAGGGGCTAATATTTGTAGGTGGACTAAGTTTCCATGTTTTTTCCAAAAAAAAGATTCATCGATTTCCATTTTTCCTAAAAATTATTCGCCCATATTTTATAGTATAAATTTATTTTATCTTAAAAATCACCAAAATTTTATATATATGAATATAAAATCATTGTAAATATAAATATTTTTACAAAAATATTTCCAAACTTTTAACAATTTTGATATAAGGGACTAGTAAGATTCGCCTAGGTTTCTAAACTGTAAGATAAACTTCCATTCTTAAAGAACGAGGTTGACACAGGAAATGAGCATCTCTTCAACTTGAGAGAGGCATGAGAGGACATGGGGTTTTTTTCCTGGGTCCATGTTGCTTGAGGAAGAAAAATGATCAAGAGTTTGTTGAGAGGAAAAATGGGAACAACTAACGATACTAAGAGATTTTTTTGTTTCCATTGATCAGTAAGCTTCAGGACAAGTGGAAAAACCTTGCATGGGGCTAAGGGAATCAATCCTTTCACAAAAGCGACGATGTGCATGATGGATATGGTTGTTGTGCAATTGATAGGAAGTTGAAGAGGAAGCCACATAGGGCATGATTGTACATGGAAGGTGGGAGATGAATAAAGGTCATGGCTTGGAAATGATTAGTTGGCGAGTGGAAATGGAAGGGAAAATGGAAGAGGTTGGGTGGATGGTTGGGGAGGGAGCAAAATTTGGGAAGGAATGGGTGTCTGGTTTAGGTTGGCTTGAGAGTGAAGGTTGGATTGATGATTGTTGTAGAGGAGATGACAGTGTGCATTTATTCTATCCTTATTAAGCATGTAGTGGCGTTCTAATTTCTCCTTCTGAACACTGTTATCGGGGTGGTTTTAATAGCTACTCCAAACAAGAAACTTTTTTCAAAATTATAGGTGTAAGTGAATTAGAAGAAAAGACGAGTTAAGCATGCATATGAAGATTTTTTTTTTGTGAAGCTTTATTTATTTACTTGTATGTGTTATTTTTTTCGTTACAAAACAAAGTAGCATATATATGGTGCGATTTTTTCTTTAATAAAATACTTATTCACTACAGAACATGCCCAATAGAAATTGCAGTTGTAATACGAAGTCGGAAGTGAATGTTATTCATTTTTGTGTTGCATTTGTTAGAATGTATAGATTGAATGTTGGGATGTTCAAATGAAAACTATTAATTTTGGAAGCAATAGAATTATGCATATTTGGCGTAGAGTAAAGGAAGCCCATTTGTGAATTCGACCATAATTTGAAGCATTAGTTCTCTATTGTTTTCCATACTAAGCATATCATATTACTATGTGCATTCAAATAATGTTTGTGTGTTGCAAATAAGCTAAAATTATGAACAAGGATAGTGAAGCGCATGTGAGCGAATACCCATATATTTACAAAAGACACTACAAGTGATGAATGGACACATATGCACAAGGAAACAAAAAATAAGAAGAGTGGTTTCCCATATTTTCATGGGAAATAGTACAATTGAGAGAGGGCCCATAGAGTTTTGAAAAAGACTTACAAAAGTAGGAAGCATTGTCGAAGATAAGGTTTAGAAAAAAAATAGAGTTAGATGTGAAGAGAAGAGATTTTGACAAGGTGAACAAGGGAAAGTGAGGATTAATGAGAGTGAAGGGGGGAAAGGAGTTGGAAATATCGAAATGGAGGGGCGTAATATGGAATTTTGTTTCAAGTTCAAGGATGGGAATCAATGGAGAAAGGGAGGGGGGGGAATGATCTGAGCATAAACGTTTTAAAGGGAAAGGGTGTATAAAACAAGAGCATGGGGAATATCAAGGGAGAGGGGGAAAAATCATGTTTATAGTCGATGGGAAACTTTTCTGGTAGGGGAAGGAGTGGGTTGCGAGTATTCTAGGAGGAGAGTAGATGTAGAGGAATAAGGGAGTTCTTTAGAATGCATGAGAGTTGGGATCAGGTGATCAGAATCGTTGAATGTGTCTATTTTGAACACTGTTTTAAAGAGGAATTGTCATTTTTTGATCCTATTGGATATGTCTCCCACAGTTTCGGTTCGACTGAGAGGAGGAAAAGGTCCTTTGTTCATATTCCCAATGGGTCATTTTTGGCTTCTTTGAAAGCAATCACACTTTCAAGGTGGCTAGTGTGGTCTTTCAATTCAAGCCGAAGCACATAATGGTAGTCACACTTGAGGAAGGAGCCTTCACATTTTGAACAATTCCAGGTGTTTTCAGCGTTTGGTAAAGCTTTTTTCATGTATTTCATCCCATCAATGCTAAGGGGGAATTCAAGGATCTATAATTCATCCATTTTAATTTTTGTAGCAATAGCGCGGAGCGAAATCCACATATTTGTTTTTCCAGTGGCCATTGCAATAATGTCAACAACTTTTTTTGTAGTGAGGGGCATGTTGATGATGACTATGTATTTCTAGATGAGTGATGGTGAGGAAGAGTTGGTGCCTTCTTCTTGAAACCATTGTTTGAGTTGGTGTGTTTCAGAAATATCTGGATCTATAAGAAGTGAAGTAATTAGGATCTTTATGATAGTCCAACCGTTGAACTCGACAATTTGACCCGCTCTGATTGCAAGGACTGGAATGAGATGAGCCATGCAGATATTGGACATTTTCAACATGGCATTGTTCACCCCAGATGGTAACATAAATGTTTCTACCATACATGTCATGAAGATATATAGTTTTTTTGGGGTTTCAGAGCCATCACGTTTGCGCACGATAGAGGTAGGAGAGGTTGAGCTAAAAACACTGATAACATTAACAATTGAGTTCAAATTCACAAGGTTGAGTGAACTTATTGGCACAAAACAGAAGGTATGGTAAGGTATTGTTTGATTGTAATTTATGAGTGGAGACACAACATATGTGGAGAAGAGGAGGAATTTGAGCGGGCAGTGAAGATGGTTGTAGGAAAGGTTTGGGACCTTTATGGTTCCATTTGTAACTGTGTAGAATTTCCCATGTTGAATTAGATAATGTAGCTAGTCTGTAATTTCATTGAAGGAAGAGACATGGATTTCATCGCCATCATGATCAACAATGTCAAAACCGATCAATTTCCCAGTGCCACGTGAATTGGTGTATTCACGAAGGGGTGTTTTTGCGAGTACTCTGCTTTGTATGGACCAAAATTTCTAAGTTGGGGTGAGTTCCTTGAAAGGTAGAGGCATTGTAGATGCAATGATATAATCTGTGAAGTTCAGAGTTTGGTTCTCAACAAGGGGTGTTAACAAAAAGGAAGAGCTATTAGACAAGAACAAGGTGGCATGGAGCATTTCTTTGGCAGAGATAATAAGAGGGGTTGGCTCGCCAACAAGAGTTTCCACATAGTGGATTATTTCAAGTTTTAGGACACAAAACGACATGCAAGGAATACCATCTCTAAGTGAAGAGGTGAAATAAAACACTAGTAAAGTGAATATATTTTAAAAGAGATATAAAAGTAGAGGAAGAACAGGAAGGAAGGGGGGGGGCACTCCCTATGCGCAACATACATAGTCTGATGTGCATAGGTGAATGATATTTTTTTGAGGAGAACACTGGACCCTATTTGCAAGTCCCCATTTTTCGCAAGGGGATTGTGCTAAGAAGGAAGCAATATTGTATGTTTGTGAGAATCGTCAGAAACAGAAACACGGGGGAACTTGTAGTCTGAGTAGGGAAAAATTTCAAAAGCAAAGACTTAGAGGACTGGTTGCATTCGGTAGAACCAATGAAAAAAAATGAAAGTGAATTACTAGTCAAGGTTGTCTCCATGGTGATACGGTCACGTTGTAAAAATAAGGGTGTTGCAAGAGAATATAAATTGTAAGTGTAGGGAACCAAAGAAAAATGTGGGTAGTAAAATGAAGGAAAAGGTTAAATATTTTGTCTTGAAAGAGATGAAGAAATAATAGAAACTGAAAAGGCTTGTTTTATGCGAGAGAAAATATGTCACTATATTAAATATAAGAGAGCATGTTGTATGCTCCAAAATGAAATTCTACGAAGGAAAATGTAGGGTAGAGAAGGGAATGAAATGTGTTTTTAGATAGAATGTAACATCAAATTGACAAAAAAAACATAAATAGTGTAACATCACAATAGATAACAACCATAAACGAAGCACCTCCCCAATAGGGGAAAAGCCAATTCATATGCGAGGATAATATGTTCATATGAGAAGGGAATATTTCAAGCAAGCGGAAAATATTTAACATTGATGAAAGGTGTTGGCAAGCTCTACCAACATATAGTTTTGATGCATGTCGATCTATGTGGTATTGTTAAAGAAATATACTCAGGTTTGTAGTTTTCGTGTATGGTTGATGAAAATGATTAAGAACATATCTTTTGGATTTTTATATGAAGACAATTTGGAACAAATACTTTGAATGGTATTTCCATAATACATTTGGCACATTGGGATGTCAAAGAATAACTGAGTGAATTTTTTAGTTGACAATGAACTGAATATTGATAAAATAGGGTGATAGAAAAATGCCTTAAAAAGGAGAGGATTAAGGAGCACAGGATGTTTAGAGGGTAATTTAAAGTGTGAAAAGACGGAACAAGGTGCACAATGTTTAGAGAAACATGTAGAGCATAGTTTCAATTAAAGTAAAAAATGAGAAAGATGTGAGGGTGATGTAAGGATAGCTATAAAAATGAACAAAAGACCATATAAAATGGTGCAGCGCATTTTGGAAACAAATTGAAACATATAGAAAATGTGGAATTGGCCACATAGAAGTTTTGTTAATATCTTGTTTTTATTAGTGTTGTTTATGTTTTACATTTTTCGACTATAAGCTTGTGTGTTTCCAGGCTTGAGATAAGTATGTTGAAGAGATCAAAAAAGTATGTTGCAAAATAATTAAAATGCTCTAAAGGAGACATGTATCATTTAAATCCCCGATAACCAATTTCAGGTGCATTTAAATTTTCATGGGAGAAGGTGCTTTTTTTTTTGTGTATATAAAGTGAAAGTGAGTATAAACTGTTTTTTTTTCTTACAAATAGTTTAGGAAATAAGTAATAAACAAATGTTAAACTAATTTACTAAGGATAAGAAAAGTGTAGATTCGTATCTCTCAACATTTTAAACACAATTTAAAAAATATCAAGAACCTGAGATTCGTACCTATGGACAAGGAACCACACAATATATCCTTCTAGGCTAACATGGATATATGTTAGTTAAGTGGTATTTAAATATGACAAGTAGAATGACTAAACAAGTATTCCCAAGTCATGGATTTAATTGTAAATATTTTAAAATACCATGAATCACAGGTACACAAAGGGGGAAATAGTATCTTATTGCTATTTAAATATAAGAAGTAAAATAAGTAGAACATCCTTGACAATATATGGTTGTATTTTCAATTCCTATAAAATACCATCACATTGCTAGATCCCTGTTAGTATAGCATAAAGAATAAATTTAACATCGCTCATGAGATCTATAATGAAACTTTCCTAAAATGGCATCAGATGAAAGAATCATTCATTTTTGAGATATTAAAGGTGTGATGGTTAAAAACACTTTATTTTAGAATTTCATATGTACATCCATATTAGATTTTTTATTTCAAAATATTTGTAACAAACCAACCTTCCTAATGAAAACCATAAATATTTAAGAAATTTTCTTTCCATTTTGTTTCAGAGAAACAAATAAAAGTCTAAAACACCGGAGTTAATTTCTCACCATTGTCTTTTCAAATGCATAATAAAACAGAGTTAGTTTTAATAAACATAATAATCAAAGATTTCTTAGAAGATTTATACTTGCACCAATAAATATCATTCAAGAATAATAGAAGTTGTTGCCAATATCATTTATTCATATAAAATCATTGCTTCTTCTTTTAATATGAAAACAATATTCCAACATATGTTACAATATTTTATTCCAAAATTGAAAAGTTGAATTTAAATATGTTGAGCCATTGATGTAGGTGCAAGCTCTGAAACAGGTTCATGAAGAGATGATAGCTAAACTTGAAAATTTTCACCTATTTGATTTGTTGATGTCATCACAACCTCATAACGTAAACGCACCATTGCATAATGTGGAATCAAGCATTAATGAACATAGGAGAAAACAAAAATACATGCATTCCTGATGGGATATTGGAACAATTTTGTGTATAAAATCAAAGCATGGTCTCAAAGAATGGAATACATAGATACTACAGGGCAGAAGAAGCAAAGCAGATGCTTGGATAATTTTCTGATTTTAAGGATTTCAACAATGTTGTCCTTATAACTGTTCATAGTTCCTAAATTTTTTGCAGATATATTCATGAGGAATTGAAGGTGTTATTTGAACATGCTGAGTCTTCAGAGTTGTTTTCAATCAAAAGTAGAAGTAGAACTGTCTTTCAGTTTGTATGAGCTAAAAATGATTGAATACATGTGGATGACAAAAAAAGCATAAAGTGATATGCTTGTTCTTAACATTCCATTGTTGAATTGTTTGCAATAAGAAATGGCACTGTCAACGTCCTCGCTGCAGAAGTTCAGAGAATAATTCAAAAAGCGCAGGGAGATTTCAACTCCCTGTAACCCAAAAATTCAACTATAAGAGTTCATAGAGAGCAGGGAGTTGCGTGGAAGCTTAGTCCTTGCCATAGAGTTCTAAAAAATGGGCACTGAAAAACAGAGCTTACATTTTTAAACCTGCTGATAAAAATATATTATTATGTTCTTTTGCTGTATTGTTCATTATATTTTCCAAAATATTCTTATTGGTTTCAAGTGTGCATTCATAAACAGATAAATTTAAAGCTTCTTCCATAATTTCGATACAATATTCACTACAATTTTCAGCTTACTCTCGACAACCAAGATTCCCACCCATTAGCAAGAAAATTTTTCAATAGTCATTTATGATTAGTAATTAAATAGTACTAGATGTTTTCTTTAGAATATATACCAATATAAAAGCTTCGAAGGTTATAACTATGGATGTACTTAAATACCTCTTTTTTTCACATTTTTCAGTAGTAATTTATGGTGAGTAAGTAAATAATAATAGATGTTTCTCCATAATATATACCAATATAAAATTTTGGAAGGTTATAACTGTGGATGTACTTAAATATTTTTATCTTGTTTACTGAAGAAACCATGAAAACTATCTTTGTGTCCATGTTTTTTTGTTGTTTAACTATGTTACAAGTCTTTATAATATAAATTTTCAATTTTTTTTGTTAGAACAAGAATAAGTCGATGTAATCCAAGGTTCATTCTTTTCAAATTAAAACTATTACTTGTTGTATTTTTATCCTTGTGGGCTATAGAGTAGAATCTATCTCAGGTAAGACATGCAATTCCCAAAGGGCCAGTTAGATGAAAGTATTAAGGGATTTGAAGTTATGGAAAAATAAGAAGCAAAACTACCCCAAGATAGGGAGGATCAGAGGATCAAGATCAAGGCCAATTAGATTGCTTTCGTAAAAGCATTAAATTCATATAGGAGATGATGGATGAGGAAGTCAATAAGGTTATAGGTTTCCATAATCTGGCCAAGTTGGGAGTAATATACCTCTCGAATATTTTTTCAAATCCATGAAGAATAAATATAGGCGAAGTTATGAAGTTGATTTCATTTTATACTCGGATGGTGGAAATTAATGATAACGAGCCTTTGTTAAAGTGGTATATATCGATGAGTTGTTAATGGTTTTGCATTCCTTCTAGAAGTAGAAGAGTGTACGTACGACTAGATGGCTTGCATGTGGAATTTTGCTAGATTTTATTAACCTAATTTTGGAGAAACATCTAAGTGTTGTTGTGGAAATAACATTGAAACAAAATGTAGATCAACAACATTTACCTCACTCATTCCTCAAAAATACAACCTCGATATTTTTTAATAGTTTTATACCTATTTCAGTTTGTAATTGTATCTTCCTACCCATCCATGTGAAATCTGTTATGTCCAAATATATATCCTACCAATAGTTTAAGTTCATGGAAGGTAGAATGATAAATGAAGCCATTGGATTAGTGCATGAGGGTCTTCATTCCATCAAACAACTTAATCTCATACGAAGCAAATATATTATGATTAGTTTAGGTTCATGGAGGGAAAAGGGATAAACGAGGCCATTGTATCAATGCAAGAGGGTATTCATTTCATCAAACAACTTAAATTTCCTGCCTTAGTAATTAAGATAAGTTTCTCTATCGATTTTGATGAGGTATCTTGGCTATATTTCAGACTTATGTTGGTGCATAGAGTTTTTTCCATTTAGATGGTAAGATGGATTATGGTGTGTGATTAATCCCTCCCTTCTAGATCATAGTAAATGACTTAGCCTCTCCCATTTTAAACTATTTTAAGGCAATCCACCAGGGATTACTCTATTTGCATATCTCTTTCTCTTGTTACTAGAATGGAGATAAATGTTGGTAAATATTTTATTCTCTTCTTCAAGGCTATAGGATGGTCTATCAGAGCATATAAAATGGCTTTTCAACTTTCCCTCTTGCAATTTTGATGAAGGATTGAAATATCTTAGGTTTATTCTGAAATCCAATAAGTATAGGAGGGAAGAATAGACATTTCAATTTTCACTGTTTTAATTTTTTTGATGAATATATGAAATATCGTGAACTTAACCTTATACCCATTAAGTACATAAAGGAAGACTAGATATGGCTTCTTTTTAGGACTGAAATAATAATGAATTATTGATTTAATAGGGTCTGGAATACATTATGCTTAGATTTAACCCAATAAGCATAGAAGGGTAGACCCTGCTTATCTCTCTTTATTGGAAAGGAGTGTGTTTTGGGAGAAACACGCATAAAAGAGTATTTGGGATGTGATTTGAATCAGAAGAATATTTTTTCAGATGGAAACAACCTTGTTGAGAAACTTTTGTTGAGAAATTTTTTAATGAGATAGATACTCTATTTAATAGATTTGGGCCCTGGCTATTCATATTTCTACTAGAAATGGCAGAAATGGCAATTTTTATAATAGTATAGATACTCTACAAGTTGGATCGAAGTACATGTATATGTATATTATTTTCAATGTAAGATAGATTTTCAACCAAAAAAAGTTTCTCCATTCCACTTGAAACAAAGGTCGAACAGTAAAATCCCATTTCAACCTCCACATCTCCTTAAAGAGAGGGAAGGCCTTACTCATACAAATAATTTATTCCAGAAATTTTTACATGTATTAGCATAAAGACCATTGTGTGAACAATATATTTTGTTAATAATTATAATATTCAAGAATAACAATCTAGACATTTATTTATATAGGAAAGTTGTACTTGTGGATTGTAGACAAGCACAAAACATAAAATGATATTTCTAGAATATGATATTATCAAAAATTCCGTGAAACTACTCGTGATAAAAACAACTAGGAAAAAATAAATGAAGCTGGAGTAAAATTGGCACTACATAAAACCATTAGATTGAAAACAATTAGAAAAATTCAAGTAATCATTAGATTTCAAATAGTTATAAATCTTAGCAACATGAGTAACATTACAAGCATACCCACAAGAATGAATGCTAAAAAATTTCCACCCAAAACGTAACACCCTTCTTAACTCTCCCACAAGACCATTGTTAAAGCATTGGTTTCAACCATTAAAAACCTACTATGAGACATCATGAGGTCATATAAAACAAGGAAGTATACCTTCAGAAACCTTATAGTTGTTTTGTAATTTATTGAACAACCAAGACTCAAAAATTAAGACACAAACCATCTCTCTTAGGATTGTCTTTGATGAGGCCTTTTCATAGAATTAAATGACGCCTTTGTCATTTCCATCTGGGAGCTGAAGGTTCACAATAACACTTCAATGGGATGAATGAAATCAAATTCATCATATAAGTGTGGCTATAGTATGTTACAAATATAAATCAATTATGTCAGATAGAAATTGATTTCGTTGGCTTCCAAAAGAATATTTTCAGGTCTATTTATAGGCATTCACCTTGTATCGTAGAGCCTCAAATGCTTAGGAGATACGGTCTGTAACACCAAGAAATCAAATTTTTGGAGGATAAATTCTCCCTGTATCACGTGAATAAAGCATCACTCATATTTCTTGAGATTTCCATTATCTGTGTAGGTGTAGAGGGAGGTCGAGTTTCCTTAGAAGTATCATATTTATGGAAAAAAGAGATACCATAAATGAATACTCCCAAATCTATTTTGAAAGAAGCAACTAAAGTAATTGGAAGAACTTGAAGAACTCTTGGTAGACAAATCCCATGTAATGAGCGGGTTGTGGAATTCAAATCTCATAAGCGCAACCATTGAAAAATAACCAGCCTAGATCCATCTTAACTCTGGATCTATCAAGCACCGAGAGGGATCAAATCTCTCGAGGTGCAAACGTCTTTTTTGAGTGCAAAACTTGAGGAAAGGTTTGCACCTCGAGAGATTTTATCCCTTTCAGCACTTGATAGATCTGGAGTTAAGATGGATCTAGGCTGGATTCAGTGGTGTGCTGCCAAGGAAAATCTATCGAAGATATGATTAATTTTATCAATAATATGTAAATATATCAAATATTAATATAATCATTTTAAATATGCTAAATATTTCTGAGATTAAATTGGTCATTTTAATTTTAAATTTTCTTAGTTACCTTAGTTTGTTGAGATGATAAATATTGTTAATAACTTTAATGATGAAAAATGAAGAAATATTTTTTTTGAATGCAAAGTGACAATAATAATGTTGAAAGATAGAAAATGTGAATAATAAGAATGTACTCATGTTACAAATAGTCTTCATTGTGATCAATATCAAACTATTCTCTTCTACTATTCTTATTGTCACCCTTGTTAGTTTTGTCATTTTTTCAGACCGATTATATGAAAAGAAAATTTAAATCGTAAATAATTTAAATCTTTAGATCGAGATTTTTTAGTAAACATGATATTTGTCTCTCTTTCTCTCCAGGTTAAATTACTATAACACAAAACTCAATGTGCATTGTCAATACCGTTTTGTGCTTACACTAAAATCAATGCATACTGTTAGTTCAATCACTTTAAAATTAATGTACCATCATATATAAAATTACATCAAATCATAAATCAACATCTACATTGAAATCAATGCATTTAATGCAAGAAATCAAATAATATTAGAAAATAGCTTCTACACTGAAATCAATGCATTTAGTGCAAACAATCAAATAGGATTAGGAATCATCTACATTGAAATAAATGCATCTAGTGCAAGCAATCATATATAATTATAAATCAAAATCTACATTGAAATCAACAAATCCAGTGCAAGAAATCAAATAGTATTAGAAATCACCACCTGCACTGAAACCAATGCATCTAGTGCAAGTAATCAATTCTCATTAGAAAAAAATATCTACACTAAAATCGATGAATCTAGTGCAAAAAATCAAATAGGATTAAAAATCACCATCTCCACTTAAATCAATCCATCTAGTGCAAGAAATATTATTCACTCTCTCCACTCTCCATCCATATCTATATCCCCCTCCATCTCTTCTTTTTTGTCTCTCTATCTCACCCCCCTAAACACACATGCTCTCGCACTCCATATATATCAATCTCTTTGTCACTCCCTCCCTCTCTTGTCTTCCCTCTCTTCACCTTCCATCTATATCTCTATCTTCCCCTTCTCTCCCTCTTCCCCACTAATATCTCTTTTTCCTCCTTCTATCCTCTCTCCCTCTCTCTCTATCTTCCTTCTCTCTCTCTCTCTCTCTCTCTCTCTCCAACTTTATCTCTCTATGTATTTCTTCTTACCTCCCTCTCTCTCCCCCTCCAATTCCATATCTCTTTCCCTCCCTCTCTACTCTCTCACATCCTCTCTCTTCCTTCCGCTCTTTCCCTTTCTCTCCCATCTCTCTCTCTCTCTCTCTTTCTCTCTCTCTTCACCGACCAACTATGTTACTATATCCATCCCTCTCTCCTTATCTCTCATTCTCCCCCACCCTTATCTCCATCTCTCCTTATTTTTCTCTTTATCTCACCCCCAAACATACACCCTCTCTCTTTGTCTCTCCCTTCTCACTCCTTCTCTGTCTCCACTTCTCCCTTTCTATATTTCTTATTTCCTACCTCTCTCCCCCTTCAAATCCATCTCTCTATCAATCCCTTTCTCCTCCTCTCTCTCATCCTTCATCTCTCTCCCTTTCTCTCCTACCTCCCTCTCTCTCTCTCATTTCCCTCTAATACTCTCTCTTCCCCCATCATTCTCCTCGTCTCTCTCATCCTTCCCCTTTCTCCCTTTCTCTCCTACCTCCCTATCTCTTCCCTCTCTTTCTCTCTCTCTCTCTCTCTCTCTCTCTCTGCCCCTTTCTCACTCCAACTACATTACTATATCCCTCCCTCTCTCCTTCTCTGCCCCCTTCTCATCAAAATCCCCACTTTGTATCTATTCTCACCCCTAAACATACACACTCTCTCTCCATCTCTCCCTTTCCACTCCCTCTCTCTCTCTCCACTTATCTCTCTCTATATATTTCTTCTTCCCTCCCTCTCTCCCCCTCCAACTTTTCTCTATCCCTCCCTCTCTCAATTCCTCTCTTTGGTCCTTTGTATCTCTTCCTTTCTCTCTTACCTCCCTCTCTCCCTTTATCTCTTACCCCCCTCTCTCTTCTGCCATCTCTGTCTCCTCTAATCTTATCACTATCTCCCTCCCCCTCTCCTTCTCTCTCTCACTCCTCCATATTTGTGTCTCCCTCTCTCGCTCTTCATTCCTCATGGGCCCTTTCCTTTAGTTTATCTCCATCTCTCCCTTGTCAATCCCCCTATATCTCCACCTCTATCACTCTATATCTTTGTTCTTCCCTCCCATATATATCTAGAGTTAATATATATCATGATACATTTATATATATTATAATATAATAAATTTAATATTGTGTTAATCGAAAGTTATTAAATTTAATAATATTAATATTATAATATATTAATATGAATATTAGATTTAATAAATTTAATAATAATAATAATATTAATATTAATATTTTAATATTATATTAGGGTTAATAATGATTTTTTTTTGCATGGTATTGATAATAATTTAGCCCATGATATTTGGACCATAGGCTTCACCTAAAAAAACTTATTTTTTGAGTGTTCATAAATATAAAGCAGATTATGGAGTAAATATGAAAAGAGGTTTTATTTACTTACCATACCTATGGTTTATTTATATTTTTATTTACTTAACATACTTATTTTATTTACTATGGTATTTGACCCATAGGTTTGTTATATAGTTAGAATTTTATTTATAATCATATTTGATATATTTTAATTTATTTACCATACCTCTTTATACCTCTTTTATATTTATTTATTTACCATACCTCTTTATAACTATTTTATATTTATTTATTTATCATACCTCTTTATACCTTTTTGTATTTATTTATTTATTTAGCGTACTTCTTTTATAAATATTGTATTTGGCTCATGGTAGTTAGCCCATGGTATCAATATTAATTTGTCCCATGATATTCATCCCATAGGCTTCATCTAAATAAAACCTACCTTTTTGAGTATTTTTAAATATAAAAAGGTTTACGGAGCAAATATAAAAATAAGTTTTTATTTATTTACCATACATCTAGTTTTTATATATTTATATTTATTTACCATAACTCTGGAGTAAGTATAAAAACAGTTTTATTTATTTAACATATCTCTGGCTTATTTAGATTTTTATTTATTTAAATTTTGAAATATTGTGATTTTGATAGGAAAATATTTATATCTTTAAAGATTTTAATTTATCCATACAACATGGGTTTTCTTTTTAAAGATTCATTTTACAAATATTTAATTAAAAGAAATATTAAAATATTTTGGGTTTTGATTGTTTGTGTTGAGTTAACTCTTTTCCTTTGATTTAAGAAATGATATTGACTTTAGTAAAAAGTAAAGATGTTTAAAATTTTACTTAATTTGGAAATTTAATGTGGTAATATTTTTTGTTAAAGGTAAATTTATGATCCATTCAAATTCAGGTATATAATAAAGCAACTATTAAATGTGTGAGATAATTTACTAATTATTCAAATTATATAAATAATACATAGTTGTATTTTAGTAATTAATCTCAACCCTTTAATAAGTTAAAAAAGTTATATATAATTTAAATATTCAAGTTATATAAAATTAAAGATTAGGTTATTGAGTTGGTCAACATTAGCGAAAATAAAATTTATTATTTTATCAGGATCATATTAGGCTGTAGATTGCGCTTCTTGGCACAATAAATGGCATTCTAATAAAACAAAAATTGAAAAAGACATAGCTGGGTTATGGAAACAAATGTAACAGTATTTAAGTGAATTTCCTTATGAAGAATTTGGATTTATTATAGACAAGTTACCTCGTATTTTCAGAAATAGATATGTAGAAGTTCTTCTGCCTAGATGGTGCAATGTCTGTCGGGTCCAATGTTGTGAAATTTGAAATTTGATTGAAACAGAAGCAAGCGAGAACACACCCTTGACAATATATTGGTAGCTAAATGAAGTGACCAACTATGGACAGACCAGTGAATACTCATAACTCAGTCCAATTCAATGCTCTGGAGGAAGGTATGGCGAATAGGGATCAAGTGAAAAACAACAAGGAAAGGAGTACATGCCTCTTTAAAATAGGCAAGACAAAGACAATATGAGGGAGATGGCGGACAACAGATGGTGCAATTCTATGCGGCAGGTATGGCGGACGACACTCCCGTAGGAGAAAGGTACAAGGCCAGATATGAGGGCGATCAAAACTAAAAATTGAAAGGACAACACAATTATGGCGACATAACAACGCCATAGAGGAGGGAAATCAAAACTAAAACGAGAAGGGACAACACATGTATGGCGACAAAAAAAGGACAGTTTTATTCATGTTATATGGGTCAATGCCAACAGTAACGGAAGTAGTGCATGTTCCCCAGATAGTCAGTGATGTACCGGTTTTGAATATAGGGTATTCCATGTGGGTGCATGTGGAGCGAGCTCTAGAGCTCCAGAAACAAGAAAGCGGGTGAAACGTGGGCGTAATTATTTTTAAACAGATCGCAGGATTTAATTAGTTGGAGTGATAAACAAATGGAAAAATGTTATTGATTTGAGCTTTCCCATTGGCGAACATGTTTTCCCACCCCAAGCCAACAAAGAAAACTTCTATAGGTGTAACTAGGACTACCATGATTCTTGTTTCTAGGAATACAATTACTACATTGATTTTTTTTTACGAACACAATTAATGAGATACGTGCAATGAATGTAGTCGTTCTTAATTTTGCCATGACTAGTAGACTCCGGTCTGAAGGAGCTGTAAGTAAAAACTAAACCAATGGGTTTTTCGGTTTTGCATGCTAGACCCGTTAATCTTCAAGTAACATTACGTGTCGTATATAATTATTATTCCATTCAACTCATGAGCACATCGTTTTGAGTCTCACGAGAGTTTATTACTTAATTGCCCTAGCAGTTAGCAGTTGATTACAATCCAGTTGGATGAGTGATCACTTTATGCCAAATTGTGTGGAAGGTGAGGATATATATATATATATATATATATATATATATATATATATATATATATATATATATATATATATATGAAAAAGGAGACGTGAAAGTATTTGAGATTTTACGAGAATTTAAAATAAAATAAACTATTTTTTAAAAATAAATAAGATAAATTAATGTTATTTATTTTAATTTTAGTTTATAAGAAAAAGATGGTAATGGAATTTTATTATTACTTGTATAATTTCATTCTAACACTAGATTTACTAAATATAGAGAAAGATTAAATTTTTCAACATGTAAAGGTTTTTTTTTAATATGGAGAGATTTGATTTCTATATGATTTTAGTATAGGTGAAATTAAGATAAATCTATATTAGTTTTAAGCAACACATTAATAACTTTTTTTAGTTGTTTTATAAAATATAAATTTAATTGACATTAAAATATTTTAAATATAATTCACATTCTCTCTCTCTCTCTCTCTCTCTCTCTCTCTCTCTCTCTCTCTCTCTCTATATATATATATATATATATATATATCAATTTTTTTTAATATTATTTTTTCGAAATATTATATATATATATATATATATATATATATATATATAATAAAAAAAAAAATTTATTAATATATTTTTGAAATTTTATATATTTATTTCTTTATTTATTTGTTTGTGTATATATCTATTTCTCCTTTTATGTCTATTTATGTCTATCCATTTATCTATTTTCCAATTTATATAATACGATATTTAGATCTATAAGGTTGAAAAATAGATACAAACATAAAAAATAAATAGACAAATAAACATTTAACATTTAAAAAAGTATAAAACTAGCAATTGCAGCAGATGTTGCAAAGGAAACGTCGTAAGACATAAATTCGAGCATAATTGTGACATATAAAAAATCAATGAAGATAAAAATTAATAAACGAAATGTCATTCAAAGCTAGAATATAAAGAGAAATCACTTACAATATGCAAAATTAACAAATTATGTAACCTTTCAATTATAGATTCCCTCTTAATATTCAAAGATGGTATTTCAAGTTCCACAAATTTGATAGATTTTGAAAAAATCCAAGTAGTAGATGAGATCAACTAAATAAAATAATATTAATTCATGAACAATATGATGGATAGGTTTCCAAATCTGAATTTTCATCACAACCTCACATGTTTCATAAATCATTATGTATTGGATGAAAATGCGCTAGACAAAAAATCCCATTATTCATAACATCTCATGTAAAATCTGCAATGTTGATGGGAAACTGTAATGCAATGCAATTGATGAGGTTCTATATATCCAAGTTTTCATTTGTAAAGAACATTTTGAATTGCATTGACACTAAAAATTGACTATTTTAGTATTTTTCATTTCCCTTTCAATGTATACTATTTATGTTTCTTAGTGGTCAAAATTCTAATTACATCATAACTTCTTATATATATTATCGATATACATAGTGAAAAAACATCTATATGGTTGAAGACTTTGATTATTCACACAATCCAATAAACCACCAAATACAATTGATAAACCTATATATAGTTATACATAACAGTGAATTTTTCATAAAAACTTTGATTGTAGAGATCTGAATCTGACTTCCCATAACACATTGGCTTCTGATGCACACCTCCCCCTCATGGAACACATTAGTTTCTTACACCCACCTCCTAGCGATAGAATAAATGAATTTCCATTTTAAACCAACAAAACACTTCTGAGCACTTTCACCTATGTTTTCTGGAGCCCAATGAGGAAATATGATGCACCTATGTTATGTAACACCATAAGACTTCAATTACAAAAAACAAAGAAACAATGTTATTGATAAGTAAAACTAATACACAATAATGTGCAGCAAAGAAATTCGTAAAACTGGGACAAATGGAGTGTATTAAGAATCCATAAAAATGAGCCTCTCTTACGGTTGAACTTCATTTATTCTAAACGGCTCCAGCCATCAGGGCAATAAATTCTCCCCGATAATGTTTTCTCACGTAAATCCCATATACCTGTCGCAATTCCATATCACAATTCGCCATTGTATTGGGATATTTTGAGCGTAAGCATGTTAAACATCAATAAATTATTTTCTATTGTATTTGGATATTTTGAAGGTAACCACATCAAATAGAAAACAAGACACTTATTTGCCAGTTCCAGTATCATTAAAAAATACCTCACTGCCTAAATGATACTATGGGCATCACTAAACAACAACAAACCAGTATATCGTCAAACATCAAGAAATTATATTCTATTTTGATATTTTGAAGGTGGCCACATCAAATAGACAACAAGAAACTTATTTACCAGTTTCAGTATTATTAAAAAATACCTCACTGCCTAAATGGGTTTATATTTCCTAAATGATACTATGGGCATGACTAAACAACAACAAACACTATGAGCATGACTAAACGACAACAAACCAATATATTTGCTTTATATAACTACCATAATGATATCTATTGATATTTTGAAAGTAGCCACATCAAATAGACCACAAGAAACTTATTTACCAGTTCCAGTATCATTAACAAATACTTAGCTGCCTAAATGATACTATGGGCATCACTAAATAGCAACAAACCAGTATATTTTCCTTATATAACTAATATAATAATATATAACCATAAACCATTATATTTGCCTTATATAACTACCAAAATAATATCTAACCGGAGTATAAATACCATATTAATATCTAACTACAATGCAATACAGTAAAAGATAAGATAAGAAGAATGTAAAAGATAAGAAAATATAAGAAAATGGTGTAGCTACTAAATCCTTCTTATAACTACCATAATAATATCAAGTTGCAATGTAAGACTTTAAAAGATAATAAAAGATAAGAAAATGGTATCCCTATTTAATCCTTCTTAAATATTTTTCGTTCAGTCTTTATTATGTATTCTCTTTTAGCTGGCTACATGACCAAAGTGTAGTATAAAGACAAAATTCAACCTTATTTTTAGGTAAATTTGTTTGTACTAATAATGTAGAGTTCATTTTTAATTTATTCATTTAATAGAAATTTTACTAAAAAATATAATTGATCAAAATTTTAAAATTTACAAAATTTCTACCAAGATTTCTTTTTTTAGTTATTTTAAAAACAAAAAATATTATTTAAACTAATCACATAAAATAATGCATAGAAATTAGTGATTAAATTCAAGAAAACCTTGAGGAGACAAATCTCTTGAGATGCAGAGTAAAAAGAAACTGGATGCTTTGTAAATTCAAATTTAAGATGGATCTTGGTTGGTTGTAATCTAAATTTTAATCTTAACATATCAATGTTGAAGAAAAACAAATAACATTTGGAGACATAATTATGATCCAACAAAAAGTCTAGCAAAATTTTAATAATAGCATATCACAAATAAATGCAAATTTAATAACCTTCTAAAGAGAAATGCCTTATATTAAACAAAAATAAATTATTTAATTAAAATTATTAAATCATTTATATAGTAATTATTAGTTTTAATGTTAATATTTTAATAATTAAATAAAAAATTAAAAAATATGTAATAGGAAAATATATAATTAAAATACTAAATACATAAGATTATCATTTTAGCTATGATTACAATTACAATTAATAACTAGCAATTACATCATCACCAAATGTTGCAAAGGAAACACCGCAAGTATTATGAGATTTAAATGTAGTGTAATAGAGAAATGTTAATGTTGTTTCCACTATTTTAATAAATGAAAAAATGCAACATGTAACTCTAGCATGGGAAATCAATAATGTCGGGTTAAATTTTAATATAGACATCAAATTTATAATGTAATATAACTCTTAATGGTTCTCTATAGAATTTGAAAGGATTTATTATAGAATGTATTGTAGGTAAAGCATCCATGTATCAGTGAAAATCAAATATTACCATGATTGTGCTAAAGAAATGAAAATCACATTAAAAATAAATGAAATGTCAGAAAGTTCCTTCATAATAAATGAAAAATGAAATAAAAAATTATTCAAAATAGGTAAAAGCACCAAATTGTTCCCAATTAATGTATACTACCAGTTATTTTCAAGGTGAAAACTTCAAGCACATAATGAAACCAACTACATAATTGTTAGTTCTTTTCAAGGTGAAAACTTCAAGCACATAATGAAACCAACTACATAATTGTTTGTCCAAAAATAATGAATGCTAGAATATTATTATGCTTTTTCAGATAAAAACAATATAAGTAAATAAACAGAATAAGAGAATAATAAGTTTAAAGCATATTTAATTTTTTTTGAGTTAAAAACTTTGATCATATACCTATTAAAAATACAAATTAAATAAAAGAAGTAGACGAGTTGAGGGGAAATATTGGGTGAAATGTATGGAGTAGGAAAAAATATTCGACAAAATATACTAATTACATTTCCCACTTAACATACTAAGACAAATGCCAATATTTTTATTTTTTTTTAACCTTTGCAGGCTACATGGATTTAATTTTCTATAGCTAATTATGCATCTAAATATAACATCAAACTAATATAGATCTAGAATAATCTAATTTCCCTCCAAAATAAGTTATACTCCACATGAATACCATAGGTCAATACCGTAGATTCTTAAAACCATGAGTCAATAACATGTTTCATTTTTATCTTTTTTATTATTTAATTATTATAGAGTTATTTTCATTTTATTATTTTATTTATTTTCACCTAATTAAAATGTCTACATTATTCTTAAACACTTATAACATTACATTATATTACACATTTATAGATTACTATAAACATTAGATCTCAAATTAATGAAAAAAATTATTTATTTCAGACATTAATTTTTAAGATAACATTATTATTATTATTTTAATTACAAACACCTATCTAACATATATATACATTTTAATGTAACTCATATATATTTTAATGTAACTAATACATACATGTAATCAACACAGCAACTAAAAACAATTATGAATTTCATACACATCGACTTTTATTTAAATTGATAAAATGTTTACGCATCACCTTGAATAATATACATATATTAACTATATCAACTTGAATAACATACATGTATTAACCATACATAACTTTTAATGTAACGTTCCTAAAAATTTAACAATGTTTTTCAAAGTGAACATTCCGTATATTTATACGATTCACGCTCAGGGTTTAGATAATATTCTCTTTTTAATAGAATTTTACTTCAGAAAAAACATTGTTTTTTTTTTATCTTGATAAATAAAACAATAATATTTTTTTCTTTCTAAAAAGATTGATTAACTCAAACAACCCAATATTTTTCAATGTGAACATTTTGTATATTTATACTATTTACGTTCTAGGTTTAGATAATATTCTTTTTTAATAGAATTTTACTTCTTAAAAAACATTGTCTTTTTTTTTATTCTTGATAAATACAACAATAATATTTTCTTCTTTCTGCAAAAAAAAACCTTGATAGATTTTCCTTTCCTTACTTAACTCAAACAACCCAACTAATGAGGTTTCAAAAATATGGTGGATATTTGAATGTTCCTTGTTTGTAGGAAAAACGACACTATTTCTGTAAATTTGCAATGTCTCATCAAAATTTTCATCCTTCACCTCAAAGGAACTAACCTGCTTCTCAATATCATTGACGGTAACTGAACAACATACACACCTCATAATCAGGTGCAAAAAGTTGTTGAAGCTACACAACCAAGCTTATAAGAGCTGCAGCAAATGCTGCCTTGTGTACAGGTAACTATTCAAAGTGAACATTCAGTATATTTGTACTATTCATGCTCCGGGTTTAGTTAATATTCGCTTTTTAACAAAATTTTACTTCAGAAAGAACATTGTCTTTTTTTGTTATTCTTGATGAATAAAACAATAATATTTTCTTGTTTCTGTAAACCTCGATAGATTTTCCTTACCTTACGTAATTCAAAGAACCCAATTTATGGTTTTAGAAGTATGGTGTATATTTGAATACTCATTGTTTGCAGGAAAAACGACACAATTTCTGTAAATTTGCAATATCTCGTCAAAATTTTCTTTGTTCACCTCAAAGGAACTAACCTGTTTCTCAGTATCTCGCATTGACTCTAACTGAACAGACACCTCACTGCAATCTATCATGATGCCAAAAGTACATAAACAAATTCATCAAAATTTTCTTAGTTCACCTCAAAGGAACTAACCTGCTTCTCAATATCTCGCATTGACTGTAATTGAACAGAGACCTTATCTACGATCTATCATGATGCCAGAAGCACATAAACGAATTCCTAAAACCCTCTTTCAATTTTGTTAGATGGCTACCTTGGCAAATTATTTTGGACTAGGAAAATATGACCATCAAAATAAAATGAGATAACAAAAAACAGAAGATTGCATGCAGATTTTCATGAAAAAAATAAAAACTTACAGAGGCTATTTCTCGTTCACTTGAAACCTATTGCGTTCAGCCCATTCATTATTGGTCACAGAGGCTATTTCTCGTTCACTTGAAACCTATTGCGTTCAGCCCGCCCATTCATTATTGGTCAAAGTCTCCACTCCAGTGGGTAGAGGACAACCCCTTGGACCTCCAACTCTGAACTGCAACATTCTAATCTCAAATGCAGAAACAGAGCAAGACAAAATACTGTAATGCAGAGTATGGATTTTCGACCACAAGCCATTTTGAACTGCCCAGTCAAGCAAAAACAATAAAATCTGGTAGGTTATGTCACTAGATTATATTTCAATGCCAGAAAATAGAGGCGAGTTTGCAAGTAAAGCTCACTAGAAGCAGGAAGCAGGTACGATGGACAAGTAAGCGCATCCAAGGCAGGTGGTTACAAATCAATGGTTAAAAATATTGTCAAGCAGCGTAAACATGTAATGATCTTCCCTCTAAATATCACCATGTTTCCACTGGAGGGTGTCCATAGCAGGCATCGTAGCAGGTACAATGGATGAGGAAGCGGTCGTTACAAACGAACATGTATTCACATGGGAGGCAGGTCGTTACAGATTAACAGCTAAAGATACTGTTAACCATGTGAATCAAGGGGTCAGTTGAAAGTTCAATCGGTGGATCCAAGTGCAGAAGATGTTTCAATCGTCTATCAAAAGATCAAAAGGCTCAGATTATGACATGAGGACACCCACAAGGATTGCTTTCAAATAAAGAGGCCTACGACGTAATTATTTTTTTCTAATTTAAAAACTAATTATTTTATAATAATCGAATTTTATTTTTAAATAAAATAATATATTTTTTAAATATTACATTAATTATAGATTTAAATTAAAATTAGAAAAAAATTACCTAAATCCATTCAATTACAATAGAATAAAAGAAAACAATTTTGGTTGTTTCTTTGATGTTAAGAAAATCTAAACTACAATAAAGACACTCACAATTACTTAAAATCCACTAGAAATTTGATAATGAATTAAGCGACAACCATTCTTTTCATATAGTTTTTAATTGTTAAGAAATGATAACTCACATTAAATAATATTAAAAAAACTAAAAATTTGATAATGAATTCAGCTACAAACCTTCCTCTCATATAGTTTTCCATGGTTAAGAAATGATAATAAATAATATCAGAAAACAACGCTTTCACGGACAAAAACGGAATATTTTTCATTGGTACATTGAACCCCTCTCAATAGGCAGAAAGAACACAACCTAAACGAGAGAAACAACTTACCAACTATGCCGTTGGAGAGTACTTCGATGAAATAATGAAAGAAACGAATGCTCAGTTCGAGTATGAGAAATAGATTGTCTCCTAAGGTTGTCTTCCTCACAGATATATTGTCCTCTCCGCCTGCTCCAATTTAATGAGCACAGTGCAGTTGTTTGGAGGATATATTTGCTGCGGCCTTTGGGGGCTCCCGCCTCCTCGTTTCGTTTTCAAAACGGGGTTAGTGGTAACTTTTAAGCATGACCATAGCAATTTGGCAGGGTAAGAATATTATGAATTTCCAGTTTTTCGACCAATAAACTTCATTTCCAATTTCGGTATAATAAAACCAATAAAATTCTTCTAGGCTCTTTAGTATGTTTCCTGGAGCCCAATGAGGCAATGTGATGCAACTGTGTTATGTAAGACTATAAGCCTTCAAATACACAAAATAAAAAAACTAAATGAAAATTAAATTACTAAGGAGAAGGGATTTAAATTGAAAAAAATTCAATTATTTAATTAAAATTATTAAATTATTTACATAATAATTATTAGTTTTAATTTTAATATTTTAATAATTAAATAAAAAAACTAAATATATGTATTAAAAAAATATATAATTAAAATACCAAATAAGCTTCGTAAATTTAAATATTTTCTGACTTTTCGCTAGTAGTAATCTAATTAAAAATCCAATAAAATTTTAATTTTAATACATTAATGTTGAAGAAAAACATATAACATTTGGAGGCATCATCCAACCTAGAAATTTTTTAATAAAAACATAACAAAACTAAATAAAAAATAAATAGAATAGTAAGAAGAAATACTTTAAATTGAAGAAAAATAAAATATTTAAGTAAAATTATTAAATCATTTATATTAATATTTTAATAATTAAATAAAAAATAGAAAAATATATAATTAAAATACTAAATACATAAAATTATCATTTCCACTATAATTACAATTATAAATAATAAATAATTATTATTTTTTATTTTATTTTATAACTAATTATTTTATAATAATCAAATTTTAATTTTAAATTAAATAATATATTTTTTAAAATATTAAATTAATTATAAATTTAAATTTAAAAAAAGTTACATGGAAGACCAAATCCATTCAACTACGATTGAATAGAATAACACAACTTTTATGGTTTCTCTGATGTTAAGTAAATAATGTAGACACTCGGAATTACTTAAAATCCAAAAAAAAAAAAAAAATTAATAATAAATTCAGCTTCAACCCTTCCTCTCATATAGTTTTTAATTGTTAATAAATGATAACTCACAATAAATAATATCAGAAAACAACGCTTTCATGGACAAAAAGTAAACATTTTTCATTGGTACATTCAATCCTAATCTCTCAGTAGGCCAAAAAGAACTAAACGTAAACTGGGAGAAACCACTCACCAACGATGCCACTCGAGAGTACTTCCATGAAATAATGAAATCTCTGTTCAGAGTATGAGAAATAGAATGTCTCCTCGGGTTCTATTTCTCACAAATATGTTGTCTTTTTCGCTATGTTTATCGCTCCAATTTCATGTGCACAGTGCAGGTGTTGGGAGGATATTTGCTGCCGCGTTTAGGGGCTCTCGCGCCCTCCTCATCTCATAATCATATAGAAAATGGGGTTAATTGTAACTTCTAAACATGAATATAGAAAATGGGGTTAGTTGTAACTTCTAAGCATGAATATAGCAATTTGGTAGGAGAAGAATACTTATTAAAATCAAATCAAAATGGCCGCCTCTCACCGGTTTTCTATTGAAGAGGATTCAAAATAACTTTATTGAAGAGGATTCAGAATAACGCACTGATCTTCCACCCATCTTGCTTCTAATACACCCAAGGGATCATTAGATCTCCGAGCATGGTAATAAGGTAGTCCGCACTGCAGAGAATGAATGCACAACGATGTGTCTCGTCCTCGTCATCTTAGCAAAGGCGTTGAGTGAATGCATTGAAGTTTATTTTTGGAAAATTTTAGCAGTGATCTAAGTTTCTACTGTAGAATTATCTTAATTCAGAATCTACTCAGAGTTTATAGGGATCAGTCAAGAGATTTGATCAATTTGGGTTCTTAGTAGATCGGGAAGTAATGCACAAATCAGAATTGAACGATCGCAAATCAAGATTAAGTATGTTTCATTTTTAATTGTTTATAATTTGACGGAAAACCATTGTTTAATCGTCTAATAATGGATCTAACGGTCAACAATACTACACAATGGCACAATGGCAGTTATATATATATATATATATATATATATATATATATATATATATATATATATACCTTAATTCAGCATATGTCAAGAGTTTAGACAGATGTAAAGGTTTTCTCAAATTTTATACTAAGAAATATGTTTACATCTTGAAAAATTTGATAGCCCTTGGTAGATCCAAAATAAAAATAAACTTATTCTAGTAATAATGAAAGTGCATATATGAATACTTTGGATTAATTTTATTATTAATATTTTTCTAAATGTTACATGTCAACTCCATATTAAAATCTACTCAATGTGCATATTGAAATATTTGATACCACATTAAACCTTTTTCTTTGAAATATTTTGTACCACATTAAACCTTTTTTCTTAATTAATATATTTCAAATGTTATATATCAATTCCAAAATAAAAGTAAAATAAATTACAAATTTATTTTATTTTATTTTTCTCTCCATAATTTTAATATAATATTATGTTATTTAATATGAATTTTAAAATATTTTATTTACAGGTAGCACTTAAATGTTTTTTTATTTATTTATATATTTTTATTTCAACTAAATACCAAATGAATACCAAATGAATTACATATGATATAAGACCAATAATATTAATTTTACATGTTATTTCTACTTTATATTATGCTATTTTCAATTATCTTATATAAGGTTGATGTAAAATTCAAGTAAAGATTGAAATATTTTATTATTAATAATTTTTAAATTTGTTAAAATAAACACTATTTTATTGAAACCACCCATCACTTTCCATCTAGGCTCGAAATCACCTCTCTACACAACTATAAGTTCTATTAATAACTTTGGTCAATTTAACAATTTTTTTTTTCAAAAGGATAAACCTACCCGAAAAAATTATTAATAAAGTTTACATCAATAATAATGAAATTGTAACATTCTTTCCATTCTTCTAATTCAAAAGTGTTTGGGTATGTTGAACGCGCATGCATTCATGTATATCCAATGAAATAAAAATCCCGAAAAAAGTATGTGTAGTTTCTTTGTAGATGGGTATTTTGCTGCTCGAGCAAATGGATCTTCCGCATATGCACAACTTCCAAAGAATAATTACTAAAATAAATTGTATTAAGGTGTACTAAATTAATGATTATATTGTTTTTAAGATAACAAGGAGTGAAGGATATAAAAAAACTCAATATAGATAATCATTAATCACACCGAACATGTTCTTTTTGAAATTGATCAAACCAGACATTGTGTACCCTTTTCCTGACAGTTTGAGATCTGCCGGTTTGTTGGTTTTCCTATTAAGCAATATCTGTTCAAAATTTGACACCTTGTAATTGTCGGCTGAATCGATGCCGTGAAGTAGGCAAATTTAATGTTCAAAGAGGGGCTTTCAGGGACGAGTCTGGCATTCAATCGCCCTTCGATTTCACTCGCAGGTTCTTCCTCTGCTTCTATTGATAACTATTTGCTGCAATTTTGTCCTTTTTCTTACTGTCGAAATAATGGCAGCTTAAAGATGTGACAAGGGTTTTACAGGGACTTTAGAGCGCGGATTTTTTGAATTTAATGTCTATATTTTTCTGTTATTTCCCTATTGCCTCAAAGTTATCGTGGCTTATTCTTCAGCAATATCTGCATTATTGTTATTATCCAGCTTGCTTCGATCTTCTGCATCATCAAGAGCTAGTTGACATTCACATCATTCACATCCTCATACATTTCCTTGGCCCTTTAGTTATAAAAGCGATCAGATGGATGCATTTTCTATGAAATTCCCCCTTTGCGGGGGTTTTAAATAAGCATCTTATGCCACAGGATGTTGCACAGCTCGGCCGTGGTGAAATTTTTTGGTTCCTAGAATATTCGTAACATTCGGTCTGATCAGTATGAAAAATTCAGGCATCAATGCTCTGTTTGAGAGCAATGCGAAGAGGTTTGTCGGGGTTATTGATGATTCTGAGCGCGTATTGAGGATTATGAGAGGGCAATTAGTCCTGCTAGTGAAGTTGAAGCTCGATTAAACTTCTCATCGATGTATCAGACACAGGCTTTGCTCAAACAATAATTTTGTGCCGCTGCAGTACTTGTCAGAAGAGTGTCATACATACATCAAAAAATTTATGTTCAGGTAGACTTTCATAATAATGCATCTAGATTATTATTTTGTGGTAATAATGCACATGAGAAGAGGGCCATTTCCATGGACTGTTATTCTTTAAGTCTTAACCCGAGGTAAATTTAAGTAGTGTGCAGAATTATGCTTGTTGTTAGTGAAATTTACCTTAGCACGATAGATAATCTCATCTGTTAGTGAAGTTTACCTTAGCATGATAGATTATTTCATCTATTTTCTTAAATTAGATGATGCTTACTGTCACTAGACTTACAGTACTGTGCAAGGTAATGGACATTATACTAAAAATTTTCCCGTGACAGGGTGATATGTGGAAACTAGATTAAAGTAGAGTTTGACGAACTAAGCGCATGTATCTTATTCTTCAATCTTAAGCTTGAGTTGGTGTCATCCAAAGTAATTTATATTTCATCTAGTAACTTTAGCTGAGAGCCATAGTATGTGCAATATTGCAAAGAATTTGTGCAAACACGAGATGCTTTGAAGGTGATGGAAGACCATCAGCCTACACTGCGCCTTCAGAGTTTTTTTAAAAGTTTATTTCAGATGAGAGGTTTGAAGTAATTTTAATGGCTTTCTTGCGCAACATGGAATTCAATGTTCAATGGTTTGGCTGTTTTCCATTTTCTATACGTGATATCTAATAATTTCTTGAATACCTGCATTCAATGATTGGTTTCTATAGTTAAGAGTGTAGGTTATTCTTCCTATATTTTCGCTTTACTTTTCCGGCTTTTGATTCACGTTAAAAATCCCGATGTTGTTTCCTGGTTATTGTTTTTTTTATAAATATATTGAAATGCTAACTTTCCAACGTTATTTTTCGGGTCGGTAGTGATTGTTCAGCAGACCAGAGCGGTGTGTGTCCATTATCAAGAAATTGCTTTAAACTTTTCTCTTATAAATTGCTTTATAACCTTTTTCATATTATTTTCTTGATTTAAATCTCTTGGGTTTTAGTATTAATCTTATAGATTTATTATTCTCATGATTTTATAATATCAATTCCTTTGGTTTATTAATATAAGGGTTCATATTCTTAAGTTTAATATTATTAATAGGGTTTATAATGTGTGTAAAAATTTTCGGTGAAAATCACATAAAAGAAAATAGAGTTTATAATGTGTATAAATTTTTTTATTTATTTTATTTTTTATTTTTATTAGTATTATTTATTTATTTTTATTTTTATTTTTAATTTTAATTTTAAATTTATTTTTTTAAAATCTTACCTCTTTATTAATATTAAATTAATTGATTAATTAGTATTATTATTATTATTATTTTTTTACAAGAACGGGTATGAGTTTGTATTAAAAAGTGGCCAACTGCCTTCGTTGATTACAATTTGTCGGGCCTAGCCCATAGTCTTTCTTCCATGATCTGCTCATAGGCCCCTAGTTTTGAGAATCCAAAGTTTTTACATGAGACTAGAGAGTCTATCTTTGTTATTTTTCCTAGCTTGTATAAACACACAAACTGTTGCAGAATGATGCAGAAAAACATTGCAGAATTATGGAATAGAATCCCACTCCTCAGTTTCATCTACCAGAAGAGAGCCTTCCAGAAGGGACACTGCCCTGTTGGCTTCCAGATCTGCATCTTTATTGTTTTCTCGTAATACATGGAGGAAGCTTGCAGTTCGAAAAGATTTCGCCATGTTTCTAATTCTTAAAACTGCTCTAGCCAATCTAAGATCTGCCGGAGAGGAATCCTCCACTAGAATTTTAATGATAGACTGGGAATCTCCTATAACACTTAGTTCTGAAATGCCGATGGCCTTTGCTTGCTTAAGCCCCTGCAGCAGTGCCAAGGCTTCAGCTTGGATGCTGGTGGAATGTCCAAGGCCCCAGGCATACTTGGTCACAGTGATGCCCTCCTTGTTCTTTATAATTCCTCCTGCACCAGCCAAACCGGGGTTCCCTTTCGCTGCCCCATCGAAGAATAAACAGGATCTAGCTTGTTTGGTGAGCAGGTCTGATAGTTCCTATTCCTTCCCTCTGAATTGCCACTCTTTTATATTCTTGTGTTGCCTTGCTTCGCTAGAGAAGTGAAGGCCCAACGAGCCACCCCAATCTAGATCAGTTTGTGATAAGTTCCCTTCCGATAAGTGCTCACCCAAATTTTTTTTCCAAAGGCTTTTGACTTTGATGGAGATGCGCTGAGAATTTAATTTTTCATCTCTAAACACTCTTCTGTTGCGCTCAAGCCAGATTTGCCAGCATATGAATTTTGGCAAAGTGAACCATGCTGCTTTAAAATCTTCGTTTTTTGGAAGAGTTCCTGGATAGCAAGACTGCCAGTTAGCAAATAAGTCTAAAATGTGCTCAGGAAGAGAGAACTCTGTTTTCCAATAGTTCAAGAGGATCTGCCAGATATCTTTTGCAAATTTACAATCCAGGATGATGTGCTGAGCACTCTCTTCGTTTTCGCAGCATAGATGGCATCTAGATGGGCCTTGGAAGCCTTTTTTCTTCAGTTTATCCTCTGTTAAGATACCTCTGTGACAGAGTGACCAGCAGAACATATCTACCTTGGGCATCGATTTGTATTTCCACAGCCCTTTCCAAACTGCTGGGTCAGGGGCGACATAGGGACGATCCAGCAGGCATTTATACCCTTCCGCGACTGTGTATTTACCTGAGGCGGCTCCCCATCCCCGTGCATCTTTTTTGCCTGCGCGTAGGGGCGCTTTGCCATTGAGCAATGATAACAGGAGTCGACTAGCCTGCGTTAAGTCTGGAGGCACGGGGGGAAGGTTCCAACGCTGCCAACAGCTGTCTGTCCACGATGAGATATCCCACAGTGTAACGCACCCTGCGTTATCCAACCACTGTCGCAGCGTTTGGAGGGAGCTGACTGAAGCTAAGGGAGGATGCAGCATGATGCTGTCTTCCCAGATTTTTATTTCCTTTCCATTGCCCAGAATCCAGAAGGCTCGATCTTTAATGAGGGAGACTGTCTTATGGCAGCGTTTGATCAGATGAGATCCAGTCGTGGGGAGAGAAGAATCCAATGATCTAATCCTTTTCCCCATGAGGTATTTCCTCCAAAGTTATTATTATTATTACTTATTTATTTATTTGATTTGATTGGATTTTATATTTGATTTATTTATTTATTTATGTTATTTTATTTGATTTTTATTTATATAGAATTTATAATAAAAATATAATCAAATTTTATTAAAAAAAAGATAATAAATAAATAAATAATAATAATAATAATAATAATAATAATAATAATAATTTTCCTATTCTAGTCAAACTAGCCATTTTTCCAACAGCTAGTTGGAGTGGTCCTGTTCTACTTAAACTGGTTTCCTGATGAGATTTCTCATCTTGTCCTGATGATGAACCACACTAACTAGCTGGTTCGAAACTCGTCATTCTAGACAAAAATTTCTTTTATGTGATTTTCACCGAAAATTTTTACACACATTTTATGGATCACAGAAGCCAAATTCCTAGGGTTTATAATATTAATTGTTAGCTCTAATATCAATCCCCTTGGTTTATAATTGTGGTCAACCATTGTCTAATGTCACATTCTGACAAATATTTTATCAATATGAAATTCAACCATGGTCTAACATTTCATTGTGACAAAGATTTTCTGAATATGAAAATCAATCATGGTCAACCATGGTGCAACATCCCACTTTCACCAAATTGTCTCAACATTAGGGTTTATATACATTGGGTTTATAATATCAATCCCTTGAGTTTATTAATCTAAGGATTCATATTGCTAGGATGTAATATTTTTTAGGGTTTACAATATTGATCCATAGGTTTTATATTGTTTAATTAATTAAGAAAAAATGATATAAATTAAAAATATATATATTAAAAGTTTTTTCCACTTAAGATGTGTGAAGTATTCACTCTAAACGTGGAGCTCTTTGAGAAAAATACCCAAGATTCAAGAAGTTTCTCATCGATACAATATAT
This sequence comes from Pinus albicaulis, assembly GCA_034641835.2. Lineage (NCBI taxonomy): Eukaryota > Viridiplantae > Streptophyta > Pinopsida > Pinales > Pinaceae > Pinus > Pinus albicaulis. The sequence continues at coordinate 23,786,826 of CM076572.1, read as the reverse complement.
TTATTTTATAAATTTTTAAATAATAATAATAATAATAAATTAATTATTGTTAATTAATTAATTAATAATGAAAAAATTGAATGAATGAATTATTATTGTATAATTAATTGTTATTACTATTTATTTAATAAATAAATAAATATTATTAAACTAACGATATTATTGTTACTATTATTATTAAAAATAAATAACATAAGTTATAAAAACAAAATATTAATATTTTTTAAATAAATAATAATAATAATAATTATCAAATTATTGTTAATTACTTATTATTAGTATTTATTATTTATTAATTAATAATGATAGTAAATTTAATTATGAATAAAAATAGTACTATTAACTAATAATAATAGTAGTAATATTAATTAATAATAATAAATTATTTTTTTACATTTCAAATATTAACTAATAATAATAGTAGTAATATTAATTAATAATAATAAATTATTTTTTTTACATTTCAAATATTAATTCTTAGAGGTTATTTAATATGTGGGATCAATAGTTAAAAGAAAAAAATTACTCTAGTTTAATTTTCTTATTATATATTATTATATTAGTATTATATTAATTTAAATATATATTATCATAATTAAATTATATTATATTATATTGTTATAACTTTTTCCAAGTAATAATATAATAGATTTTAGTACCATATATAGTTAATTAATAATATTATTATGATATTATTGATATATCATTTATAATATGGTTTTTAATATAATTTTTAATATTTTATCAAAAATATATAGTTTTTAATATAACTTTTAATATTTATAAAAATATTTTTTTAATGTAATAATTAATATTATATTAATATACAAAATAATATTAATATAATAAATATAATATATAAATAAAAAATAATGTACTAATAGTTTTTAATAATGAGAAATACTATTTAGTATCTCAAATAGTATTACTATGGTGAAGTTTTTAATAGTGAGAAATAATATTTAGTATCTCAAATAGTATTACTATGGTGAAATAAGCACCAGAGCAGTAGGACCATGGTATGTTTGGTCTATTTGGTAAAAAGAAGGAAGAGGAGGGAAAACCATCTCATCACATTACACAGACTCCTGCTAAGACTGAGTCTTCTTCTTATTATCCAACTACTCCTCGGCATGGGGTCGAACATGGTGAGGGTCACGGTCACGGTCACAAGGGGCAACTTACTGCTGAGCAGGCTGAGCAACAAAAACATATGGGCTTGATGGGAAAGCTACACTGCACGAATAGTTCCAACTCCAGCTCTGTAAGCCTCTCTTTCTTCCTATTTTTCTTTATTCATCGCTTATCACTTCGATTCTTTATACTTGATTTTTTTCCCTGTAAACTGAGAGATGAATATTATAGTCGAGTGATGAAAAGGAGGAAGGAGGAAAGAAGAAACAAGGAAAAAGGAAGAGAAAGGCATTAAGCACATGCCATGCTGCAACCACCACAGTGATGACGACCACCAATTGCATTGTCAGTGAAACTCACAATCCACCAACACCACGGGTCCTTCCATAATAAGGCTGTTATGTAGTTTACTTGAGAAGAATATATTGTTTTCTCCCTAAATTTTTGGAGGGAATGATATGTTGGAGGATTAATATCAACCACCACGATAAATGCATGAAATGAACTCACAGTAGCCATATCTCAATAAATGTTTTGCGGATTGTGTGTGCAGAGAAAGAAAAGTACTGAGCAGAGTACATAGCCCATTCCGCAACAGATGAAATAATTAAATTCAAATATGTATTTAATGCATGATTAGTAAATGTGCATGCTAAAATATTTAATCTGTAAGTTTTGTTTAGTTCACGCAAGTTCTGTAATGTTCAGAAAATGATGTTTCACCCATACTTTGTATTAAATTTGGTTTCTCATTAATTAAATGTATTAGATATATATGTGTTTAGATTTTACATGTAACGTAAGAGAGAAAGTGAGCAAGTGAGATAGAGAGAGTGTTATGTAATGTGGCAGATGTAAGTCTGGAAAGACAAGTGGACAAAATAGCAGAGAAAATTTTGGTGGGTGTGTGAAAGCAACCCTCGTGAATGTAAATCCAAGTAAGAAGTCATATTTTACTTGTGAAGGAGCCACAACCTCTATATGTTAATGTATTTCATGTTTTGAAGTTTTAATATAAAGTTTGGTTAGTTGCGATATAGTTGTGAAAATTTCACGTATCGTTCTTACCGCAACACTTTGCTTTACTCTGCTTCATCGTGAGTAAAATTAGTTGATTATATTTTCTCCTCTCCATAGTTGTGATTTTGATCTCTGCAACTCTGTACTGAAATGAAGATTCATTTGAATTGATTTCCGCAACTGTATGGTATGGATTAAGTGAGTTTCGCAATTTTGTGTAAGCTTCGGTAAATGTGGTGTCTTGATTAAAGTAATTTTCACAACTCTTTGTGAACTTCATGTGTTGGGGGGAAAGCATTTTCCCCCTCTTGCTTTAAAATTTCTAGCATGGTATCAAAGTGGGTTTAAAAGCATAGTAAAAGTTAGTTTTTTTACTAAGGAGTTAAAAGGAGTTCTAAAAATTTTTGTGGAACGTATTCTCTAGCAGTGAGAAAGTTTTCATTCAGTGAGAAAATTTTTACATTGTGAAAAAGTTGTTTACAGAGTGAAAATGGCAGCAACAAGCACAATCTTGACTAATCCAAAAATACCATAGTTGAATGGAAAAAATTACGGCTATCGGGCCATTATAGTGAGAGCTCTGTTTGTTTCAAAAGATATATGGGAGCTGGTGGAACAAGGTTTCCAAGGACCAATAGATGCCACAACATGGGTTTCTTTGAAAATAGCAGAAAGAGACTTGTTGAAAGATAATAAGAATAAGGACTCCAAAGCCCTCTTCTATCTCTTTCGAGTATTGCATGAGAGTATATTCCCAAGGATTGCAGCATCAACAAGGTATAAGGAGGTGTGGGATATTATCAAGACAACCTATCAAGGCATGGAGAAGGTAAAGACAATAAAACTACAAATGCTGAGTAGAGACTTTGAAACTCTTTGTATGAAAGAGTCTGATAACATAGACTCATTCTTCACACATGGGATTGGGTTGGTTACTCAGATAAGGTCTCATGGAGAGACACTTGAGGAAAGAAGAATAGTGTAGAAAATATTGAGAAGTCTACCCTAAATATTTGATGCCATAGTAGTGGCCATAGAAGAGACAAAGGATCTCTCACAGTTTTCAGTGGATGAACTTCATGCATCATGAATGTCTCATGAGTACAGACTGAGCAGAGAAACAAAATCCTCATTGAAGCATGCATTCAAGACACAAATGTATTTTGGTCAACATAGAGGTCGAGGAAGATCAAACTACTGAGGAAGAGCAAGAAGCCCACAGAGAGGTGGAAGAAACAACTCTGCAAGCACAAGTGGAAGGGGCAACAATCAAAATGAAAGTGAAAGTGAAAGCCAACACCAAGAACAAGGACAAAGGTATGAAAAATCCCAAGTCCAAGGTCATTATTGTAAAAATTATGGGCATTATGCCAATGAATGTAGAAACAAACAAAATGACATGAATAATAGGAAAAATGAAAATTTTGCAAAAGAAGATAAGAACCAGAGTAATGTTCTTCTAACATGTAATGTAGCACAAGAAAAACAAGAAGATGTATGTTTCTTAGACTCAGGTTTTAGTACCCACATGACTGGAAACATAGAAATTTTTTCCAATATTGATGAGAATGTGAAGTTTGAAGTGACAACAAGGACTGATAGCAAAGTCTCTGTCATGGGAAAAGGAAGAGTGTCAATATTGACAAGGAAGGGAGAAAAGAAATTTGTGCCGGATGTATATTATGTACCTAGCCTAAAATGTAACCTTATAAGCATTGGACAACTCATGAACAAGGGCTACAATGCATTTTTTAAGAATGATGTGTGTACTATGACGGAAATAACTCCAAGTAAAAGAATCATTTCAAAATTGCATATGAAAAAGAATAGCATGTTTCCTCACAAGATCATAACAGACTTCAAGGAAGGACATGTGGTAGCCGCAGTCACACAAGATGTCTTTCAAGAAGAAATGAAAGATGAAAACTGATTATGGCATATTTGGACATCTCAATTTTGGAGGTTTGAACCTCTTGCATAGAAGAGAGATGGTAAAAGGATTACCACTCATTGAGAAACCTGACAGCCTATGTGAAGGCTGCATATTGGCCAAGCAACATAGAGAATCATTCCCAACAGTGAAGAGTATAAGGGAAAATGCACCTTTAGATATTTTCCACTCAGACTTGTGTGGACCAATGCAAATGCCATATTTAGCTGGCAACCAATATGTTTTGACATTCATAGATGATTACACTAGAAAGACATGGGTGTATTTTTTGAAACAGAAGAGTAAATTGTTTGAAGAGTTCTACCACTTCAAAGCTATTTTTGGGAAGCATAATGGGCACTACATCAAAGTGCCGAGAATTGACAGAGGTGGAGAATATATCTCCAAATATTTCCTACGCTTCTGTAGGGAAAATGGCGTACACAAGAAGTTTACCACAAGATACACACCACAACAAAATGGTGTTGCAGAAAGGAAGAATAGGACCATCATGGACATGGTCAGAAGCATGTTGAAGGCAAAACATTTTCCAAATTAGTATTGGGTTGAAGCTGTCAATTGTGCAACGTATATTTTGAATAAATGCCCAACCAAAGCTGTTATGAACAGAGTTATGGAAGAAGCATGGAGTGAAACAAAGCAGTTTGTCACTCACATGAAAGCATTTGGATTTGTCGCATAGACACATGTCCCGGATCAACTAAGGAATAAATTGGATAGTAAGGGGTAGAAGTGTATCTTTGTTAGATACAATGATGAGTCCAAGGCATATAAACTCTATAATCCATCCACCAAGAAAGATATAATCAGTAGAGATGTTCAGTTTATTGAAGAAGAAGCTTGGGATGGAAGCTTAGAGAAAACAGTGAATTTGAAGACATGTGTGTCTCACGAAGAGAAAGAGGAATGCACAACAACAAATAATTCCTCCACGGTGGTTCCTCCTCCTGCTACACAACCACAACAAAGCACACCACAAGCTGGAAATAGAACAACCTTGAGAAATCAAGGAAGTGCTTCTCCAAGCACACCACAGGGATTAGAAACTCCCTCGAGTTCAAGTGGAACTCCAAGCACAGGAAGAATACCAAGATTCAGAAATTTGAGTGAAATTTATGAGCAAGGAGAGGTAAATGATAATGGTGGTCTGAACTCTTTATTTGATTTATTTTTTCATGTAGATGACCCAATCCATTTTGAAGATGCAGTCAACGAAGAAAAATGGGTTGCGACAATGAATGAAGAGATAGGAGCAATTGAAAAGAATGACACATGGGAGTTAGTGGACCTTTCGCAAGGTAAAGAAGTCATTAGAGTGAAGTGGGTCTATAAGACCAAAAGAAACATTGAAGGCGAGATTGAAAGGCATAAAGCAAGGCTCGTTGTCAAGGGTTACAAGCAGAAGCATGGAAGAGACTATGCATAAAAATTTGCGCCAGTCGCGAGGATGGAGAAAATGCATATAGTATTGTCAATTGCAGCGCAACAGAAATGGAAAGTCTATCAAATGGAAATAAAGTAAGCGTTATTGAATGGAGTGCTGAAAGAGGAGGTGTATGTTGCACAATCTCTTGGCTATGAAATAGAAGGCCAGTGTAGGTTGTGGAAATCTCTCTATGGGCTAAAAAAAGCATCGCGTGCATGGTATAGCAGAATAGATGCTTACTTAATGGATGATGGGTTCGACAGATGTGATGGTGAACCTACTGTCTACATCAAAGAAAATGACGATAAGATTCTTATTGTCGTTTTCTATGTAGATGATTTGATTTTTACAGGAAGTGATCATTTTCTCATCGTTGATTCCAAAGCAGTCATGAAAAGTGAATTTGAAATGACTCACTTGGGGTTATTAAGATATTTTTTTGGCATAGAACTAAAGTAAACAGAAAATGGAATTTTTATTTCTCAAGGAAAGTATGTAACATAAATTTTGGAGAGGTTTAATATGCAGAACAATAAGCTATCACCAACTTCAACCATCATGGGGTTGAAGTTGAGCAAGGAAGATTGAAGCAACAATTTCAATCTGACATTATACAAGAGCATGGTAGGAAACCTAATGTATTTGAGTGCAACTAGGCCTGATATAATGTATGCAGTGAGTTTGGTGTTGAGGTTCATGGAGACACCCAAGAAGACACATTGGCAAGCAGCGAAAATAATTTAAAGTATGTCAATGGAACAAAGGAGTATGACATTTTGTACTCCGCAATTTATGATTTTAGACTTCTTGGTTACACAAATAGTGATTGGGAATGAAGTGTTGATGACAGAGAGAGCATGTCAGGATATGTTTTTCATTTAGGTTCGGGAGCCATTTCATGGGATTTCAAGAAACAGCTGATAGTATATTTCCGCAACAGAAGTAGTATGTTAAGAAATTTGGATGAGAGGGATGTTGCGGGATATATGTCATGAACAAGATGAAGCAACCACCATTTTATGTGATAAAAGTTTAGCAATTGCAATATTAAATAATTATGTCTTTCACAAAAGGACAAAGCAAATTGATGTCAAATATCATTTCATAAGAGAATTAGTTAACAATGGTGAAATTGTGTTGCAACATTGTAGGTCACGGGAATAATTTGCAGATAACCTCACAAAGACAATGGCACGTGAATTTTTTTTTTATCTTAGAGATTGTACAGGAATGGTCAGTAGCGGCAGTTGCAATTAACGGGGAGTGTTGGAGAATTAATCTCAACCACCCCGTTAAATGTGTTAAATGAACTGGCAACAGTGATACCTCAGTAAATGTTTTGAAAATTGCGGATTGCGTGTGTAGAGAAGGACATAACCCATTTCGCAACAAATTAAATAATTAAAGTCAAATAGGAATTTAACGCATGGTTCGTAAATGTGCATGGGCAAATATTTAATCCCCAAGTTTTGTTTACTTCACATAAGTTCTGCAATGTTTAGAAAATGATGTCCACCCATACTTTGTATTAAATTTGGTTTGTCATTAATTAAATGTCTTAGATATATATGTGTTTAGATTTTACATGTAAGGTAAAAGAGAAAGTGAGCAAGATAGAGAGAGTGTTGTGTAATGTGGTGGATATAAGTCTGGAAAGACAGGTGGAGAAAATCGTGGAGCAAATTTTGGTTCCTAGTAAGAAGTCTTGTTTTACTTGTGAAGTAGATGCAAACTCCATATATTAATGTATTTCATGTTTTGAAATTTTAATATAAAGTTTGGTTAGTTGCAATATAGTTGTGAAAATTTCATGTATCGTTTTTTCTGTTTTACTATGCTTCACCGTGAGTAAATTTAGTTGATTATATTTGCTCCTTTCCATACTTGCGATTTTGATCTCCTCCACTCTCTATTGAAATGAAGATTCATTTGAATTGATTTCTTCAACTGTATGGTATGAATTAAGTGAATGTGGTATGTTGATTAAAGTAATTTTCGCAACTCTGTGTGAACTTCGTGTGTGGGAAAAACATTTTTCCCAAATTAGTTTAAAATTTCTTACATGATAAATATACACAATTCTGCTGTATAACTAACCCATAGCCCAACAATCACTTGTAATCTGGCAATCTCTAAATTGCTAAAATCATTAATCCTCGGTCAGTGAGTAATTTTACTCTAAAATTGTAGTTTTTGGTGAAGTAAAAATCACTTCCCGAAATCTCTAAATTGTTAAAATCATTTACCCTCGGTTAGTGAAGCAATTTTACTCTAAAATTACAGTTTTTGGTGAGTAAAATTGGAATTTCTAGGTGACAAAAAATTCCTTCCCAATTAAGAACAGGCAAAATGAATACCCTTATCGACGCTTTATCCACGCTTATGAGCAGTTGCCTAAATGAATGAATAGTTAATTTATCTTGAAATTCGAAATTATAGAAGCCTTCAACTATGTTCTACATAAAAATTGAAAAATGTTTTGTCCAACCGCATGACAATATCAAAAGCATTGAAGTGCGCTCTACATGGTGATTGAAAAATGTTGTGTCGAACCGCGTGACAATATCAAAAGCATGGAAGTGAAAAATATGGTTTCTCCGATCGCGGAATGAAACTGACATTCTGTTGTCTCCTTACTTCCCTTTATTACCTCAAAGTTGTAGTAATCGAAGGGTCAAGCATAGCATTTCAGAGTCCAACACTATTTTGATGTATTCATTGGTCGCGGGCCTATCACAAGTGCTTATGGCAGACCCTTCTGTCGTGGTTCTCTCTTTCTCTATTCGCTGCCTTTTCATGCCCCAAACCAGAAATTTGCGGTTCAAACGATAAAGATTGAAACGGGAATGAATATTCAATTTTCCACTGCTTCCAGTGCTCTGTTGGGATGGTGGTTAACATAAACTAACATACTAAAAGCGAAAATAATTCATATTAAAAATATTTAAACGGTTAAGTTATTGTCACTTATAATTTACTATATACTTTGTGCAATAGTTTTATATCTTAATTTTTGAAGTTATTGTCCATTGTAATTTACTATATACTTTGTGCAATAGTTTTAAATTTTACATTTATTTTTATGTTCAATTATTTTTTAAATAAAACTAAAGTTTTAATTGGTAATTAATAGAGACTAAAATCCATATAAAGAACCTAACGTAGACTTCATGTCCATATAAACCACCTAACTTAGACTTCATAAACAGCTTCATATCCCTCATGTTGAACTAATAAAAAATGATTAAATAAAAAAGTTACCAATATCATATCATATCATTCTTATGAACATTTTTCCTCCTTTTCTGGTCAGCTGTCCATTCATGTCGATCGTCAAAGTCCGCCAATGTACTTAGAAAGTGACAAATCTGGCCAACATATATATATATATATATATATATATATATATATATATATATATAAAAGAGAAAAACTCTACTTTGTTCCTCGCATTAATGAAACTCTTGTGAAACATGTGAATCAATGGTAATGTATTCTAATCAAAACAAAGTTTAAACCATCTTATTGACACATTTATATTGAGTTAAATGATAATTAATAGTTGATTGGTCTACCTTATTCCGTCGATTAGTGAAACAAACGTGAAATTCAGTGTAGTTGTAATGCATTCTTACCTAACTAAAGTTTCTAACACATTTAACACATTTATGTTATTAATGTAGTGAGTAGTCTTAAAAAAATCCATAAAATAACTTAGGGATTCTAAGATTATGAAAAATTTCGGCAATTTTTTTTGAAAATTTGCGTTATGGGTGTCAATCTTCAAGATTTTGGTCCTCAATCTATTTCTACCATCAAAAGAATAATTCAAAAACTCCAACTACCTATTTTTTTTTAATTTACTGGATTTTGGTAGACAAATCCTTAATGTAGTCTAATGTATTAAAAATTTACAACTACCAATTGCCCTTAAAGGTGCAAAGATACACCGAAGGAATAAAAGATTTGAAAATATTAAATTTTCATTTACGGTCAAATATTTTTAAAAAACATCATTTACCATCTAATATGTTAAATCTTTAGAAGTTCAAATTTTAGGAGTCCGTGTGACCAACATTTAAAAACTCTAAATCAAATCAAAGACTCTTAAAATGCTGGCAAGAGAGTCGAGATTCCACGACCTAAAAATCTAACCAAGGATCCATTATGATTATGAAGTTGAGAATTCAACCAATATGACAAACATACATGTCCGAGTTACGTCATGGCTTTTGGGACCAATTTCATGTTTATTTAAAGTATTTCCCATGTGGTCATCATCTGCATTACAGATTACTAGAAACGAGGGTGTCAAACGTCTATAAATTATTTCTCGTCAGGCCACGTGGTCATCATCTATATTACAAATGTACCTGAATTGAGTGTGCCAACAATTTACGTTTCTAAAAATTTCACCAATTGAGGCTTATGTTGTAGCGGGGTGTTTCTATTGTAGTGAGCATATTACTGTGTAAAAATCCCATAGGAAAACTTTGAATGACAAATCCTTTTCAAGCTTTGTCATCTATGGGTGTGGCAGTGAAATATGGAGGATGTATGACTTTTTTTGGGTACCTGGATGAAAAATATGCTTCCCAACTACCAACTTGTCAATTATGGATACATTCACATCCTATTTCATATTCAACATAAATTTTGTGGGGAGAAATCAAATTTTAGGTTTAGTGCATCATGGTATAATACATCTCAAACTACACAATCGGTTGTGGTGAGTCCATTGAAATCAGACCTATGGAGGATATTTTGAACACAATAAACTCTCCTATTTGCGTTAGAAGTCTCTAGTAGTAATCAAGCGTGTTGAGATTTACCGAAATTTTGTTAAAGGCTTACGTGCCTCCAAAACTATATAATTTTCTAGAAAAATTAATATAAATTACTGTCAATCAGGTAGGCTCAGTTTTCACTCAAACAATTATATATCCATTTTATAGAGCACCCATCAGTGTTTCCTTTTCCAATTTTCAAAAAAAATGGATGGGGAAGTGAAAAACATCGACTCTCTAAGGGCATTTCCTAGAGCAAAGAAAAAATCCAATATATTCTGGAAGAAAAGAGTGCACAAAGTTTATGAAGAGGTTCGCATAAATTGTAATGTGAAAGCATCTCAAGGGAATTTTTGGTTGAGGTTCCTAAAGAGGATAAGCTTGCCATAATTGCTTCTTGCAGGTAGGATTGTTTAGTTATTCTCCATGCTTCTGATCCTATTGAACATTGTTTGATGTTGTGAATCCACCATCCATTCTGATTGAGGTAATCACATCTATTTTCTTAATTCATTTGATTTGTAAAACTCTAAATCATGATAGAGTTGAAGTTTTTCGAGGTTGAAGCTGTAAATCCAAATTTAAGGTATAGTGCATCATGGTACAGGACATCTCAAACTGCACAATTAGTTGTGGCAGGTCCATTGAAATAATTGCTATAGGGGGGTCTTTCGAAAAATAAGAAAATTGGAGTTGGAAAGATTAAATAGGGAAAGGAACTCCATTAGTAGTTCATATGGTGGAAGGCTTTCAGGTGAGCTTGGGCTTGGAGGAGAGCCAAATACTCAGTATATTCTTTTTGAGATGGTTAATCTGGAAATATCCATAGTTCAAATAATATATATTGTAGATGAAAGTTCTCGAAATATACAAAATTTTGGGTTGCAAATATTCTCAACTCGTCGATCTAAGAGTGAAAAGATTGGATGCGTCTGGGAGACAGGTTCTTAGCCATCTAGATTTAAATGGAAATGAATGTATGCATGAATTCGATATTTCAACTTCAGATCTTGAGGCACCCTCTCACAATTTTTAGGAGCTTCATATTCTTGCAAAATCTTCAAGAAAAGATGGATTGTTCAAAAATATGTATAAATCACTACTAGTAATTGCATATAGATCAAATATTTCAATAGCTTTGATAGAAGAGAAAGCATTGGTATCATCTTCAATCATTCCTAAAGACTTTATAAGTTACAGGAAATCATCCTTACGAGTATCTTACTAGTTTTAGTCCCCATTTCAGTCAAGCCAAAATTTGGTCTTACAAATTTTACTCTTGATTTCAATCTGAGGAACATGATTCACTAGCCTATCCGACGCTTTTGGAAAACCTTCTGAGGAACCTATCTCATTTTTTCAAATGCCTTGGGAAACAATGAGCTTCACCTTTCATTCCCTCCCTCGCTATTAATTATATTTTTGAATGGTGTAGTGGACATGACATAGCCTATATGATGGTTATTGCGCACGTTATAAGTGGTCTCTTTTAGTGCATCATTTTGCACTAACTAATTATCAGGAGGTGAATTAGGAAAGGAAACCTACTATATGATGAGGTTGTGTTTCCCATGAGATTCTTTTTTGAAATCTGAATCTCGAATCGAGGTCTTCAGTACCATACGTAGCTTTAAAGAAAGCTTAATAGACCCAAACGTCCCAAAATTGAATGTAAATCGAGTTGTAACCCTTCTGGAAGAAGATCTCGTAGTTTCACTGATGTGTATTATTGCGAGCTATAAAACCAGAAGATGATTAGAAAACGTGTCTCCTCTCTAAATCTTGGAATGTTTTTTCTTCGTGTGTGAGGGGGACTTAGGGTAACAAAAGATGTGAAGCGAAGAGAAGAACAAGGGTTTGGGAACTGGAGAATCGAATGGAGTTTTAGAATCTTACTTATGGTTTTGTACTGATTTAAATCTAATTTGTCTTGTTCTAGTGATTTTGATTCAAGTAGTCATGTCTATAATGACATTTTTTCGTCTGTATGGGAATCATCTCTGGTCGCAGTTAATGAACCACCTTCTTTCACCCACACACTCACCATGTTCACCACACAAATTTAAATCCTCATCATGAGAAGCAAAGATGAGATTTAATATTTCCTTTATCCTGATTATCGTCATCTTTATATCTAATTCACAGCTAGATTTCATTATACTAGAAGCTTTTAAAAGGAAAAGAGGACCATAGAGGGATCTGAATGAGGTTTTCAACCAAAGAGGCACAACATAAAGTTTTACAAGGAAATATATGCGGATATACATCTCTAATCTGCTTCCTTTCACATTGTTGAAAGAGGTTGAACGATATGATCAGTGAAGCGATTAAGATTTAGAGCGAGAGATATTTGGATGTTAATATTGGTGGGAAAGAAAAGACAGTAGTAGATTCAGTTGCTCTCGGTGACCTTTATTAGATTTCACTAACCAGAAGATGAAAAGGAGAGGGATATGGAGGAGGAGAGGATTCCGTGGTAGTATTATGGACACAGGGCCACATTATCTCTGCCTTTTAAAACACTCTTCATCTCGCACACAGAGGCCTTGCGGTGACTTTCTTCGCAACTCACCTCAATGCAGCAGCTCCCAGACTAAGACTTTCCCATGCACAATCGCCTCTTCTCTTGCCTCTTCCATCAATTTTCGCTCATGCTCTTTGATTACTTGCCGCCAGATCAAGAAACCTGCCACACCCTACACCCAAAACAATTTGAAAACATCTACTTCACCACGAAATGGATTCAACCTAAATTTGAAGGCATTTTGTAGAGGCTAGTGGTAGTGATTAGCGACATGTTCACCGGATGGGTGCAAGAATCCTCCATGAAGACAAGAAGTGTAGGAAATCAAGTAGGTTGTATGTTGAGTTCGATGTTCGACGTCGCTCTGTTGTACGAACACTGAAAAAATCACATGTGAACACAAATTGTCTTTTCCACGCGTCGATTTTAACCAGTCATAAGGACAAAAAGAAAATGTGGGGATTAGCTAGGGTGAATAGTGTCTTATCACCCCAACCCCACAAATAAAACACCTTCAGTGTAAATATCAAGGACGTTAAAGGATAATTAATATATTAAAAAATTAGAAATATCGAGGACATTAAAGGATAATTAAATGGAAAGCCATTTTCTCTTCTTCCCTTGATCAATGAAAGTAGTACAATGAAATTTACCTTGTTATTTTAATAAATGATACTACTGTGAAATTCATACGTGAAATCAAGGAAAAATTTAGGGGCTAATATTCACATGTGGGCTAATTTTCCATGCTTTTTCCAAAAAAATATTCACCAATTTCCATTTTTTCTAAAATGATTTTCCCAAATTTTATAGTGCATTATTATTTTACCTTAAAAATCGTGAAAATATTATCTAAATAATATAAAATAATTGGAAATATTAATATATCATCCAGATACACTATCACAAATTTACCAATGAACTCTTTTAATACCTCATTCATAAGTCTCATAAAAGTGCTAGGTGCATTTGACAACCCAAAAGGCATTACCATCCATTCATACAATCCTTCATTTGTTTTAAAGGCAGTTTTCCACTCATCACCCTCTCTTATCCTAATCTGATGGTATCCGTTTTTCAAATCTATCTTTGAGAAATATTTAGCACCACTCAAAGAGTCCATCAAGTCCTCAACTCTGGGCAAAGGGAATCTGTACCTGATTGTGATCTTATTGATTGCTCTAGAATCAGTACACATCCTCCAGGCTCCATGTTTCTTTGGGCTCAATACTGCTGGTACTACACATGGACTCAAACTTTCTCTAATCAGCCCTTTGTCCACCAATTCCTGTACTTGTCTCCTGATTTCCTCATTTTACTTGGGAGTCATTCTGTAGGCTGCCTTATTTGGCACATTTGAACCAGGGATAAAATCTATCTGATGGCTGATCTTTCTCATAGGTGGCAGCTCATCAGGTAAATCATCCACAACAATGTCACAGTAATCATCTAACATTTCTTGGATTTCTATTGGAAAATCATAAATCTTTGTAGAAGTAAGAACTAATTTAGGTTTGCAAACTAAAGCAAAACTTACCTCTTCTTCTTCTATCTGCTGCAGATATTCCTTCTGGCTCAGCAACAAAGTCTTTGGATCAATCACTCTGCTGGATGGCTCTCCTTCTTCCATGGGTATAAATGTATGATGTACCCCAACCTTGAAGAACTTGTAAGTGTTCTTCTTGCCATCATGCACTGCTGCTCTATCAAACTGCCAAGGTCTACCCAACAGTATATGACACACATCCATGGGCATTAAATCACACATGACCTTATCTTTATATTTTCCCATTTGTAGCTCTATCTCACACTGCTCTTTTACAACCAGCTGGTGCCCTTTGTGCAGCCAGGACACCCTATAGGGAGTTGGATGCTCCCTTGTGTTCAACTTCAACTTTTCTATTACCTCAGTGGAAACCAGATTTTCTGTGCTACCACTATCAATGACTAGCTGGCAGAATTTACCTTGGACTTTGCATATGCTCCTAAAAAAATTCTTCCTTTTTGCAGGCTCAGTGACCTCTTTATCTTGCTTCAACAGGACCTTATTTACCACCAAGGACTCTCCCCTCTCTGGAAGAATTTCTTCTTCAATTACTGCCTCTTCTCCAGCCTAGGCTACAACAACATTTCTTGGACCAGCACCCACATTCTCTGGACACTCATAGTGCTTATGTCCCACTTGCTGACATCTATAACACCTCAACTCTCTACCTCTGTCTCTGTCTCTGCCTCCTCTTCCTTTTCCTCTGTAAGAAACCCTTCTGCCCCTTGCATCATCCTATGTATATGCATTCTGAGGTGAGCTACTGTTAGCTCCATCCCTGGGTGTAGCAGGCTTTCCTCTACCACCCTGACTTCCCTTTCCCCGGAAAGTACCTCTCTTCTTGGCAGACTGTTTCCTCAGGAGTTTCTCCTCTACTTTCAAGGCCATCTGATAGGCCTCTTCCACTGTCTTAGGAGACAAAAGACCAATCTCATCTTGGATCTCCAGCTTGAGACCATTCACATACCTGGCAGTCTTCTCTGGTGTGTCTTGGAATTGCCCAGCCCTTATGCTTACTTTGTAGAATTCCTCTGTGTATTCTTTTACTGTCAGCAACCTCTGTCTCAGGTTCTGCATTTGATTATACAATGTCAACTGGTAATCACTAGGCAATAATTTACCTTTTAATTTAGCCATCATCATGGTCCAGCTCTTGATAGGTTGCTTGCCAACTCTCCTCCTCTCTGCCTGCACTCCATCCCACCAAAGTGCAACATGTCCTTTCAGCTTTGTTACTGCAAACTTGACCTTCTTATCTTCACTTATTTCTTCATAATCAAAGCACTTGTTCAATTCATTAATCCAGTCCACTAGTTCTTCTGGATTTAGTCCCCCTGCATAACTCGACACTTCAATTCTGGGCTTAACTGCAGACCCCAGAACAGTTCTAAGGAGCCTCATGTCAGGAGGAATTTCAACATTTTCTTCAGCTTCTTCTGGTTCAGGTTCACTGATGTCTTCAGGATCTGCGGGCTGTCTTCGCTCCATGGCATCCATTCTGGCCTCGACCCTCTGCAACATCGCCAACACCTCAGCGTTGGCAACAGGCCTCCTTCTGCCAGCACCTCTACCATCTCGTATGGCCATGTCAGCTCTCAAAAAAACCTTAAACAATGGCTCTGATACCACAAATGACGCAACAAAAATGAAAGTCAGCCCCACGGAGAGCTGGTCAAATCCTGTAGCGTGGCTCTATCAGCATTTCCCTTTCTGAACTCCTCTGTTTATTTTCCCATGTGGTCTTCCCTCCTTTCCTTGGGTTTATTTGTCAATTCCAGAGAAATTGGTGAATAAACATATATTCATGACTTTTTCACTTATATGTTCGACTTATATAATTGTCTCCAAGCCTTGGGCTAAGGTTATAACCCTTGAGATTTTATATCAATACACACGCCTTTTTGAATAAATAAATTTTAAATAAACCTAGGCTCTGGGCCCCGTGTCTACGTTCAATCACCCAATCAACGCACTCACCATACCTTGGTTAAACCTCGTGCATCTCCGTCAGATGACCACCGTCCGATGACTCTGCCCCAGATCGACGACACTCGACGATATAGATCCAACTCATAGTACGGCCGTTAACGTGCGATGAGAATATGGAAAGGCGATTTTTTGCTCTTGCCGGTGCCACGTGTCGAAGGCTCTATGGAATCGCTTCGATTCAGGAAATACCGCGTTCTTCGCAAAAGCGATGCGATATGGGAAATCCGCCTTTGGGAATCCACTCGTGGTTTTGCTACAGTGATCAACCAAACGTTGAGTCAAGGTTGGGATGCTCTTCATATGCCTTAACTCCGATCTATGGCTTGGGTTTGTTCAATTGAATTCGTTACGATTATATAGTGGGAAATTCCATAATAAAGATACAGACAAAGGAATACGGTGGAATTTAACTCGCAGGGTGTATCCAACCAATTCACGGGAAAAATAGATAGCTAATGCAGAATTATACAATCACCATTCTCAACAATTTCACACCTAACCAGTGTACAATCGTTTCTCAATCAAACAATTTCTTCATTAATAAGAATTCGAGACAATTCGATGGCCAATGAGCATTGAAATCATTTAACTGGAAACAATTGTTGACACGCAGAGTTTTATTGCGGAAATCTCTCCTCTTCTCTTCTTCCTCTTCTCCTCCCATATACATCCGAGGGATTACATTTATATAGATGAATATTTGTTTGTTCGGTTCCTCTGCGAGGACCCTTTTTTTGGAAAATCAACAGCCTAATTGAAATAATTCAACTAACTGAAATATGACAGATAGACTAACTGAACTATTCGACTTCCACTAACTCTAACTAAGCTAAATAATACATTCAGCTGAGGTATTGACACCTAGCTGTTACAATTCAAGTGATTTCGAACCCTCCTAGCCACAACATGTGGACAAAACCTCCTACATTGCTGGCTAGTGTCTCATGCCCCTGCATCAAACCTTCTCTATATTTAAGATAGTAATAAGTCTCCTTAAATTATTGAGAAGGAACAAGGATCAATTACTTAATCAAGAGGTAATGAGAATTCCCTCTCTGATTGAGAGGAAGTGATGTTAAACATTATTTTCTCCATGCTGTTTACAATAGACTAGTGCTAACAATCATAAGTATTAGTGAAGGAACTAGGAATGAAAATGGAGTATTGAATAATCATCTATTTTAATACTTCGTAAGGATAAAAAAATCCAAGATAGGAAGTATTCTTGTCCACCAACACTCTTTGAGGATTGGACAAGTATCCAAAACAAAAGTGGTCAAAGAGGATTGATATTCTTTGAGGATGGGTAATCGAAGATAAGCATAGTCATAAAAGGTAAAACCTAGTGAACATCCAAATGGATTATGTACCTTAAGAGGTAGTGTGGTATCTCACGTAATGCCTCCTAACATTATGCTCTCATATAAATAGAACTTCTCAAAGTAAGGTGTTACTATATTGTCAATGTTTGTTGTGGTGTTGATGCTTAAAGATGTCTTATCAATCTGACTC
This sequence comes from Pinus albicaulis, assembly GCA_034641835.2. Classification (NCBI taxonomy): domain Eukaryota; kingdom Viridiplantae; phylum Streptophyta; class Pinopsida; order Pinales; family Pinaceae; genus Pinus; species Pinus albicaulis. The sequence goes on along the minus strand of CM076572.1, from coordinate 23,768,937 downwards.
TTGTTATAAGAAATCTTTAGTCTGGGAAAATTCCTTTTACTAGTTGTACAATTATGAAGGCCTCTCTAGTTAAGAGGGAGTGTTGAAAAATATAATTAGTTTCGGTCTTAATAATTTGCATTGTACTCATGTCATTATGTATATATTATGTAACAATCAAAAGAAGAAACAAAACATATTTTCAAGCATGGGTTTCACTTATTATGATTGGTCAAATAGGTTAAGTATGTTCTTCGTGCTTGTATGGTTTATCATGTCATAAGAAATTTTTTTGTGAGTCAAGAAAGAAAACATGATTTCTACAAGACCTATTTAGGAAATTTAGAACTTGTAAAATAATTTATTTTTGACTCTATGAATTCAAAAAGACCTTCAAGTCCAAGTCGGCCCCAACTGTGAGCAGTCAGTCTAGGAGAGGCCTATTTGACCTCATGGGAAGGTTATATAAATGAAGAGAGTTTGAGTCATTTGGATACACTTCTACAGTTTGATCCCAAGCAAGAAGAAGGATAAAATAAGAGTGAAAGTTAAAGAATGAAGTCAAAAACAAGGAAGAAGAAAAAACTTATGTTTTTGACCTATTTCTCTCTCGCAGGTGTGAAATTAGGGTTTCTGAGTAGTTTTTGAAGGGACCGAGATTTATGAAATCATTGCAGAATTGGAAGCTGAAAATCCGTGTTTGTAGCAAATTTGAAGCATTAGACTTTGGTTGAGTTTGTCTCATGGAAGAAGTTTTTCTTAGATGGTTGACTTGGTGCTTGGAGGAGGTATTAAGTTTGGTATTTGGGTCTTGGATTTCTCATCTGATCAGATTCTGTAAAAGGAGAAAATATTATTTTTGGGTTTTCCCTTTGAAGGGTTTTTCCCCTGGCTTGTAGTCTACTTCCGGTGTCTATTGTCTTTATTGTTTATGTTCTTGAAAATTGTTCATGAAATGATATAATAAAGAACAATAATAAGATAACTAAAGTTCAGAAGGAATTGTTAAGGATAAGGAGAAATGTTTAAATAGTTTCCCTATTAGATTCTCCAACATCCAAGAAGCATTGAAATATTTTTTCATTGCTAATATAGAGATTTAATATCATGAATGTGTGGAAACAAATAATCTACTTCCTACTTTAACATATTTCTACAACAAATATGTCACATTCTCGAGCCCTCTCATGATTGAGTTATACACTGAGCTACTAGATCTGATACCAACGTAGAAATATTATACACACAAAAGTATTGTACATATTTTATTATAATAAGAATATGACATATTTATATAAAAAAAACTAGGCCTATGATAAATTGACTATCTTAACTCTCTAATCTAATTAGTTGAGATAATACCATACCTAAAACTAAGAATTAATTAACATCCTTATAACTAAACAAATCACATAGAAAGCCCAACAACCAATATATTCTATAATAAGGAACACAATAAGAACAAGACATGCAGTAGTAGTTAATAATTCGAGCATAAAGAAAATAATTAAATATCAAAATCCGAAACAAATCTAGATCCAATCAAGGATCACAACACTTACAAATATGTTGTTTATGGAAACAAAGGGAATTTTAATACCGTTTTCCAAATTCTAATTTAAGATATGTTTAATGAGCGTGTTGATGAAATCTCTATGATATGGCTTGAAAGAGGTCACATGTAATGTGATTCCTTGAAACATTTCTTACGACACGTTTCACTATTTTGTGATATTACTATAGTTACTAGTATATATTTATTTTTATTTTAAACATGACTCTAGCGAGCATTGAGAGATCTAACTTGTTGTGTTGTAAATACAAAACATGAAAAAAAAAGGTGAGTTTTGGTCTTTTTGGTATTTAGGGTTAAAATGTATTTAACTATCTAAGTATTATTTTTTATTGTTTAAATTGCATTTTTAAAAGTATAAATAAATTCAAGGCCGTGAAAATCCCTTTCCCCTCTTGGTATAGATTACATACATTAAACTTGCAATTACAACAAATCCCTTTCTCCTCTTGGTGTAGATTACAAGTCCCTTTCCCCTCTTGTTGTAGATTACATACATTAAACTTGCAATTATAACAAATCTTTATTGGATTTCATATAAAATGGATAGAAAATATATATCTAAAAGGAACCTAAATGTAGAATAGTGAGACTATTTATATTGTTTTAAGCACTAGATTTTATTTTTCCAATACCTTTATGTATTATATACATATTTTTTTATTTTTTTTTATTTAACCATATATATAATTGGCAATAAAATCTTTAAATTAACTTGAACATTGAATTTTTTTAATTATAAGTAATATTTTTTAAATGCTACATACTAATTTTATATTAAGAATCAAATGATTTGTAGAATAATATATAGTTTCTATTTTCTATATATATATAAGAAATTAATCTTAAGGTAAATTAATTTGTTATTATAAATATTCAAATATGTTAGACAAAAAAATTTTTTGATCGAATATTTTTAGAATTAACCAAAACTTAATGATGTGATTAATCTTAAAGATATTCAAAATATTCAAATAATTTATTTAAATGTTGTAATGAAATATTTTTCTCAAAACTTTTTATTTTTAATTATTTTATTTTTCAATAAATTAATATATAATTACTTTAAACATTTTATTTATTAAAATGAAATACTTTTATGGCATCTCCTTCATAGAGAATGTTTCTTTATTTAAAAAATATTTCAATTTTATTAAAAAAAAACATATATGAATTCATCGTTTAACACAGAAAGAATTACACCTCTAAAGAATGCAACCTTCTCGGCTCAATAAACCAGAGGTCATTTATTTCTCCACCTAAAGAAATTCTACAGTACCTTTGGCCATGGGTGACATTAAATGTGTTCAGGACTTTGACATCCCCAGTGTGTAGAACTCCACTCGTCAACGAGCGTGCATCGTTGCACTTTCGATTGCCCACATGGAGTCAATTAATCCAACTTGCATCTTCTGCGGCAGATCCAATTCGGACAAGATGCAATCAGCCACCATGCCGATTGAATCCTGGCTCCCAGTTTATTTGTCACAATCTATCCAAAGTCCATCACGGGGTTTTGATTGTCTGCACCATTCGGCTCCCTGCCTTCATCTAACAACTATAGCATGCTCAAAGTTCACCAATCTGGAGAGTTGGTGTGATGCAGAAATCTTACCCTCGTCGGTAGGGAGTCAGTTTGAGTATCTGCGCTTGTGATAAGCAGCGCCCATTTCTTTTGGGAAGGTTAGAGGACAAATGCAACTAGAGGGTTTTTTTGTCTGAATTATTCCATTGTTCATCCTCTCACATTAATTGTTGATAAGCAAGGTTAGCACTGGCAGAAGGTAAAGGGAAAGAGGGCTTTAGCCTGGCTTGGGAATTCATGGCTTCCTTTTAAGCGGAAGATGGTGATGAAAGTGTAGCATAAAACAAAGCAATGGGTTAACTAGGTGTCGACAGATCTTTGAAACAATGGGTTCACTTGGAGTTGGGCTAATTGCATTGCAATGGAAATGTTCCAAATTGTTAAGCGGTAGAGAAAAAAATATTGAGAAACTAAGCGACTGATAATGCTATATTGATGTCAATTTTAGCAATGGGATCACTCACTCAATCAAATACTAAACGTCTAATCACCCACGAGCCACTATTCTAGCGACAAACTCGTGGAGAATTAGATTGATGTTGTAAGAAGTATCTTCAGCGAGTTGACATTCAACGTTCCTTCGCTTCACAAGGCTGGAAAGCAGATAGAAAAATTACGATCCAACATCCTCTGATTTACCGATGTAAGGGCTATGTCTTCGATTTGTATGACCTACTTCAATAATTCGCCCAAAAAAAGTTTAATGTACAGAACCGTTTTTTTAAGTGGCCCAATAGACAAAAAAATCTATAAATCATCCACATCGTGAGTGTTTCGCATGTGCTCGAATTTTGAAATACTAATATAACAGTTCAGAATTCGATAGATATTACGGATTGAAGTTTTCAGAGAATCAAAATTTAGTAGAATTATTCAAATTTTTACAGAAAGAGAACTGAAATTTGATCTGAGAGCTATGGGCCAGTGAGAGTCGAACATGCTATGTGCAGTGCGGACTGGGAGAACTGAAATGCGAACTTTGGGATGTTTGGATACCAACCACCGATCTTCTGGATGAAAAAGAGCTTTCACCAGGCGAGATGCGAGCTTGCAATGCCCAATTAATTCCGAAATATGGAGCGGTTCGAGATCTGTGATGGAATTTGATGAGAATCCCCATCTATCACAACAACGATATATATGTATCTTCCTTTGCTATTAAGATTCATAATACATATGTGACCATATTTCCTTGGCTAACATACGTAGGACGAAAAAATGAATATAACAAGTAACAAGAAACGCTTGTACTGCTCATAATATCTTGAATAAAATGAGGAATCTAAATTATTGCTGTGATTATACAAAAACAATTGATGAGTTTTTTTCGTCGACAATAATTTTTAAAATCTTAAAACATACCGAGCGAGATTAAAATAATGTAAGCAGATGTGCTTCATGAAACCGCTTATGAGATTAGATGGTTTTATGAGACAATTTGTTTTTTCAATATTTGTCAGAATCTCTTAGTTTCCTTGTCCGATCTCTTGAATTAATATCGACATCACTGTTAACTTTTGGATTGTTTTGCTTTCCTTGTATTGCATGGGAAATTTACTTCATTCTCCAATGTATTTTACGAAGTTGTCTCTTCTCTTATTTCAAATGAAAGTTTGCAACTCATTTTAACATCCCCCCATTATCATTTTCGTATTTATTTTTATAAAAAATAAATATATTAATTAGATAAGTTAACTATTTGTCACTTTTATGGCTTTTTTTTCCAAAAAAATAATCATGTGTCATATTTGTAGTCTTTTGGCTACCACTTACTCCTTAGTTTTCCGAAATATAATATAACTCATATAATATCGTTAAATAAATTAGTTTGGGGGCTTTTTCAAGCAGAAATAAAAATCATAATTGAGATAAACAATGGTTAGGTCAAATATTTCGATAACTTTTAATCAATATATATATATATATATATATATATATATAAATAACTAGCAATTGCATCACATGTTGCAAAGGAAACGCCATAAGGTTGTGCTATAGGAAAGAATAGTATATAAGAAAGAAGACATAGTAGGAACTTTCTCGGCTCCAACTGATCCTCCAAAATAAGAGGTGGAGAATTATGTTTACTAGACCTCAAATCAAAATATCCATATTGGGTAATTGAGGTGGAACGACTTCTTTCTTATAGGAAAGAATAACATATAAGAAAGAAGAGGTAATAGGAACTTTCTCGGCTCCAACTGATCCTCCAAAATAAGGGTGGAGAATTATGTTTACTAGACCTCAAATCAAAATATCCATATTGGGTAATTGATGTGGAACAACTTCTTTGTTATTAATTGCATGCGAGATATGTTTTTTCATAATGGATGAGGCATTTTGGCCAAATTACTCAAGACCTCTATATGATGAAATCTGCATGTTTATTTATTTTTTTGCATGAAGAATGCAGTTGGTTTCTATGACCAAATTGGACAGACTTCACCCTTCCACGAAACTATTTCCTTCTATCACATTCGCAATGTTGAATTCCTCTGATACTACTCCTAAAACTCTGACTCTGCTTGAGAGTGAGAATTATTTAATGGAATAAAAAATTACCACTATGAAATGCTTTACTTCCTAAGAGACTACTAAGAACCTTAGGTATGGTAAATCCACCTTCACCTGTCATTTCAACATAGATCATAGAGTTATCTTAATTGTCAATTTTATGGATAACAGAGATTTGGACCCTTTTTAACCCTTGGGGATGATTAATTAATCTTAGTTCATATAATTTATATTAATAAATTATCTACAATCATATTTCCATAATTGGTCTTTGAATGACCAATATTCCACTTCTCTGGAACTTTTCACCTCAATCAAAATAACAAACATCATGAAGACCCAAAAGTAGGAAGAAAAAATCAGCTCATAATCAGGGAATCTAGCGACTTCTTCAAGGATCATAATTCAAGACTTTAATGCCTTTTAAAGATCATTTATTTTCCCATCAAATAAAAAGCAACAATCAAATTTTGTAGTGACAAGAATGGGAAGAAATTTTAAATGTAATAACTCGCTTCCCTAGTGATAGTACATTTTTGTTTTGAAATGAAATTATTTTCCCGATCTTTTAAATAATATATTCCTCCCCAAGTGACCCTTTTTTTCAACTGATTGGAATAGGTAACTATATTTTGTCTAGTATTTTATGAGTCATTCAATTTAAGGGCGAGGTAAAGAGACTACTAGACAAAAAAAGAGCAGAGTGAGTGAATGTAAAATGAAAATAACATTGAGGAATCTCTTCTGATTTTCTCATGTGGGCCTTCTTCAATTGATGAGGTAGTAGGAACCTTCTCCTCCAGAATAAGCGATGGAGAATTATGTTGAGTGAACTACTACTCATGCAACTTTGACTCCTCCTTACAATTGGAATGTTTCTCTTCCCATAAGTCTATCTCGGGTTATAATTTTAGCTTTCTCTTGTTTATGAATAAACTGTCTCTATATCAACTATTATCTCTCTCTTTTTGAGCACATTCCTTCATTAATGATATAATGTAGCTCATTTAGATTCCAAAATCCTTGAGTAACCCATTTTCTGAAGAGTCTTCTTTTGTTTTTAATTCTGCACTTTGGGCCTCCATAGCCTTGTCAATATCGTTTCCTTCTAAATAATCATACGTTATCGATAAGTATCCATTGTCCTACTTTTATTCCTCCATATAATTCAGATATAAATGAATGGAACATGAGTTAAGGTTCGTGACGTTTTCCAAATTCCAACATTTTTCATTGCACTTCTCATGTGTATCAGGGAAAATGGATTCCATAAATGATATGCCTTTTTAGGGCCTGTTGTAAGGTTGGAAGCTTCTCTTCACCATGTCTCCTTTCTTCTGCATCATTGACTTTGATACAAACAATTATTATAGACCCCTTTAAAGGTAAATTTAGTGTTATTTAAGAAATGATAATTATGAACATTCATCATTATTGCTCAAGATAAATCATGTCCTTTGAGATAATTTGGAAATTTAAAAACGATCATATATTTTAAAAAATTTCATTATTAATTTAATTTTTTATATATTAAGAAATAATAATCATGAATTATAAAACAAATGTAACATAAATAATATATAACAAAAAAACCATGTATTTTTGTAAAATAAAATAGTTGTAACAAAACTAATACAAAACAACAAAAACTATGTATATTTGGATGTATGAAAATTTAGATACATTTTATTAAGTAAAATTTCAAAAAAATAAGTTTATAAACATCTAAAAATAATTTTATTGAATAATTAATTTAGATCTAGAGTTAAGATTGATTTAGGCCATCTTAGTTCTCCCCAATAAAGAAACTACATTCCACATGAATTCCATGGGTCAATACCAGTTTATCATTATTTTATTTTATTATTTTTATTTTTGATTGTATTTTGACCTATTTAAAATGTTCACTACATTATTTCAAACTTTTTATTTAATTTACTTTTATTTTTAATTTTGTGTAATTTGACATAGTCAAAATGTTAAGCATGAAAATACAACCTTTCTATCATACTTTGTTTGAGAGCATAGTAGCACAAAAATGTAAGATTTAAATATATAAATAGTTATTTTCATTTTTTTTATATTGTTTTTTATCCATGTAATATAAATCAATTCGTTTTTGTGGAGTTTAATTTTATGATATAAATTTTATTATAAATAAAATTTTTATAAACTATGTATATTTTGATGTATGAAAATTTAGAAAGAAGAATAATGGCTATAAACATTTACAAATAATTTTATTAAATAATTATTTTAGGTCGAGAGTTAAGATTGATTTATGCCATCTTAGTTCCCCTATAAAGAAAGTACATTCCACATGAATACCATGGGCCAATACCATGGGTTGTATAGTTTATCATTATTTTATTTTATTATTTTTATTTTTTATTGTATTTTGACTTGGTTAAAATTTTTATTACATTATGTCAATCTTTTTATTTAATTTACTTTTATTTTTAATTTTGTGTAATTTGACATAGTAAAAATGTTAAACATGACATTGCAACCTTTATATCATACTTTGTTGGAGAGCATAGTAGCACAAAAATGCAATATTTAAATATATTAGTAGTTATTTTCATTTTTTATATTGTTTTTTATCCATGTAATATAAATTAATTGGTTTTTGTGGAGTTTAATTTTATAATATAAATTTTATTATAAATAAAAATTTTATGCTTATGTACCCAAAAATTTAATGTTTATGTATTTTACAAAAAAAAATTATTCATTAAACTAATTTATGTTGAATCTAGTTTTATTAAGTTATTAATTTTTATTTTTATTAAAAAATTTGAGGTTAAAATTTGACAAATTTTTAATAATTTTTTTTTAACTTAAAAGTCACAAAATCATAAATTCAATCTAACTTATTAAAAAGAAAAAAAATAACATTGTAAAAAACATATATAAAAATATCTAATTGATATAATGGCCTAAAACATTTCAATTGTCTAACATTTGATCCAATGGCTCAACCATGTTGATCCAATGGCTCAAACATGGACACATTGGCAGCTAGAGGAGTTGTTTTTAAATAGTGACGTCGTTATAATATTTTTTAATTACAAGTTATTTTTTCAGTTAGTTAATTAAATCAATTATTAACAGAAATAATGTTAAATAATTTTCATAGTTTTTGTAAATATTGGTCAATGCACAAGAATGAAAATTGTGCTGCTTTTATGATGTGTTCCAACCAAACTTTATAAAATGAGAAAATAAGACCAAAAAACCATGAGTGAAGTAACAAATTTAATCTTTTAACATTTGTTTATAATAATTTTATTTATAGGTATGAAGTTTTTTATATTAATTTTATTTGAAAGTTTGAAGGTATAACAAGAGACATTCATGGTGAAATCAACAATGAAAAATTAAAATTGTTTAAAAAAATATTTAGACATCCTAGTATAGTTACCATGATAATCTTTCATAATTAAACAAGTTTGAAAATATTTAGAAAAATATCAAATTCTAATGACATAACATAACAAAATATTATTTCATCAAATTAGCCAAAATATTATTTCATCAAATTAGAGAGATAGGAATTTTTTTGTGGGATTGGGTGGATAAACACTATTCACCCCAACCAAAAGTAAAGCCTCCCCTTCTCCCTCTAATCAAATTTCAAAACATGAAACAATTGAACCCTGACATATGGCGGATTAATTCCAACTCCCATACAATCTCCTCCTAATTTATCTCTTTGTCTTCATCCAAATCATGTTCACCTTGCATTCCATATTCATCTCAAGTCTTGCATTTTGTCCATGCATGAGGTAAATACGATTATATGTTGGAGGAAACCTTTGAGGAGCAAGCTAGTGTTAAGATGCGGTGCGAGTTGGAGTCACAAAAATTCAACCCCCATCTTTATTCGATCATGGAGTAACTTTCCATCATTCCCATGACAAAGGGAGGGAGCACTGTTGAAAGTAACGTGGAAAAGTTGAGCAAAGCGTTGGACGTGTATGAAGAGAAGAGAAGTTATCGAAAAGAGAGTACTTAGTGAAATTTTTATTTAGTTTAGTTGATATCCACCTCATTATCTCCCCAAAAAAACATTTGAATGCTTAGTATTAGCATAATTCAAGAAATAGATTAGATCATATTTCTTTACCTAAATATGAATTCTAGTCAATATGATAAAAGATTTGCTTAAGACTTTTTCTGAAGCAGTAACTAGTTGGATGTTGCCATGCATCTTTCTTCACAAAAAAAAATTCCCTTCTGAATTTGATAACAATTAATATTATCTTTTATGATTGATTATAATATCATACTATCTAGATTTGATAACAATTAATATTATCTTTTATGGCTGATTACAATATCATACTATCTAGCATTGATAATAATTAATATTATCCTTTATAGTTTATTACAATATGATACCATAATAGTGTTGTAATTACGTAAATGGGTGTTTATCTGTAGGGTTGGGGTATGCAGGGCTGTGGTGGGAAGGAGATGCTCCCCCGGCCAATTGCAAAACTTCATTTGTATCTCCCTCCTTCGAATTTTGAATTAAAATATAGCACATGGAATATTGAATTGTGCGATGTGGTTTATCAATTTCAAATCCCATTCAATCTCTAGTTATGGATCTTAGTCCTTATATACATTCAAATCGTGCAGGTTACACATTGTTTTTAATTGTCTATATATTTAACTTGAAGGAATGGACGATATTTTAATGTCCATGAGACTAAAAATAGTCTATGGGACCACCAACTTTCTTGTTTTTTTCCTTCTACAAGTCAATCCTTTTCTTACTCAAATTGATGATGAGCTGACCCAACGTTATAACAATTACCTCACTGAAAAGAAAATTCCACATAATTGATGCTAACATACTATAGTAATTGTCCTTGATGTCTCTGAAAGCATCACATTCCAAAATGAAATTTTTTTCTGATTTCACTTCCCCAGAAGTGCAAAAAGTGCATACCCTTTATTCCCAATCTTCTTTAGGTCTCTTCCATCATCCCGTTTCACACTGAAGTTGATGTGAGTTAGTTCTTAATTAAGCTATAAGAACCTTTTCCCTCCACGAAATGATAGCTCCAATGTATTCTTTTTGTTGGAGATCTCAAGTGGGGCTGAATTCCTAAACATAATACTTCTTCTTTCTACCCAATCCTTTTCCCCATATACCCTTACGAAACTTCTTCCACAAAAAATTCTTTAATTCCTTGCTATTTGTGGGACATGAATTCAAGTAAATATTCCATTTTTTCATCCATTTTTTTTTTTCTCATCCATGATTTCTTTCTTTCCCTCATACCTTCATTGAAGATAACTTTCGGTCATCTACCTTCTCCGATTTGCTCCATTCTTTTTAGGTATCTTATAAGACGCACCATGGAAATTTCTTTGATGGGCACTTCCCCTGTTTCACTCAACATTATCTCATAGGGAACCGGAATTTTTATTTTGAACTTGCTCATGATTAAGAATTTTTGAATTTTTTCAATTTGTTTCCATTTTGAAAGAGAGATGCTGCTAGCCCAAAATTCACACCCATATAATATCACTGGACAAACTAGGAGTACAAAAAGTACTTTTATCATCTTCCAATCCCATAAATATTCCTCTCTACATCTATTTTGAAGTGCATCTAATGCGTTCCACCCTCCTAAAATCCGTTTCTTTCCGCAATCCCCCCAATTAAGCTTGTTGTTGAAATCGATCCCGAGGTACTTGTATTCATTTAATTATTCAAGAATGTTGTCTTCAAATAAGAACATATGACGGCTTTTCTTCATGTTATTATAGAAAATCATTAGCTTGGTCTTATTGGTATTGACTTGCATCCCCACTACTTTACAAAAATGCTCAAGGGCATATAGGTGCATCTGCAATCCATGGGCTGATTTAGCAACTAGCACAAGATCATCGACATATAGAAGAATCTTTATCACAAACTCCCCCAATTAAACACCCTCCCCACCTTGCGAATTTAGCGACTCTTCCAGTTTGTCAATATATAAACCAAAAAGGGCAAGGGATAAAGGGAAACCTTGGTTGACTCCGATGTCACTTCTAAAACTTTCTGAAATGCCTGCTGAAGTTCTAATATTGACTTTCACCTCTTCATAAAGATTATGGACAACAACTCTATATTGTAAAGGAATTTCAAGTTCTTCCATTCTACACCACAACTTATCTCTAGGGACCGTGTCAAACATTCTTCTTCTTTTCTCCCCCAAACCTTTTCAATAATGTGTCTTAGCGTGATACCATGATCTATCGTAGAATGTTTCGGCCTAAAACCTTCTTTCCCTTTTTCCCTCTTTTCTTTTACTTCTTCCCACTTACTGATTCTATTTTCTACCATGCCACTGAAAAGCTTTTCAAACAGAGGATTGATCATAATGGTTCTATAGTTGGAAGGATTATTAATGTCTCCACTTTTAAAAAGGGGAATTTCTAGACTAATTGTCCAATCCCTTGGGAACTCTTAGTAAATGACATTGTTGAATATTTCCATGATGTGTGGTGCCAAAATGTTCATTCCCCACTTTAGATATTCGGCTTGAAGTTCGATCATGTCCCTTGTCTTCCCTGCTTTCAACTTTTTAATTCCTACCTCCACCTCCTGTACTGTGAAAAGCTTTGTAGATGTGTTGATCCTCAGAGGAGGCTCAACCTCTACCTCTCTTTCATAGATTTTCCTTGCATAGTCAAACCACTGATTCGATGTAATATTATTTTCAATTTGATTCTTCCTTGGTTGAAGTGCCTGCCAATTTTTTTTTGGGTTATTCTTGCCTAGATATATCAGCTCTTCCTGCCTTGTTTGCATGAGCTCATATTTTTTCTTTTTTAAAATATGGTTATATAAATTTACATTCATCTTCCCCTCTCCTTCCTTTTTCAAGGTTCTCCTTGCCATTTTGCATTCATTATCGAACCATGCATTCACAAGAAAACAATTTGATTTTGATTTCCTATTTTCTGATCTTTTGCACTTCTCAAGCGCACCCTGGATTATATTTGTTAACTCATGGCTGTTGAGGCTTTGGGGACTAATTTTCTCCTTCTGAATTGATCTCCTCAACACTGTTTTGAAGATAGTGTAATTTTCTTGTCCGAGAATAATTTTGCCTCTTGATGTCGGTTGTTGAGAACATTGGGTTTTCCTCCTATTCAGTCTTTCTTCTAACTAGGATAACTTTATATAAATTGGGTTATGATCTGATTTAAAATCCCAAATATGCTCTCTAACCTTAACTTCAACTATTCTTTCTATTAGGCTTTGTGACCCAATAACATAGCCAACTACACCTGCCCCATTGGATGTGTTGCAAGTGAATTTCCCAGACTTTTTTCATCTCTCTAGACCATTGTAGATAGTTAATTTGAAAGCACCACATAATGTAAGAAACTCCTCTCCAAAATGATTACTAACTTTGTCATCTTTTGAACATCTCACCCATCAAGAATTCTCCTCTTCAATGAACCAGATAGGATTGTGATCCTCTTTGCAACAAATAATACTAGCTTGTTGATTTGATATTCTAGCATTGAAATCTCCCACAAAAAGAACTTCTCCCTATTGAGAATATACGGCAATATCTTGATTTAAAGCTGCATATGGATCTTTGCTATCCAATCCCTTATTTTTGTAAGTTTTTCATACTTGAGGCACAAAATAACATGCTGCAATTCTTATGTCGCTCTCGTTCTCTGTTATGTTGAACCATAAATATTTTCACATTCTCTACTCTTCGTATCGTGGTTTTTTTGTACCTCTTAGTGCAATTGTTAGTTTAAAAGAGTAGGAATGAGTGATCTCTATATTATGCCAGCTAACAAACTAGACTGTTTATGCATAGTGATTTTGGTATTTTGTTCCTTTAAATTGTTCTAAAACAATTTTTTTATGGTGATTGATTTCTCATGCATCCTGTCTTTGAAAATTTGAAAAATAAAATTTTAAACAAAGAAAAATCACATGAAATAAGATATATATTAATAAATTTTTATTTATTTTTAATTATAAAAATTAAGATTTTTTCTATTTTTAGAAGTTATTGTTGAGCTTTTGTGGGGATATTAATAAGATAATTTTATTAATGAGATAATTGTATCTTGTTACTCTTACCTCAATTTTTCATATTATTATTATATTTTCTATTTAATTTAATGAAGATAGTCTTCTAAAAAAACACTTTAAAAAAAATATGTTTACATAATTTTTCTATCAAATTTTGGTCATTATTATAAAAATTGTAAAAGTAAAATATTTAAATAATTTATATTAATTTCATATTCTTAAAAGTAGAACTTTATTTAATATGACCTTCCATCTCATATGTTACATAATACTTAAACTGGATTATGGCGAATTCAACAACCTTAAAAACTAAAATATATTTCTCTTTTTTTATTGTAGGAATTTGTAAATTCAAACATTAAAAAATGTTATTAGAAGTCAATTATAATATGTTAATCCCTGTAACTAATGATGGATATTGTAACTCCCCCTAGTAAGACATGTAAATATTTGCTACTGCTGATTTGTTTTCATTTTAATTAGGTATTCAATGAGACATTAAATAAAGAATTAATAATGCTTAATACTTTGGAATGAGTTAACTATGAGATTTTGCTGAAAATATTAAGATGATAAAAGTGACATGTAAATGGTTAAAAAACAGTTAAAAGGGTAGTAAAATAAATATGTAACAACAACTCTTTCTTGGGGACCCAAAAATAGGGAGTTGTGAGGTTGAAGGTGAGGGAAAGAGAGAAAATTTGTTGCAAAAAACTGAAGGACATGAAATACTGGAGTTGGCTGGCCAGTGGGATTCTCTTTATAAAAGACTATGTTTGGTAATGACCAAATAGTTTGATTCTAACCTGGTGTAAGTGACTCGCTCGAGGGTCAGATGCAGTGAATGACCAATCTCTTGTACAGGTGGAGCATTTTATTTTCTTCAAATATTGTGGTGAAGTTATTAAGTTTCAGGTAAGTGATAAAAATCATATTAAAGTCGCCAGCCAGCCTTGGGCAAGAAGAAAATGAGTACAAAGGTAGCAGCAGGAGAAGTGTATGTGTACAACAACACGTAGTTAAGAAGAATGGGAAGTCCGTAAGGATGAATTCAATCTTTGATGGGCTGTAGCCACAAATTGCAGAGGAGAATTGATTATGGTGACGGGCATATCCATTTCACAGTGGAACAAGGATTTTCCCATAGATCTGAACTACAGAGGAGTAGAAGTTACTAAAAATAGTCATTTAAGGCGTTTAAGCCCTCAACAACCAAAATGGAGAAAATATTGTTTAAACAGCCAAATTCCTTTAAATTCTGAAGAGGCAGGACAAGTGGTGCCCACCACTTTATGTGCAAATCGCAAATCGCAAAGTCATAAGATCGCCCTCCACACAATGAATGTTATATGCATATGTTACTGCCGTTGAAAGCCGCGATGCGATCGCTCGATCGCGCCATCGTAGATCGCACATCGCGAAATCGCAAAATCACAAAGTCCAAATGTTATTCCGCCAAGTTTCATGTGTTATCGCCAATATTGCGATTTGTGTACCATCGCAATCGCAATATCGCATATTTCAATATCGCATGTCGCCATGTTTTGTTTCTGAACCGCTGATCCGCCGATCGCCGATGGCCGACTGCGATGTGGTCCCCACTCGTACGTCGCACTTATGATAATTTTTTATGTTCGGGAGTGTATTCCATTTGTTATTTTGTTTTATTTCTTTGTTTTTTGTTTTTTATTCCCGCCGCGCCATATAAAGTGAAAAATCCAGAGAGGCAAAGTAATTGTAATGTTATTTGTTCTGTTTTGCACAGCAGTGCGTGAATAGGAAGAAAACACAGCAGTGTTGGTTTTAGAAGAGACAGAGTATTGTTTTGAAAGGCAGAGAGTTACTTTGTGCACTGCGTCTGTAGTAGTCACTCTTTGTGTTATCCCTCTGTGTTGAGGAAGAAATTTGTAATAGTTTTTAGTTCTGTTTAATGAAATAGAAGAAAGCATTTTCATGCCATCTCTATCCAGAAGAAAAATTTTTGTTTTATATTTCTCTGTGTTGAAGAGGGGAGTTTACTCTCTCCATTTATTGTTTTGGAATTATCAATATTCCAACATGGTATCAGAGCTAGTTCAGGCTCTTTGAAGGTTTCAAAGAAGCTGAAGAAGAAGAATACTTGTTGCATTGTTTTCTCCAGCAAAGTGAGAGCTCAACATAAGTAAAAGTTTAGGTATTTCTCAAAGATAACAGAGTTGTTGTTTATTGTTTAAAAGAGTTTTTTCTTTCAGAAAAGAAAAGACAGTTTGTTTAAGTTCAAAGTTCAGTTTAAAAGCAATGGATGGACGAAGTACAGGAATGAGTATTGGAAATGTTCAGCTTCCACAATTTAATGGAAAGAACTATGATTATTGGGCCATTACCATGAGAGCCCTGTTTGTTTAACAAGACTTATGGGAATTTGTAGAAGATGGTTTTGTTGAACCAGCTGATGAGAAGGCTTTTAATGCCTTAACTCAAGCAAAGAAGGATATATTGAAGAACAATAGAAAGAAGGACTCCAAAGCCCTTTTCTATTTGTATCAGGCAGTAAATGAGAGTGTGTTTCCAAGGATAGAAGCAGCTAAGAGATCCAAGGATGCATGGGAAACTTTGAAAATAACCTATCAAGGTATGGAGAAAGTTAAGACAGCAAAAATTCAATTGCAGAGAAGAGATTTTCAAACTCTTTGTATGAAAGAGTCAGATAATGTAGACACATTTTTTACACATGTGATTGGGATTGTAAATCAGATAAGGTCCCATGGAGAAACTCTTCAAGAAAGAAGGATTGTGGAGAAACTTTTGAGGAGCTTACCCTTAAATTTTGATGTTATTCTTACCACCATAGAAGAGACCAAAGATCTCTCACAGTTCACAGTGGATGAACTTCATGCCTCATTGATGACTCATGAACAAAGATTGAGCAGAGATGAAAAATCATCTCTTGATCACTCCTTCAAGACCCAGATGCCATTAGGAAGAGGAAGAGGTCAAGGAAAAGGAAGAGGAAGAGGCAGAAGCCAAAACAGAGGCGGAAGGAAAAACCCTTCACATTCACATGGAAGGAGCAACAGTCAAAATCAGAGCCATGGCCAATGCAACAGCCAGCAATGTGGACATCAACACCAACATGCTCATGGACAGAGGTATGACAAATCCAATGTCTAATGTAATTATTGCAAGAAATATGTGCACTATTCCAATGAATGTAGAAAGAAGCAAAATGACATGAAGAATAAGCAGAATGCTAATGTAGAAAAAGAAGAAAAGAACCCAAGTAATGTGTTGTTAGCTTGTAATGTAGCACAAGATATAGAAGATGATGTTTGGTTCTTAGATTCAGGATGTAGTAATCATATGAATAAAACAGAGCAATGTTTGCCAATCTAGATGAAGAAGTAAAATCAGAAGTGACCACAGGGACTGATACTAAAATCTCTGTAAAAGGAAAAGGCAGAGTTAGTATTCGAGCAAGAAATGGTGAGCAGAAATTTGTTCCTGATGTGTATTATGTTCCAGGTCTGAAGTGTAATATTTTGAGAGTTTGGCAGCTCATAAACAAAGGTTACAATGTAATATTCAAAGATGATTTGTGCACAATAAAAGATATACCTCCAAGCAAGAAAATCATTGCTGAAATTCAAATGACTAGCAATAGAATGTTTCCGCTCAAGCTTAATATTGACTTGAAGGAAAAAGGAAAAAGCATTGCAGCTATAACACAAGAAGCCTTTCAGAAGGAAGCGAAAGATGAAAATTGGTTATGGCACCTGAGATTTGGACATCTCAATTTCGGAGGATTAAATTTGTTGCACAGAAAATGAATGGTAAGAGGTTTACCATTGATTGAGAAGCCTGACAGCCTATGTGAAGGATGCATCTTGAGAAAGAAACACAGAGAAAATTTTCCATCAGGGAAAAGCATAAGGGCAAAAGCACCCTTAGAAATAATCCACTCAGATTTATGTGGGCCGATGCAAACAACATCATTTTCAGGCAGCAACTACATGCTAACCTTTATAGATGATTTCACAGGAAAAGTGTGGGTTTATTTCCTAAAATATAAGAGTGAAGGTTTTCAGAAATTTTGCCACTTTAAAGCTCTTGTAGAGAAACAGAGTGGGCAGTACATTAAAGTTCTCAGAACCGATAGAGGAGGAGAATATATATCAAAGGAATTTCTGCGTTTTTGCAGAGAGAACGACATACACAAGTAGTTTACCACAAGGTACACACCACAATAGAATGGAGTTGCTGAAAGGAAGAATCGAACCATAATGGAAATGGTGAGAAGCATGCTAAAGGAAAAACACTTGCCGAATGAGTACTGGGCAGAAGTAGCAAATTGTGGTGTGTATATTTTGAATAGATGCCCTACAAAAGTTGTGATGAACAAAGTTCCAGAAGAAGCGTGGAGTGGCAGAAAACAAGGAGTCACCCACATGAGAGTTTTTGGATGTGTTGCATATGCACACATTCTAGACAAGTTGAGAAAGAAGTTGGATAGTAAGGGGGAGAAGTGCATTTTTCTTGGATATTGTGAAGACTCCAAAGCATACAAATTGTATAACCCATCCACAAAGAATTTTGTGATAAGCAGAGATGTGCAATTTATTGAAGAGGAAGCATGGGATGGAAGCATTGAGAAAACAGTCAATGTTAAAAGTTGTTTATCTCATGATGAAGATGAAGGAGATGTAGTTGAAATTAACAACTCATCCGTAGCACAACCTCCACCAACACAAGGACAGCAAGGGACACCTCAATCAGCAGTGAAAACACCCTTGAGAAGAAATGGGAGTGCATCTCCAAGCACACCACATGGAGCAGAATTTAGTGCTTCATCAAGCACGTCTACACCAAGTGAAAAAGGAACAAAGTTTAGAAGTATTAGAGAAATCTATGAGCAGGGAGCGGAAAATGAATGTATGAATTCCCTATTTGCTTTGTATTGTCAAGTTGATGATCCTCTTCATTTTTAAGATGTTATTAAAGATAGAAAATGGATAGAAGCTATGGATGATGAAATTAATTCCATAGAGAAGAACAAAACATGGGAGTTGGTTGATCTCCCAGAAGGTAAAGAGGTCATTGGAGTTAAATGGGTCTATAAGACCAAGAGCAATGCTGAAGGAAAAATAGAGAGACATAAGGCCAGACTTGTTGTCAAGGGATATAAGCAGAAGCATGGGATTGATTATGAAGAAACTTGTGCACCAGTTTCAAGAATGGAAATAGTAAGAGCAGTGATGTCCATAGCAGCACAAAACAAATGGAAAGTATATCATATGGATGTAAAATCTGCATTTTTAAATGGAGTTTTAATGGAAGAGGTATATGCGGAACAACCTCTCGGATATGAGAAGAAAGGCCAAGAGAACAAAGTCTGCAAATTGAAGAAATCTCTTTATGGGCTAAAGCAAGCGCCAAGAGCATGGTATAGTAGGATAGACTCCTATCTACTGGAAAATGGATTTGAAAAGTGTGAGGGAGAACCCACCCTCTACATCAAAGAAAAGGATGGTAAAATGCTCATTGTTGTTTTATATGTTGATGATCTAATATTTACAGGTAATGATGATTACCTTGTTGAAAATTTTAAAACAGTAATGAAAGATGAATTTGAAATGACTGACATGGGTTTGTTGAGATAGTTCTTAGGAATAGAAGTGGAGCAAAATGAAAAATGGATTTTTATATCTCAAGCAAAGTATGTGAATCGAGTTTTAGAAAGATTTAATATGCAGGAGTGTAAAGATGCAATTACTCCCATAGTAATGGGATTGAAGTTTAGTAAAGATGACAAAAGCAAGGATTTTGATCCAAGTTTGTATAAAAGCATAGTTGGCAGCCTCATGTATTTGACTGCAACGAGGCTGGATATTATGCATGCTGTTAGTTTAATTTCCAGATTTATGGAGAAGCCAAAAGAAGCACATTGGCAAGTAGCAAAAATAATTCTAAGGTATGTTAAAGGAACTAAAAGATTTGGCATTTTATATACTACTTTAGAAAATTCAAAATTAGTTGGATACACTGACAGTGATTGGGCTCGAAGTGTAGATGATTGGAAGAGCACTTCCGGTTATGTTTTTCATATGGGTTCAGGAGCCATTTCATGGGCTTCTAAGAAACAGCCTATTGTAGCATTATTTACAGCAGAGGCGGAATATGTGGCAGCTACAGCAGCAACGTGTCAGGAAATTTGGATGAGAAGAATGCTGAGAAGTTTATGTCAAGAACAGGTAAAAGGGACAGTGATTTATTGTGACAATAGCACAACTATTGCATTGTAAAAGAATTTAGTATTTTATAAAAGAACAAAGCAGATAGATACAAAATTTCATTATATCAGAGAATTGGTGAACAATGGAGAAATTGTTTTGCAGCATTGTAAAATAGAGGAGTAATATGAAGATATTTTAACAAAGCCATTGGGGTAGAAGACCTTTGAATTTCTAAGAAAATGCTTGGGTATGATTGATAACCAAGTAGCTGACTTTAAGGGGGAGTGTTGAAATATATTAAAGTCACCTGCCAGCCTTGGGCAAGAAGAAAATGAGTACAAAGGCAGCAGCAGGAGAAGTGTATGTGTACAACAACACACAGTTAAGAAGAATGGGAAATCTGTAAGGATGAATTTAATCTTTGATGGGCCACAGCCACAAATTTCAGAGGAGAATTGATTATGGTGATGGGCGTAGCCATTTCATGGTGGAACAAGGATTTTCCCGTAGATCTAAACTAC
The DNA here is from genome assembly GCA_034641835.2 of Pinus albicaulis. Taxonomy (NCBI): domain Eukaryota; kingdom Viridiplantae; phylum Streptophyta; class Pinopsida; order Pinales; family Pinaceae; genus Pinus; species Pinus albicaulis. Next base: position 23,748,485 of record CM076572.1, on the reverse strand, counting down.
GAAGGAGCAAAAGTTATTAAAAAAAGTCATTTCGGGCATTTAAGCCCTCAACAACCAAAATGGAGAAAATATTGTTTAAACAACCAAAGTCCTTTAAATTATGAAGACGCAGGACAGGTGGTCCCCACCACTTTATGCGCAAATCGCAAATCACAAAGTCATAAGATCGCCCTCCTCCCATGCCAGAGTTCCGTTGATTGTTTGCGATGTGATCGTTGCGCCATCGCAGATTACAACATCCATTGTGTTATCTGCATATGTTACCTCCGTTGAAAGCCGCAATGCGATTGCGCGATCGTGCCATCGCAGATCGCACATCGCAAATCGCAAGTGTTGATCCGCCCATCCGATATGTTAAACCGCCGATGCCGCAATGCGATGCAATCGCACATCGCGAAATCGCAAAATTTCAAATTCCAATTGTTATTCTGCCAAGTTTCATGTGTTATCGCTGATATTGCGATTGGCGCACCATCACAATCACAATATCGCATGTCAACATGTTTTTTTTTTGTACCGCTGATCCGTTGATCCGCCAATGGCCGATGGCCGACTGCGATGTGGTCCCCACTCGTACGTCGCACTTATGATAATTTTTTATGTTTGGGAGTGTATTCCCTTTGTTATTTTGTTTTATTTCTTTGTTTTATGTTTTTTATTCCCGCCATGCCATATAAAGTGAAAAAGCCCGAGAGGCAAAGTAAGTGTAATGTTATTTGTTATGTTTTGCACAACAGTGCGTGAATAGGAAGAAAACACAACAGTGTTGGTTTTAGAAGAGACAGAGTATTGTTTTGAAAGGTAGAGAGTTACTTTTTGCACTGGGTCTACAGCAGTCATGCTTTGTGTTATCCCTCTATGTTGAGGAAGAAATTTGTAATAGTTTTTAGTTCTGTTTAATGAAATAGAAGAAATCATTTTCATGCCATCTCTGTCTAGAAGCAAAATTTTTGTTTTATATTTATCTGTGTTGAAGAGGGGAGCTTTCTCTCTCCATTTATTGTTTGGGAATTATCAATATTCCAACACACAACAGTAATTTGTAGTATTAAAGAAAAGCATTGAGTTTAGGAATATTAACATGAAATGTTATGGAAATCGAGGAATGCACAAAAATGTTAACATTATTAAAGATATATATCCATGTTATGAATTTATTTTCAATTTAAATTTTTAATTTTAGAACGTGTTTCCCAGCCCAAGCCATGGTCTGTAGTATCAGGGGACCCGTTATTAGCATTTTATATTTCATTCCTGGAATTGTGAAAATGTTTTTGTATAGGGTCTGATCCTGAGCGAAGACAGTGTTGCTGTAAGCACAGGATTGGTCTCTTATGTACACTATTTCATACAGAATAAATAATACTTTGGGATTCATAATTTCTACAATGAATATGACCAAGAAGTACTGAAATAGTCAACATGAAACAACAAAATCAAACAATGGAATAATTCCAACTATCCCAAATTAATAATCATGTATAAATAGAAGCACCATAATACTTAAAATATATGTGGAATCCATCGAAAGAAGGACTGTAAAACCTTACATCATGAAAAATATCACTGTGAAATTCTTTTAACCATGGAACAACACGGTTGGGTTGATACAGTTTATAGGCTAAACCCTTTAGAATGCACAAATACAAAATAACAACGAAAGTAAGAAAATAGTTCTTTTTTAACTGAACTTAGACCATCAACATCATCGAATGACAAGAAAGTATACACAAAGTATAAAAAAATGTTTCAATTATCCATGTCACATAATAAGATAATTTAGTGAAGAGCTGGTGTAATTTAGCTAAAAGGTCGTAAGGCTTCGCAACCCACACAGGGTAAAATGAACAGAGTATTCATACAATGGACATGGTTGAAGCCAAAAACCATAAATTCAATGTAAACCTATTCAAAACCAGAGCTGAACATAGGGTCGAAACCTTCAACCACAGAAGAAAACCATGTAACTTAGTCCTTGAGGGAGGAAGTCAGGTGAAGGACTCAGACCTAGACATTTGTATATTTTAGGAAGAAATCAAACTTGTCAATGTTGAGTTCCTTACAAACGAATGCATGAAAACCTATTTCGTAGAAGAGGACGAAGGAAATAGGTGAAACCCTCCCACGTGGGGAAAAAAAACCTACACAAATGAGACCATATGGGGGAAAGGTAATAAACATAAAATAGAACAATAAAAATAGAATTTACAAGAAGGAAAACTGGGGTTCTTAGAGGCCAAGAGAATAAGCATGATATTAACAATTTAATTTGGTTACTTCATTCTAAACACAAAATAAACCACCTATAGTTATATGTGAGCTGTCGAAACCAACTGTCGAGAACCCTGATATCTTCAATAGTTTAAGCATGCATAAAATTATGCAAAAGTAGGGCCTGACAAAAGAACATAGACAAAGGAAAACAAAACACCCAAATGCCACAGGGAGACATAATTGTGCACCTAGGAGAGAAACAAAACAAGGATTAATCAAACCCTGATATGTCGAAGAACCCCTAGCTAAAGAAAAACTCACACCAGTTGAAAATAGTGCGGTGAAGGTGATTACCCGAGAAGGAGGAAACCCAGCCCTAGTGAAACAACACAAGGTTGTAATAAATTTCAGGAAACCAAAAGGAGTAAATCAGTGAGAAAACACCATCAGACCCTCCTTTTCCTCTCCACCATTTCATGAAACACCAACGGGGATTTGGGATTCTCTGGAAAGTGTGAAAGGCATTCCCCAGAATAGTAGCTTAATTAATAAACCTTACTAATGCCACATGAATTATATTTTCTAAAAATTAAAGAAATTGTCATGTGAAACTAAGCTCACAAAGAAAAATACCCTGTGGCATTTAGAAGTGCTTAATTATTAGGGGAAAAGACTTATTCACAGTGATAGAGGTTAGGTATAGAGATATGTGGAAAGTGGTATCAGAGCTAAGTTATAACATTGGAGCGCAGAATGGGAAACAATGATAATATCAAATGTGTTAATTTTTTCGCAGAGAAAGAGAAGGATAGTCATGAGGAGAGAAGGCGGGAGAATGGTTCCATCCTCAAATATAATCCCTATAGGTCGTAGCTCAACACCTGTAATCCCTGTACTTCTTGTGAATAATAAATATGGGACCATGCAGCTCCTCCTATATTAGATCATCACTTAAAATAAATTGACTGTCAAGGACAAGTATCATTTACCCTGAATAGATGATATTTTTGACAAAGTGAATGGAGCCATTGTATTCTAAAACATTGATTAAATATTTATGATTTGGTTACCATCAAATCCGAATCAAGGAAGAAGACATCTAAAATTTCTTTGAGAAATTGTTACCGGAACTATGGGTTTTTTTTGTTACCATTCATGCTTATGAACTCCCGCACAACATTTAAGTGTATAATGAACAACATTTTCCACCTGTATTCGGACAAATTTGTTTTAATTTTTATTGAAGATATTCTTCTCTACTCTAATAATATGGAGGAACACCAGAACCATTTGGGAATTGTGTTGAAAAAATTAAGGGAAATTAGTTGTACGCTAATTATAGAAAGTGTGACTTTTTTAAAATTCAAATTCAATATCTAGGAAATATTAGCACTAAAGAAGGAATAGCGGTTGACCCTGAAAAAATTAAAACTTGCATGGAGTGGCCAAGTCCTAAAATGTGGATGAAAATACATATTTTATGGGTTGATATGGATACTATGGTCTCTTTAATGAAGTATTTTCAAGAGTGTCATATCCCATTACTGCATTACTAGAAAGGGGGAAAGTTTTCTGATGGAAATCATAGTGTCAAAAGAGTTACGAGAAACTGAAACACCTCCTCACCACCACTCCTATTTTGCAGGTACCAGACCCAGAAAAAGGTTTTGTGGTTTGTACCAATGCATGCAAAGAAGGAATGTGAGGGGTATTCATGAATGAAGGGAGAGACATGGATTATTAATCCCAAAAGCTTAAGGAACATGAACAAAATTACTTTGTGTATGATCTAGAATTGGCAGTAGTGGTACATGCTTTGAAATCGTGTCGAGACTACCTACTTTGAAAAATATTTTTGTTAATGATTGATCACAGTAGTCTCACCTATTATTTTAAAAAACCAACACTGAATACACACAAGGTAGGATGAAGAAACTTTCAGAATAATTTTGACTTTGATATTAAGGATATCAAGGGAATGTAGAATCAAGTAGTCGATTCGTTGATTAGGAAATTACATTGTTTATATGAAATTTCATTTAGTGAAGTTAAAATTTAGTTTAAGGAAATAATTAAAGAAGCTTGCTTGTAGGATCCTCAATATCATTTTTTATGGAAGAAACTACAACATAAAAATATCTAAGAAGAACAAATAGGATATGATATTAATAATTAGAATTTGTTGATATTTAAAAATAGGCTTTATGTACCTAATCAAAAAATTATAAAACAAATAATCTTATATGAATATCATAAACATCCTTATGTACTGCAATATGGATACCAAAAGTTAATTACAACCTTAAGAAAAGATTTATTTTGACCTATAATAAAGAAGCAAGTGGTGGAATATTTGACAAAAGTCCTTGAATTCCAGCCATTAAAAGTGGAAAATAAAAACCTTACTGGACTACTACATTCATTTCTCATGCCTGAATGGAAGTGGGAATTTATTACACTCGATGTTATTATTGGTTTACCAAAAAAAAAGAGTCAAAATGATTATACTATGGTAGTAATTGATAAGTTGAGAAAATTCGCACACTTTATACTAGTACAGTCCCCTTATAAAAAAATATTCAGATTGTGTTTGGCACAACCCAATGTCGCCTATATTTTGCAAATATTTCATTTTATGGAGAAGTGTATGTAGTGTAGCATGCAGCAGGGAGAAGTTTGAGGAATTAAATAAACCATGCATTTTCATAAGGGCTTCGGATTGGGGGTCAAAAACCCTCCTTTTGGTAAAAGTGCGTGATTTTGTAAAGGATCAATGGTTTTGGGACCATAGTTTCTTGTTTTAAGGAGTCCATGGTATTTTGACAATGTAACCTGAAAAAGAAATAGTATTTATAGGGTAAAATAATAAGAAAATAATGATCAGATTGATTGAATCAGTCAGTTTTGATCCAGATCGAAGCTATGGGTGAATTATTATTGTGATTTGTAATTTGGTATTGAGGGAGAGGCTATGCAGCTGAGTGCGCAGAGGCTTGGAGAAGACTCTGTATCTTAGTGCATAGACAACCTGCAACTTAGTGCGCAGGCCAAGAACTAATTTTTTTTTAGAGATTCATTATATTAAGAAAAAATTATTGTGGTAGCCCTGCACTGGGGTGAACCATGGCAATTTGGTGTTCTTATGTGATTGATGTGTGTATTTTCTTATTATCTATTGTAGAGTCGCAGTTATTACTGTTGCATTTTACTTCAACAAAGTGATTGTTTATGGGTTTATATGGCATACATTTTAAGTGATTAATCTAATGAATCGAAGTGATTTATAAGTGCTAAGAATAAGAGAACATAATAATACTACATCCGCTAGTCCTTCAAGGCTGCAGAAACCTGGTTAGGCATCCTCCCATAGCCACTTCAGGTGAGAATGCGATCTAATTGCAGGTCATTGCCGAAAGGGACAATGATTAAGGGTTTTGTTGGTGCACATTATAGATTGAACTCGGGTCAGCCCAAATCGAGTCAAAAAATGGTTTTGTTGTTAGGACTGGGATCTTTTTGAGGGATATGTGGATGTGGTACCCATTGAAGAATGGAACTCATCACTAGATAGACCTAAAATTACTAGAATTTGCGGATCAAGAAAACATAAACCCTCATCTGACATCCAAATCTTGGTTACAGAAGTATATTTTTACAAACCCATACGAGATTTTCTTCTGTTATTTTCCTATTGAGCTCTACAAGTCGATATCGAGGTTGACAGAATGAAAGAACTATTTTAAGGTGGAGAACATACGATGTGGACTCCTAAACTAATATAACGACTCAAGAGCACTAAAAAGGATTTAAAGGGCTATCGATTTTTGGATTGATAACATCTTAGGATGATTAATTACTGATTTTGTTGTAGACTCAATTGTTTCCTACAACACAAAAAAACGACGATTATTCAATCGACGATGAGGTAAGTATTTAAAATCTCTGAAAATTTATATCAAGATGCTTTTGTGTGAAAAGGGAGTTTACAAATGTAATTAGATTGCTAGTTTACTTATGTTTGGAAGAAGAGGGAATAAATCCAAGAAAGCGATTGACACAATGTGAAGAGGAAAGAGATATAGAGTAGATACGAGAAAGTTATCTTGTGGAAAAAAGATGAAGACCTTTGTAGAGACTGATTATAGTCTTATTTTAAGTGGATGTGAAATTAAAAGTGAAGAAATCCACCCTGATCAACCCCAGGTAACTTGGAAGAATTCTCCCTCCCAACCTAAGAGTTCATAGAAGTCGGAATCCAATAAATTTCCAAGGTGTTTTTAGCTTTCCTTCACCCCCTTCCTCCCCTATCCCCCATCCCCCTCCCCCTATCACCCATCCCCCTCCCCCTACCCCCGCCAAGAAGAGGTATGGATGATAACATTAACCTACCTATTTTTAAATGAAATGGATTTGAGGATCCAGAGAAGTTTTGGCTTTTATGTGAAGTTGAATGGACAACAAGGAGGATCAATGATGAGAATATAAAGAAAGCACAGCTCATCGCGATGATGTGAGATAAAGAATTTACATCGCATATGAAGTATTTAAATAATCAAAACAAAATGTTTGAAGATATTACAAAAACACTGGTAAGAGAGTGTAAGAAGCCGAAGTCTAAGTCGCATTGCATCAATGAGTTGAAAGAGATAAAAAAGAAACCTACTAAGTATGTTTGAGAGTTTGATCAGAGATTTAAGGTGTTATTGGATATTTTAAGCTTCGACATATCTCTGCAAAAACATAAAGAATGTTTCATAGCTACGTCGATACTGCATATCATATTGTCATTGATGCAACAAAAAATAGGAAGTCAATTCGAAGCTCTAGAGATTGTGGTGAAATTGGAAGCTTCGTGTATAGGAGATACTAATGCAAGCATGCAACATATTCAAAATAAGATGGTGAACCCAACCCTACAGATAGAATACATCAATAAAATTAAAGAAGTTAGAGAGGAAGAATGGTGTATGAGGTGCATATTGGAGGGAAATTATAAATAACAGTATCCTATCTTTAGGGATTACCTTTCTGGTGGAGCACCAAATCCCATGAATGTAGGATCCAACCTATGGTGTGAAATATGTAAGACTAGAGGGCAACCTCATTTAGAATATCTTTACTTGTTACAGAAATATGTACAGACTCTTAGGAATCTATATTGTAAATTATATAGATCAGTAGGACGCGATGAGAATAATTGTCGGGCTTACTACCTAATGATGGAGCACAGTGCTTATGCTTATAGAATGCAGGAATAGGAACACATACATGAGGATAATGGGGAACGCACTGGTCAAGGATGCTACCAACGAAGTGGTGGAGGTGGTGGAGCTAGTTGAGGATGTGGACATATCATTTGCTATAACAATGTTGAACCATGTAATTTTACGAGAGACTACTAGAACCCCACACCAACATGTATGTACTGTAAATCCTTTGATGATGTAATTGAATAATTTCTTGTACTTATGGAAAATATGCAAGAAAATAAGAATCAACAACTGACACAAAATATTCAAATGATTAATACTGAGAGGAGGACCAACGAACATCGAGTTAGTATTGTCACTAGAAGCAGAGCTGTGACTGGTAGTGATAAAGCGGATGAGAAGAAAGAATCTGAAAGTGTATGGGTCAGAAAGATTGCTAAGAAAGTTCTTGTTCTTTATATTCATAAAGAAAAATAAGTATTTATGGAATTAAAGAAACGTTTTATGGATGATGTAGCTTCAACCTCTAGTGCACAACCAAATCTCGATCAGAAAAGTAATTGCAAAGTTTCATCATCTTCAATACATAATCAAGCTCTATCATAGGATCAAGCTCTGACACAAGACCATGATTCAACAAATCAAGTAGGTATTTTAAAGTCTTTTATATAGACATATGAAATTGTTAAGAGCAAAAAATCTTGTATAAGGGCTTCATGAGTTGATATATTGTTGTGCATCCAAGAAAACACTGTGAAGTGATATGTGCATAGCCAATAATTTGCATCAATGGAAGAGAACCAGAAGATATATGAGACTTAGTGTGCAGATAGGAGAGTATGAGATGGATCAAATTATTCTACCTCTGGGATTTGATGCTAATGTCTTGATGAAGGAGACATGGGAATTAATGGGTAATCTACATCTTCAATCGTCACCTATTCAGTTAAGAATGGAAATTAGAAAAATATTTTCACTATGGGAAGACTACTAGGTATCGTAGTAGATACTGAAAGAGTTTGATCTAATGTTGATTTTGAATTAATATAGATCGTCAGTGACAATAGCCCTTATCCTGTATTTCTTGGGCTTGACTGGGCATTTGAAAACATAGCCATAATTAATGTGAAGAAGAGACAAATGATATTTGAAGGAAACAATAGGAGAGTAATTGTTCACTTGAATAAATTAGAGGGAGTAAGATACATATAACCAATCAAAGAAGAATACCAAGCAGCTGACACAGAAAATATCTATGAAATGAAAGCAAAGGAATAATATTGTGTTAACCCTAATGCAAAGGAGAAGTTGAGTTGGGAGCATAATATTTCTTCTACCTTAGACTCACAAGAAGAGTTGGAGAATTGGAAAAATAGGCTGCATGATGTATACAAAAAGCATTGTTTAAGAGTTATCAAATTAGTTCACTATATGATATCTAAGGTATGTAACCTTCCTTCTTATGATGGCTTAGGTGATGTGAGTACTTTTCTTAGTGATTATGAAGAACACTTTGTAAAAAATAAAAGGCTTTTAGCCTTGGATATAGACCTAAATATACCTCTGCTAGATGTTGGAATGCATACAAGAAGAATATATGAGGTTGGAAGGAATTTTGAAGATTGATGTGGATAAGGTTTGGAGAGAGAGATACAGAGGTGGAGATAAAATTATGGTGAAACTAATCCTAGGAAACATATCCATCTATGCACTACAACATGGAAGGAGATTCAACAAGAAGAATGGGTACATGGATTCATCCATACATTAGAGAAAATCCATAACAACTGATACCTAGAAATGAAGCTTCGACATGGTAGCAAGAACTGGGTGGACATGGTTGATGGATTCATATTAAAATTTTGATTTGAGGACAATTTCCCATACATATATTTGGTCCTTCATATGTTCAAGAAGAGGATATTTGAGAATGTAACCCCACAAACATGGCAACGACCTTATTGGGATACATAGATAGAAAATGCACTAGAGTGTTATAACCTTACCCTTACACCAATTTTTTGTCACCTACTCATTTACAATTAGATGGATCGAAATATATCATGTACGACCAATTTTAACATAGTAAAATTTCTTTCACTATAAGAAATAATTTAATAAACCATAGTTTATTAAGTTATTTCTGGTCCAAACACGGAACCTCATGACGAATAATTAAATAAATACTTTTTTTTCCTCTAGGAATAATTAATTAAATTGTTGTTTAAATAATATTCCTAGTAATATTTAACCCAATTAATTAGAAATAATCATATAAATCATTGTTTATCTTATTATTCTCTTGGAATAATTAATTAAATCATTATTTGATTAATATTCGTTGTTAAATTTGACTAAATCATTTAGGAATAATAAAATAAATCATTATTTGTTAAATTATTCCTTAACCCCATCCTTGAAATGATACATAAATCATTTATTTGTTTATTATTTATAAATAAAGGGATTTACCGAATTTAAATCCCATTTCCCTCCAACAAAATATAATAAAATATTCCAAGTAGTTATATCAAGATTTTGGTTAATAATATATTATTATGCACCATTATCAAGGATAACTCAATATTTTGTTATAAATAGGAGGTTTTTCCTTTCATTATTTACCTTTGATCCTTTTATCATGGTTGAAATTTGATCCTTTTTTCATTGTGATACTTTGATCGCTTTTATTATCTTTTCGCTTATTCATCTCCCATTGAGTTCAACATGTCTTAGGTTTTCTACACCATTGAGAGAGAAAAAATTTGGATCTGAAGCATTGAGGATATCCAAGAACCCATCCCATTGAGAGGGACTGGAAACATTATTCTTTGTTCCATTCCCAGGTGTTAACATAATATAAAATTCTTTATACATCTTCTCTTGTCCATTGGATATTTGGAGAAACTCTTATTTCAATTTTTTTTTAGCTACTTTTACTGCATATATTTGGGTTCCTGTTTCGTTTGTTTCGACTATCTATTGCATATCTAAGGATGTTAGAAAACTATATGTTTGTTAGGGTTGCTTTTCATGTGCAGCTAAAGTCATATCTTTTCATACACTTGAGTTAAGAATTCATTCTAACAATTGGCGACTCCACTAGGTTTTATTCAGATTCCTGCATGACCAGTTGCTTCAGTAACTAGGGTTCGTCTTTAGCTATTTGTAGTCTCTTCATGTTTATTTTAAGGTTTTATTCCCTAAAAAAGTAAAAATTCTAACTTCGGAATGTTTCTCGGAGTTTTTCGTAGGTAATAGGTATTGGTCGGACCAGAGACGAAATTGTTTCCGCAACCTGCCACCCGAGAACCCCAGAACTGCAACTTGCACTTTTCAGCCTGGATCATGCAATTTAAGGCTTAGGTTGCACTTGTTGGGCCCAAAATTGTGATTTCAGCAGCCTACAGGTCAGTACCTGCGAGTTGCAACTTCTTTTGGGGTTTTTTCTGTTACATTCACGGTTTGTTGTAAGCACTTTTTAGGGTTGTATGACCTCTATCTCCACTTTTCGTAGTCCTATATATGCTCATTTTTTCTCCTTGAAGTTGGAATAAGCCCGTTAGGGTTTCAGTACTCTTCCACCTTTTTAGGAGGGGTTTAGCTGAGTAGGTAGTCTCAGATTTTGCTGCGCTTTTAGCCATTTTTTAGGATATGATCTACATTTCTTTGAGATCCTTTTAGATCGGTTATTATTCCATCCAAAAACACCTCTTGAGTTTTTTTTCGTTGCTCCCTTAGGGTCCCCCTTGTTTCCCTTAAGGTTTTATCCTTTCGCCTAGTTTTTTGCAACATTTTCCCTCTGTTTTCTTGCTTTTTTCTGCACCTTTTCCAGCAAATCTGAGTCATTAGATCCCTGTCCCTTAAACCTTAGATATTTTGGTCATCTTGTGTGTTTTGAGTCAATTTCACCCACCTCTTAGAAAATATGTTTGGGAGCCCTTCTTTTTGGGTTGAATTTATGCACCTTTAGCTGTTTATTTTACTATCGTTTCAATTTTATTTATAGTTATATATAATTTTTTATTTTTATTTATACAAAATTGTCTGGGCTTACTTAAAATTAACACATGGTTTGTACACACACGCGTAAAGTGAAGAGAACTTGGTTTACAGTACCAAGCCAAGACATAAACATCTTAATTAATTTATTTTCCCCTTTGTGCCTTTGTTTATTACTCTTCCATATTATTTGGGCATCTCTGTCTTGCCATCATTGCGCCCCTAAGGTGCTTATCATGGAGACGCCTAGGCCCTTATCCTTAGTTTCTGTTAGGAAGACTTACTCCAAAGTGTTGATTTCGAGTTAGTCCTCTCTTGAGTCCCCATACCAACTCTTATTCAGGTCGATCGGGCCCTCCCTCTGATTCTGAACTTAGTTCTCCTACACCTCATTCTGTCACCATTTCATAGGCCAATGTAGGTGCCGGTCCTTAAGCTGGTGGTAGCCCCGACCCTAACTCTAGATCTACTACTAGTCGAACCACTACCAGAACTGTTCCGCCTACTCCTTTGCTACGTTTTATGGAAGGTATAAGCCTTCTCTATTTCCACCAGTTAATTAATGACCTATACACCATGATCTAGGTTGCCCTGTTATGCCAATTAAGCTTTGCTCTGAAATCCCTAAGTTTGAAGGAAAATCTGTAGAGGATCCTACTAATAATGTTCTCTCCTTTCACATGTGGTGTTCATCCAATTCTATCATTGATGACTCCATCCATCTTTGGTTATTCAATCGTAAGCTCACTGGAGACACTACAAAGTGGTATGTCGACTAGGCCTATGCCTCTCATTCCACTTTTGCGACTCTTACTGAAGCATTTCTGTCTAAATTCTAGCTACCTCTTTGATATTATATCGGTACCGAGTTGTTGATTGCATTCCATCAAAATTCTTCCACCCATCTTTCTGACCATGTCCAAGAATGGCGTAGAATGAGGAGCTTATGTCAAGCTCACACATTCAACGACCGTGTATATATGGATTGATTTCTTAGAACGCTTTTTCCTTCTATTGTTGAAGATGTTTCATATCACTTTCCTCAGAAAGAGGAAGAAGAGGAAGAAGCTCTGCAAATCGTGTTGAAATATGACTTGATCTACGCCCAGTCTGGTTATGTTTATACCGTTTTACCAGATCTGCCTAGACCTAGTGGTGCTAATGCACCGGGGGCATATGACGTCACCGACAATATCATTGGATATCTTTCACATCCTTATACGGATCCTCCCATGGCATATGGTTTCCCTCAGGGATGGGCCAAATCCTCTAGGACTTATCCCCTTCTCGGAAACATGTATCCGGGACAAAGCACATTTCCCTATTGCATCAACCAATGAGACGGCCTATTGTTGCTCTAACTATTTATCCCAATGTTTCTCAACCTCCTTTTATATTCTTATCCATATCCCGGTGCTCAAGCCTCTATGGAATCCACCCCCTAGTCTCCCATGTCATCTCAACCTCCACTGTAGCAACCAACTCCCCCTCCGAGGCAGCTGTATGTGTAGTAGAGTGCGATTATTCCTCCTAATTCCAAGAAAAAATGGAAAGGAAAAAAAAATCATCCAATGCAAGGTAATCAAGGGCACCGAGGTAACCAACTGAGCACACCACAAGGGAAACAACCTAACACTAACAACCAGCAACAGGGCAATCAGCCCAAGCAAGAAATGCCTCTTCGTATGAACAAGTCTTGTTCTGTTGTGGTGTCCATGGCCACTATACTCACGATTGTCCCCTTTTACCCCAAATGTGCTAGTTTTGGGCAGCATAAGCAGCATCTAGATGAAAATAAGCCACTTCTTGTGCTCCTCCAAGTATTGCGCCAGTTCCACTCTATGTTTTCACTAATATTTTCCCTCAGAAAGGATATATGGTGCCCAACCCCCTTAAGGTTAGGCTCCTCCTCAACCTTCCCAATTTGATACCCTTGAATACAATATTCTCATGATGAATTCTAAAGAGGATAATACCGTTGATATATGCCTTCAAACTCGATCACGTCAATATGGCAAGCCACCTACTTCATCTTCAACCGAGTCCCAAACCAAAGTTTCCACAGAGTCCAGTTCAACACCGAATGCTCCTTTACAGATCCCTCAGCCATAGGCAAAGGTCATTCCAAAGACCCCCAAAGGGCCATTACGTCGAATTGTTGCTTCTGCCAAAGCCACCCACACTTACAACATAGTAGATAACTTGGCGCAATCTCCTACTTCCATGTCAATGCTGGAAGTCCTCGAGTCATTCCCTTCACAACGTAAAGCTCCATTATCTTCTTTGGGCATTGTGGATCCTTCATATGGTCATTTAAGCATCTTTGATGTTGAAGGGTCATAACATCCACCCTTACATTCATCTGTCACCTTCCAAATACCATTCAAGATCAGAAATTCTCTTGTCTCACGTTGTATCATTGATGAGGGCGCATCCACTTGTGTGATGGCGGCCTTTGTTTGGAATAAATTCGGATCATACGACTTAGCCCCACCCACCATCACTTTGCATGGTTGGGATGGTCACTTTTATTAGCCCCTTCGCATGTACCGCAATTGTCGTATCACTCTTGCGAGAAATGATATTTGTATTAACATTGAAGTCATTAACATCCCCTTGGATTATAATACTCTCTTGGGTCGTAGATATATTTATGTGATGTCTATTGTCATATCTGCGGTTCACCGTAAGATGTTATTTACTCACAATGGAAAGATTGTTACCATTGATCAATTGACATATTATGAACTAAAGTCTCAGAATTCTCCCGAGTCTGTCATATCTTTGGTGGCAGATAGGAAATCAGTCGCACCTCTTACCAGTTTTTCACCTGGAGTCTTCAAGGATTCCACCTTGCTTGGTGCATTCCCTGGTCTCCCCCCTATTATTGTTGACCCTAGCACCTCGAATGTTTGAATGATGTAATCATATCGGATTAGCCACAAGCGGTATGGTTCAACTAGCATGCAGCCCGCACCTTTGCAAACTGCTAGTGGTCCCTTGATGAAGCCTTTGGGACGTTCTTTTCAAGCACCTTCTCCCTCTGCTGGCGTCCTTTACACTCCATTTCAACCAGGCCATTACCTGGTACATTGATCCCCCATCTGAAACCCTTCTTGGTCAGCCCAAACCTTATACTACTTTGACCTCGGTCCAACCGATTGCTATGTCCCCTATCTTTACTTTAGTGCCACAGCCACCTCAATAGAAATCTACTCTGTTGCGAAATCATCTGGTGAGCGGGGAAAAATCGAAATAAGGAACCTAAGGATAAGGCTGCCCGAAAAACTCTTGCTCCTCCTAAGCCTCTGAAGTGGTCACCTACATGTGCTTTATGTGATGTTGTTAGGCATAATACCCAAAATACTCCTAAACTTCCTTGTCTAAAACCTGTGGTCAACGAGGCATTTCCTGAATTCGATATCCTAAAGGTCCACGTTACCTTATGTGATTCATCTAAGAAAATAAAATCATTTTTCATGAATCATCCTTATGCTTTGTGTGATATTTATGGCCACTATTCTCACCTCTATACCCATCTTGATGTTTTCCACGACACCGTTGAGGTTGTCTGCTGAATCAATGCTGCTTGTAGTGGATCCTGTACTCCTCTACTTATGATTTGTGCTTCCATAGAACCAGAGGAAATTTCTTCACACATTGTGATACCTCCCCCTGATGTCGAGATGATGGAACCTTTTGCCACTATCCTCTATCTGTCATCATCCATGAGATCCATGGCGAAAAACCCCTCCATGGAATTCGCTTATGTTTTGACTGAACCTCCTTTGGCGATTACCTTGGGCTCAACATCAGTAGATGTTTCGTCTACTAGCTCTTCATCTACCCTCCGTAGTGATGCATATGTGAACCATATCTATCATGATGATGTGTCAGTTAGCGTCGCTGCATCATGTGGCATTTCCTCAGTGAGTCGTCCCATATTTAATTTTGATGAAGGCATTATTGAAGCCATGACCACCTCTGACTTTCCTTGGGATTATATGCACCACCATGCATATTTCCTTCCATAGCACACCCATGACCAACATGTTTTGGATTCCAAAGAGTTCATCCATAGTGAGGTTGATTGGTTATATAACCCCTTACTTTGAACACTTGCATTCGAACCACATACACCTTGTCGACATTATATTGACACCCAATTTTTGGGTAAGGGGGCACCCATATTTGAGAGTCTGGGAGAAGAAATTGTCCACAATTCTGCTAGTGCATCTGGTAATTTCAACTCTAGTACCATTATTATTCCCTATTTAGAACAACCTCTAGAGTTTCATATCACTTCAGATCACTATAGGGATGATCCACTCAATGATTCCTTCATATTACATCAACAACCCAGTCACTTATACCTTGTTATTGACCAACCTATATGTTTTCTAGGTGAACACCAGTTCATTATATTCACATCCGCTCTTTGGGATAGTGACACCATGTATGCAATAGGGAAAATTTTAGGGGCTAATATTCGCAAGTGGGCTAATTTTCCTTTTTTTTTCAAAAAAAAGATTTGCCAATTTCCATATTTTTGAAAATTGATTCGCCCAATGTTTATAGTATCAAACTATTTTACCCTAAAAATCACTGAAATTTTATATATACTTATATAAAATAATTAGAAACCTAAATATTTTTACAAAATTGTCATAAAAATTATTTACAATTTACATATTGGGGACCAGTAAGATTCACCAAGGTTTCGAAACTTTAAGATAAACTTCCATCCTTAAAATTTTCCCTAGTATGCAAACCGATAAATTTAGTCCATTTTATTTATATATGCAGTACCAAAAGAGATTGGTAATCTACCATTCCATTTCTCTAACCTCCTCTATCCATTCTTCCCACACAAGATAAGAATAAAATAAACAAATGGAAAACCACATCATAAAAATGTGTTTAGATCGCACTATTCTAAATATATTCAGCATGTCCATCACATTCTTGGAGGCACTTATGCCCCTATATATTCTCACCATCCTCTTGAGGGTTTACTGCCTATGAGAATGAATTCTTCAATCCATTATTTCAGCACTTGGACCATCATGGTGATCCACAAAATCCTCTAGCTAGGGGAATCATTCCCACCTTAGCATACTGGATCACTCCCCTCCACCACATATGCTTGGGAACAGTATCATATTCTTGGGGACATGATGGCACCCTTGGCCACCTTCTCACTTGATTAAAAAAAGTATCGGCCTAGACACCATCAATCTAGGTATGGTCGATTATCCTCCAATTTCTTGGATAGTTTGTCCTACCAGCCTCTCTGGCGAGCCATATATCGTAGATGCTTGATTCCATATCTTAAAATATTCTACTTTATGTGATACCACACTTACCACTTGGTCCCCGTGTTTGAATTGGTGAGCGGGGATGATTCTAGACCTTCTCTAGTACTTCATTCATATATTTCTTTCTTACCTCAATTCTTCACCACGAACCATCCTTCTAAGAAGCATTAAGGCCACCTTTAGATCACCATAGGATTTAGGGATTTCCCCTCCTTTCCACGTTCACCATAGCTCCAGTAGAAAATGAACCAAAAGAGAAACCCTAATTTTTATTTCACCAATTGTTACTAAACCGTAGATCTGTTTCATGAATTGTCAGCGCCATTGCAAATATCTCACCAAGCTCTAAAATGTGTATCCCTTGGTTTTCAGTGATTTGATACATTACCCGGAAGCCTTTTTTCCATGAAAGGGTCACTTTGCCGCCTCTAAAAATAAAATTTATGTACATTTACCAATTTTACTTGGGGAACCACTTTTCCTTCATACTTGTCACCACGTGTGTCGATTTTCATCATGAGTAACCACCTTTTGCTCATGTTTTTATGGTCCCCACAGTGCCTATTATGTGTAGTAGCATCATCGAGTGGCCCTTGATCAGAGCATCTGAGTTGAGTCATCATCACATTCATGGAGTCTTTCCCAAGTACCTTTGTGTCCTGTTACAATATTGCATCAATTCATGCATTTTTCCCCTCTCGTGTAGCTCATTTTGGCATTTTCCACTGTAGCATGATCGATATTTGTATACTTTATAATTCGATGATCCAGTAGATTGATCTAGTGATTCGTGGGTGAGTGTGAGATGTTTTAGACCTCATGAGGGGATGGCCCTTTAATTAGCCCCCCACATGCCCGAATGACCTCATTTTATGCCACAATATCATATGCAGATCTGCAGATCTGATGGGTTTGGTTCCAGCTGCTTGTACCGCCTATAGCATGAATGTACCACTTAGATGATCCATTCATATTTTGAAAGCCCTTTCTTGTTTATCGGGGCTTCTCTGATTTTTATTATATCTCATGTAATCAGATATTATTGTATTGAGTCGTGGCTATTGTCCCAGGCGCAGTATGTATCTGGGAGCCGTCATGTTTTTGTCTAGCCCATTTCATGCTGGCATATCATGTAATTTATATCTCAATCTCATTTTACTGGGTACACCATTATTTGTTGTACTTTGTCGTCTTTGTGGGCATAGTTATGCCTCCTCGCCTCACTAATAATAGGTACACAAACATTAAAGGAGAGTTAAATAATTTTTAGGTCTCGCCTCCTCATGCTATTGTCATCTCTCGCTTCACTCTGTCTATGTATCTCTCTCTCTGTGTGACTCCCCTTTGGCGTCTAGTGATTTTTTTCTTACAACGTACTTCGGTCATACGATTAGGTCCTAACACTCGTACGTTGGGGAGAAATATGTTACACCAATTCTTGGTCATCTAACCATTTACAATTAGATGGATCGAAATACACCATGTAAGACAACTTTTACCATAGTAAAATTTCTTTCACTATAAGAAATAATTTAACAAACCATAGTTTCTTAAGTTGATTATCGTCCAAACAGGAAACCCCATGAGCAATAATTAAACAAATCCTTATTTATTTGATTTTCATCTAGGAATAATTAATTAAACCATTGTTTAAATAATATTCGAGGTCATATTTAACCCAATCAATGAGAAATAATCATATAAATCATTGTTTATTTTCTTATTTTCTAGCAATAATTAATTAAATAATTATGTAATTAATATCCTTGTTAAATTTGACTAAATCATTTATGGATAGTAAAATAAATCATAATTTTTTAAATTATTCCTTAACCCCATAAGTAAAATGATAAATAAATCACTTATTTTATTATTATTTCTAAATAAAGGGATTTAAGCAGTTTAAATCCCTTTTCCGTCCAACAAAATATAATAAATATTCCAAGCAGTTAGATCTAGATTTTGGTTAATAATATTTTATTATGTACCATTATCAAGAATAACTCAATATTTTTTTATAAATAGGATGGTTTTCCATTCATTATTTACCTTTGCTACTTATATCTTTGTCAGACTTTCATCCTTTCTTCATTGTCATACTTTGATCGCTTTTATTGTCTTTTTTCTTATTGAGCTATCATTGAGTTCAACGCGTCTTGGTTTTTCTACACCATCGAGAAAGAGAAAATTTGGATCTGAAATGTTTAGGACAGCCAAGAACCCATCCCATTGAGGGGGACTGGTAACATAATTCTTTTTTCCATTCCTAGGTGTTAACACAATATAAAATTCTTTATATATCTTGTCTTGTCCATGTAATGTTCCAAAATTTTCATTAAGTTAATCGGAACATTAATTTTTCTTTCCTTTTAATAAAAAGAATAAAATGGGTAAGGGGGGCCATGAAGAAGCATAATAAACATTCCTAATGTGCAAAGGGGTCACTTAAGTGGCTTATTTGTCATCTCCAAGTGTGAAAAGGGGAAAATACAAGAAGACTAGGTCAAGTTTGACCAAGTCAATATCACTGCCTAAAGAGGTGTAGCTTGCATGAGAAGACAGTGCAGTTTTGATAGGAGGGATATTATTGGATGAGAGAAACCATAATGGGTGGGGTCCATGGCAAGGAAGCCTCCTCTTGGCATAAAAGAGGGAAGGAGAGCCATTGCTCATTATGTTTGAGATTTCGATTTTGGTTTGCTCTCTCTAGTTGTTCAACTGGGATAGTTGTGCTGCTTAGCACAAGGGAGATTTCTGTTTAGGAGTTTCATCTCCTTCATTGGGAAGCTTTGGAGGACCTGTTTTTCATTCTCCTCACATCCAGACAAGGTAACCATCTTCAGCTATAGTGTTTTCCAACTGGGCAGAAATTTTGAGTTGCTGGGGGTTGCAGTGAGGATTCACTACCACCCACTTTCAGAGCTGGTTTTGTAGAGGAGGAGCTCATCCCTTCTCTGGGAGATCAATGAGGAATATCTGGGAGCTTCATTTCATATTTTTTCATTGGTCCATATGTTTCATCTCATTCCCAGCGTATTCTCTTCCTCATATTGCGTTATTTTCAGAGGGCACTTGTAGGAGGGGTTCACACTCTGGATTGGAGGGTGTAATCTTCAGTGAAGGAAGCAGCCTTTCACTTTGAAGATCATTGGAGGATTTTTCTTCATCAGTTGCATCATTTCCATCCTTCTCCATACTTGTATTGTATTAAGTTGTAGCTGCTCCACTGCAACTCCGACATTTTTCCATTTTATGCATTTTGGCCAATCCCTTTGAGGATTGTTGCACTATTGTTTTCCGGGGTTGAGATCATGCTCCCCCACTTTATTTGATCTTGTTATTGTTACATCTTTGTATACATATTAGTTTGCAATCATTTTCCCTTATGGATTGCACAGTCATAGCTTTTTTCAGGGTTGTGTAGGAGTGTACTTTCACTTTACATGTATATCTGTCTTGAGGTTGATTTGGCCTATCTTGAGTGGTCCTTTCCTCAAGAATTTGTATACAAATTTGTAGCTACACTTAACATAACAGCTATGCTCTCTTCTTGCACCATATGATTTTTTATTTAATTGCTACTACTTGTTGGAGTTCATGTATTACTGTTGCCCTATTTCCAGAATATCTTAAGATATTCCTAATGCATTGATTTTTACCTCATTTGGGATATTACAGTGGTATCAGAGCTTCGAACTTGGCTCAGCTTGTGAAGTTCGAATCAAAGAGACAAAAGAGGTCAAGATGATGTAGAGAATGAGATTGTGCTCATCAGTTTTTAGATCTAGCAAAGACCTCTCCAAGGAGGTTGAGAAGACTAAAAAAGGAGAAGAGGAAGGACCATGCACTTCCTACTCTCACCAAGGAGGAAAAATAGAGCATGAAAAACACTTGGAATTCGAGACTCTAAGTGAGTATCTTACTGAGTACCAAGAAAACCCTAGATCCTGCCAAGAGACTCTATCTTTTCCAAAATGTATTCAGCAGAAAGAAGAGAGAATACCCCACAACTATGGGATGATGAGAGGCAATAGATTTCTATTGTCCACATTCGATGGGTCACTCACATGGGCAACAGAGGTTTGGGTGAAGAAGCTAGAGGCTTTCCTCCTACTACATCTTGTAGTAGACAGAGAGGCTGTAGAAGTTGCAGTGCTTCACCTTGATGGTGAAGAAAAGACTTGGTGGTTCAACCATTGGAGTCATGCAAGGGTTTCTACTCTTGCTGTTTTTTATCAAAGATTGATCAGAAGATTTGGTCAAAAAAGGGTGGAGCCCTCACCACCAGTTGAAGAAGCACATACCAGCACTATCATAGTGATGGAGAAGAAACCTTCATCTCTGGTAATTGATGCCTCCAACACTATTGAAGAAGAAACTCTTGCAGCAACAAAAGGTTCTTCCAAATCTCTCCTAGGTATGCCTAAGTCTTTATCTTTCATGGAGGATTGTATATCTTTGTACACTGATTGTCTAGAGCAGGAAACTCTCATTGTGTTGTGCCATCATCTTCATACACCATTGATGTGTTGTGCACCACCGTTTTGGTTAGGGTTTGAAAAATTTGTCATGGAAGAGATTGCATTTCAATGTCCCATGAAATGCAAAGGCCAAAATCTATTTTGGGAAGATGGTAGCCCTTATTGGGAGGATACCAAGATGTATGAAGAAGGGAGACATCCACAAGGGGTTGAGTGTATTTGGATGGAAGGCAAGACGATGGTGAGCCTCTTGCAAATCTATGACACGGGGCAGTAAGAGGCAATGCTACGTTGGCTACTCCCGAGAGAGTTTGGCCAGCAGAGGACCTATCGTTCTTCAAAAAATGTGAAGAAGGAGAAGGACTGACAGGATACTTACACCATGGGGCAGAAAATATCATGGGTGCATTATATTGAGATGTAATTCTTCTTACCACTCATTATTTCACCATCACATATTTGGTATGGTGGGAGTAGGGGGGGCCAACAAACATTCTTGTTGCACATATTGTATTTGGATGTTGCAGGAGCAGGAGGAGGCACTAGCATAGTGCAAAGGGGCTGCTCCTTAGCCTTAGATGCCCAAGAAATACCTTATTCATGGGAAGGAGTCTATATGTGCAGCAACATATTGAGTAGAGTCTTTGACAAGATCCATTTTAAAGAGTTGAGCTTTGAGATGATAGTGGCCCTACTCCACAGGCCAACAACGTTGTCACTTAAGAGCTAGGATTACTTCTTGAAGTGTTACCAAGACCACTTCAAAAGTGATGTACCTTGGAGGCATGTAGGAGATGTGGATGAGGGAGTAATGGATGGAAGCATCCCTTACTATATTTGATCTTCTTAGCTTGGGTTCACAAGCACAAGGGGAGATACCTACATGTAGCATTTATGGATTCTCCTTTCATGTGCTTTTATGCATACTCTTTATTGATGGAGGAGTCCACTTGGGAGGGAATATTAATGGATGTATATCAGCATATGGATAGATGCACAGCCTGAGAGATGATGAGATGGTTGGCACAACCACTTCCCTACTCTTTGGTAGTAAGGGGAAATTTTCACTTGAGCCATTTCAGCTCAAAGACTGCAATACATGATGAGGGAGGTAACTATTTGCTTTATGTTTTGCACCCTCTTATATTTTTGAGTAGCATATCATATCAAAGATGATCTTTCCTTCTTGTACATTTTTTTTTGTTTTACTTATGGTCAATTGCAGAAATTATGATGGCCATGTTATTGGTGGATTGTGGGGGAAATCCATAGGATTTTCGGTGTGCACCATTGGCACCAAGTTATGTTTTCATGACCTCATCTTGCAGGATGAATGTGGAAGAAAAAAATTGGCTGAAAGGACACTTGTTGCACTATATGTTGAGGTGGGCCAATGATGCCCTGCATTGGTTCCATGTGTAGAGCTATGTTTCACCTCGTTTGTCTCACTGATTTATGCTTCCATATTCTGCTAGTAGATCGTTGGACATGGGAAGCACCATTGGATGAGTGGTAAAAGAGTTGAGGATTCCCATAAGGAGTATGGTTCTCCATACTTCTCACATTGCATATTTCATAAGAACAAGTGGGCCAACCTTGATTTCCATGTTACACCTCTTGCTTTCAAATGGGAGGAGCCATTTGGAGAGCTTGAGCTCATTGGGGAGGCACCCCATGGGTGTTGGATTTGATGGGATGGCTTGGGTCTCTCTTGAGGACCATAATGTTTGAACCATATATCAGTAGTAGCCACATATTTATCATAATGAGGGAGAGACACATGGGGAGGATATGCCCTTTGGGGAAAAATACCTCCATACTCTTTGCAGCACATGCTCTAAGGGGAGCATGGAAGAGGATATGGTCACCACGACAAGATATTTTTTTTTCCATGAGGTGAACCATATGATTTATTGGATACCATATGATGATGACTTCCAACTCATCACATATGAGATGATTTGGGCCAGCTTGATTTACAGCATTGGAGTAGATATCCTTGGAGATCTAGACTTCATCTTGCCACTTGAGGGCAACATTATTGCAACCCAAGTTCAACTTTCACTCCACACTTATCATAAGTGGAGAAGGGGACAACTTGGGGTAGGCTATGAAGCCTACCATGTTCATATTTGCAACCCACCTATTTTACATGAGCCCAAGGTGGAGGATGATTTCCTGGAGTTGCCTAGTTGGAAGGTGACTCATTTTGCATGGTTGATTGCTTGGGGATGCAGGTTACACATGGGGAGAATTTCTCCCAACACAATTCAGACTCCACACCTTTGGAGGACCTCTAGACATCACTTTGAAAATCTCTTGAGCACCTCACTTTTTCATGATGATAGCTTGGTAGCTAATTTACATGCTGAGGAGAAGCAATGTGGGAGCTTTATTGATGAGATAGGATCCTATTTCTTGGAGGATATCATCATACATAGATGTTGCAGGAGAGGAGACGAGGAATAATTCTACCTTTTCACTTGCCTGAGGACACACAATATTTGGGAGGGGAGGACTGTAATGTTCCAAAATTTTCTTTAAGTTAATTGGAACATCAATTTTTCTTTCCTTTTAATATAAAGAATAAAATGGGTAAGGGGGCCCATGAAGAAGCATAATAAACACTCTTATTGTACAAAGGGGTCACTTAAGTGGCTTATTTTTCATCTCCTAGTGTGAAAAGGGGAAAATACAAGAAGACAAGGTCAAGTTTGACCAAGTCAACAACGTTGCCTAAAGAGGTGTAGCTTGCATGAGAAGACAACAC
Source organism: Pinus albicaulis (assembly GCA_034641835.2). NCBI lineage: Eukaryota > Viridiplantae > Streptophyta > Pinopsida > Pinales > Pinaceae > Pinus > Pinus albicaulis. Next base: position 23,724,490 of record CM076572.1, on the reverse strand, counting down.
AGTTTCGATAGGAGGGATATTATTGGATGAGAGAAAAAAAATGGGTGGGGTCCATGGAAAGGAAGCCTCCTCTTGGAATAAAAGAGGGAAGGAGAGCCATTGCTCATTATGTTTGAGATTTTGATTTTGGTTTTCTCTCTCCATTTGTTCAACTGGGATAGCTGTGCTGCTTAGCACAAGGGAGAGTTTTGTTTAGGAGTTTCCTCTCCTTCATTGGGAAGCTTTGGAGGACATGGTCTTCATTCTCCTCACATCCAGGCTTGAGGACAAGGTAACCATCTTCAGCTATAGATTTTTCCAGCCAGGTAGAAACGTTAAGTTGCTGGGGGTTGTACTGAAGATTCACTACCACCCACTTCCGGAGCTAGTTTTGTAGAGGAGCTCATTCTTTCTCTGGGAGATTAGTGAGGAAGATCCCGGAGTTGCATTTCATATTTTAGCATTGGGCCATATGTTTCATCTTATTCCCAGTGCAGTCTCTTCCTCATATTGCGTTATTTTTAGAGGGCACTTGTAGGAGGATTTCACACAGTGGATTGGAGGGCATAATCTTCAGTGACGGGAGTAGCCTTTCACTTCGAAGATCAATGGAGGAGGTTTCTTCATTAGTTTCAGAATTTCCATCCTTCTCCATCCTTTTATTGTATTGAGTTGCAGCTTCTACAATGCAAATCCAACATTTTTCCATTTTGTGCATTTTGGCCAATCCCTTGGAGGATTGTTGCACTATTGTTTTCTGGGGTTGAGATCATGCTCCCCCACTTTATTTGATCTTTTTATTATTACATATTTGTATACATATTAGTTTGAAATCATTTTCCCTTATGGATTGTGCAGTCATAGCTTGTTGCTAGGTTGTATAGCAGTGTACTTTCACTTTACATGTATATCTGTCTTGAGGCTGATTTGGCCTATCTTGAGTGGTCCTTTCCTCAAGAATTTGCATAAATATTTTCAGTTGCACTTAATATAAGAGCTATGCTCTCTTATTGCACCATATGAGTTTATATTTCACTACTACTACTTGTTGGAGTTCATGTATTACTGTTGCCCTATTTCCGGAATATCTTAAGATATTCCTAATGCATTGATTTTTCCCTCATTTGGGATATTACAGTCCATTGGATATTTGGAGAAACACTTATTTCACTTCACTTTTTATCTACTTTTACTTCATAGGTATGGGTTTATGTTGCATTCGTTTTGACTATCTATTGCATATCTAAGGAAGTAAGACAACCATCTTTGTTGTTAGGGTCTTTTGTCATGTGCAGCTAAAATGATCTCTTTTCGTACACTTGTGTTAAGAATTCATTCTAACACTTATTGTAGATGAAGAAGAATATCCTTGAAACATTGACATATCAGAGTCAAAAGGATACTGCAAAGTAATTTGACCTAAGCTATATATACAAAACATAACAGAACCACTGAAGACCAAGAAGGTAAACATAGTATCAGAGAAGAGACCAAAATTTGCAACAATAGGAGATTAATGGGATGAGGAGACAATCAATAAAGTTATAAAGTTACTTCATGAATATCAAGAACTATTTCCGACTAATTTTTTTAGAGATGAAGGGTATAATAGAATATTTACGAGTCATGAAGATTCCCCTTAAGCCTCATGTGAAGTTGATCAAAAAAATACCTTATAGGTTGAACCTAGAGTATAAAGAGAAAGTGAAGGTAGACCTTTGTAAGATGATAGCAACATGAATTATTGAACCTATAGAATAATCAAAATGGGTGAGTCCGATGGTGGTGCAAGAGAAGAAGACTCAAGGAGAAATTAGGATCTGTGTTGATGTGAGAAAGTTGAATGATGCATGTTTACATGATGCCTTCCCTACCCCTTTGATAGATGAAGTGCTAGATAATGTAGGAGGTTACAAAGCTTACTTATTTACAAATGGATTATCAGGTTATCATTATATTTGGATTGCACCTGAAGATCGGCATAAGACCACATTTTATGGAGAACAGGGCTCATATCAATACACAGTAATGCCTTTTGGATTAAAAAATGCCCCTGCTATATTTTCGAGGGTGGTGGTTGCAACTTTTAAGGAGTAAATTTGAAAGTTTCTAGAGGTGTATTTTGATTATTGGATAGTCTTGTTGAGAAAACAATATGAGATCTATTTGAACCTAAAGAAGTTAATATTTTTTTTTAGCTTTCAACATATTGTTGGGACATATTGTCTGTAAGCAAGCGTTAATGGTGGACCCTGCTAAAGTTTTTATCATTGTGAGCTTTCATCCACTTAAGACAGTAAGACAACTTCACACTACACTCAGACATACTTGGTAATATAGGAAATTTTTCAAGGGGTAGGCTTAGATCACTATACCTATGGAAATTTTTTGGAAAAAGAATGTAACCTTTAAGTGGAATGAAGAATGTCAGAAGAGCCTCGAATATTGAAAGAAAAAATGGTTGTTGCACATACTAGTGTTCCCTGATTGGAATAAGTAATTACATGTCCATCTGGGTGCCTCTAGTATAGCTTTGAGAGTGGTAGTTGTTAGTATGAAATCTTAACACAAGTGTACGAAAAATAGATCACTTTAGTTTCACATGACAAATGACCCTAAATAAAAAGATGGTTGTCAAACTTCTTATTTCTACAATAAATGGTAAAAAAAAATGCAAAATAAACCTAGATCTATGAAAATAAAGCATCTAAATAGCAAAATGAAATAATATTTTCTCCAAAATATCCAATGGACAAGAAAATAATTGTAAATAATTTTTTGCATTATGTAAAACCTGGGAAGAGAACTCATACAATCCCTCTTAATGGAATGGGTTCTTGGCTATCCTCAAATGCTTCATCCTCAGAGTTTCTCTCTCAATGGTGTAGAATACCCAAGACGTGTAGAACTCAAAGGGAGCTCAATAATCAAAAGAAAATAAAAGTGAATCAAAGATAGACAATGAGAAGAGGATCAATGTTTGACCATCATAAAAAGGATGAAATGTAGGGAATGAATGGAAAACCCTCCTATTTATAACAAAATATTGAGTTATCCTTGATAATGGTGCATAATAAAATATTATTAACCAGAATAAAGATCTAACCGCTTGGAATATTTTGTTATATTTCGTTGGAGAGAAAAGAAATTTAAATTGGTTAAATCCCTTTATTTAGAAACAATAAAAAAATAATGCATTTATTTATTATTTCAAGGATGATATCAAGGAATAATTAAACAAATAATGATTTATTTTATTATTCCTAAATGATTAAATAGTCAAATTTAATAAGGAATATTAGTTAAATAAAGATTTAGTTAATTATTCCTAGAGAATAATAAGAAAAAAAATGATTTGTATAATTATTTCTCATTAATTGGGTTAAATATGACCAATAATATCATTAAATAGAGGTTTAATTAATGATTCGTAGAGGAGAATCAAGTAAATAAGGATTTATTTAATTATTCCTCACGAGGTTTTCTATTTTGATCATAAATAACTTAATAAACTATGGTTTATTAAATTATTTCTTAGCCAAAGAAATTTTACTACCGTAAAATTGGTCTTACATGGTGTATTTCGATCCATCTAATTATACATGGTTAGATGACCAAAAATTGGTGTAACAAATTTTCCCCCAACGTGCAAGCATTAGGGGTTAACCGTATGACCAAAGTACGTTGTAAAACCACAATCACTAAACACCGAAGGGAAGTCATAGAGAGATATATGTAGGTGAAACGAAGCAAGTGAGGATAATAACCCTAAGTGGGGAGAGATTGGAAATAGTGAGTCTACTTTAATGGTTGAGTACCTGTATGCAATGAAGTGGGGCAGGCATACATATGCTTGTCGAGATAACAAAGTAAAAAGAATAATGGTTCACCCCGTAAAATGAAACTAATATATAAAGTACATGATATTCTAACATAAACATGGGCCACACAAAAATACAATGGATCCCACATATATACTGCGCCTGGGACAAAAACCAGGACTGAATATAATAATATCAGAATACATGAGATATAATAACAAAGAGAGAAGCCTTGATAGACAAGAAAGGGCTCTAAAAATATAAATGGATCATCTAAGTGATATCGACATGCTATAGGCGCTGCAAGCGGCTGGGGCCGAACCCATAAAATTTGTGGAGCTGCACCTAAGGCTATAGAAGAGAATGAGGTCATCCCGGCATATGGAGGGCTAATTGGAGGGCCACACCCTCATGAGGTCATAAACATCTCACACACACTTATTGAGTATGTGAATCCCGATCATTTTGAAGTGGAGTTGATGAGAAAAAAACAAGTCAAAGGGTAATAAGGAGTCCCTCTTCCTGATCTGAGGCACCTAACAAGGATGTAAGCTGGAACCAAGGTACACCTCCCTCTAGACCTACCTTCTCGAATGAATGTGCCGATGTCAACAAAAGGAGGTCCACCATAGGTGAGGAAATGAGGATCCTCAACCGAGGCACGAGGGAATATAGTAGAACGACTAACGGACTGACACCAGGGATGATGATGGAATGGGGGAATACTGAGTAGAAAATAGTTGGCCTCCCTTGTTAGAGCATAAAAAGCATGGATGACCTGGAAGTGACTGACTCGACTCCTAACGGGATGGGGGAAAGTGGGTCTGGAGGCAAAAGTGGGCTACATGAGAGAGGGACAAAGCATGAATGGATGCAATACTATGGCAAGAGGAAAAAGGGACTTTGGACAGACTCCATTAATGCGACAAGGACTCAACTCAAATGATCTGAACAAGGGCAACTTGATGATGCTACCACATAGAATAGGCCTGGTGGGGACCATAAAAGCTTGAGAAAGAGATGGTTATTCATGATGAAAGTTGACACAAGTGAAAACAAGTGTGAACACTAAGTGGTGCCCAAAGTACAAGTGAAGCAAGTGCAGAAATTTGATTTTGAGAGGTGGCGAAGTGACCCTTCTTGGAAAAAAGGCTTTCGGATGAAGTATAAAATCACAAAAAATGAACAAATTCTCATTTTAGAGCTCAGTGAGAGCTTTCCAACTATGCTGACGGTTCGTCAAATGAAGCTATGGTTTGGTGGCAATTAGAGAAAGGAAAATTAGAGTTTATCTCTTAATAGCGTGATTTCCCTCCAATTTGATTCATTTGCAAGTGTAGCCATGGTGAATGTGGAGAGGAGGAGAAGGCCCTAAATCTTGCGGCATTCATAGCGGAAAAAACGACCGACGAAATCGAGATCCGTTAGTTGTAGGTATGTGGCCTAACCATAGTCTTCAATTTTAGTGGTTTAGAATTTCTAATTAGGTTCCCAGAGCTTGAGAACAACACTTTTCCCCTCCTCTCGGTCGACTCACAACTTTTAGGGCCTGTACTATGACCTGGGTAGTAGGTTTCAGGGAAGAAACTGCAACCTAGCATGTATAGGATTGAAAAAGATGTAAGGAACCAAAATTTGGGTTTTTTGTTGTTTTTGGCTGGGAACTGGGTCTTGATGTTTTTGTGACAGTTTTTGCTTCCTCTAACTAAAAAAATTGCTAGTTTTGTGTAGGCATGGAAGAGTTAAGGATCAACTAGAGAGAGAGAGATCTTGAGTTACTTTTTTCGGAGATATGGGCGGATCAAGTTGTTCGAGGTGCACGAGGAAGATATGGGGTGCTCAAGTTGGTTGAGAACCCTTTTATGAGGGTACGAGAACCCTTGTTAGCTAAGATAGTCAACTATTGGGACCCGAACCAGAGGTCTTTATAGTGTAGTGGAACCAGATCGAGCTGACTATGCATGACATTTATTTCCCGATCGAGACTGAGGTTGTCATTGGAAGACTGTTGTGGATCTTGGGAAACTAGGCCTTCGACCACATCACGAGAGGGCACATGATGCTTGTTGAGAGCCTATTGAGTGGGACCTAATATGGGTGGGCCCAGATGATGATGTTGTCATTGAAACGACAGTTGTCACTATGCAAGTGACAAATGAACCATGACTGTGGTTTTGGGAAAGTGTTGTGCTCATTCTTCTTTGAGAAGATCCTGACACTTCATCTTCATGTACAAATCCCGGATGGGGGCCCACAGGAGCCCAAGATGCACCACTAGGGGTGGCTACCGAAGAGAGGAGGAGGCAACAGAGTTGGGCGGGTGTTTTGAACCAATTTCTTTGCACATTGGGACCAAATGCCGATGTATATAGATGATTATCCATATAGTGGTATGAACTATCAGGGGGACTCGAACTCGCCACTTCTTCCTGGTCAAGTAGGGGGACCATATGGTAAGCAACAAGTTTTTATATTTCATGGTGGATTTAAAGTCTTAGAATGATGTATATGGTACTGATTCGTTACTTTTGGTAAGCAAATATGGCACCAGTGAGACCTGCTGGGTATATGGGACGACCCGCAATGCCAGGGGCTACAGGGTCTAGTATAGCTAGAGGAGCTAACTGATCAGATTCAGATGTAATATTGGAGGATATCCACCACAGATGCAATATTTTTATGACCAGGGTATCAGAGTGAAGCTGGAAAGATCTTGATTACCGCTACATTGAGCCATGTGTTGGTCTATCCTCGGAGTGGCAAGGGGTCATGCGGCGCATGGCGATGGCCGGATAGGGCATGTAGGATCTACGGGTTGTAGGGGCATGAGGGATCTGTGGGTTGTATGGGCATGAGGGATCTACAAGGTATAGGGGCATGCAGGATTTGCGAGTTGTATAGGCATGAGTCACCCCCATTTTGTTTTTATAACATGTGATGGGAATGTTTGATGTATTAGAGTAGAGGACTCCAAAAAATTTATGATTTTGTAGACACATACTATGGATATGCATATTTTATATATGACAAGCATGTGGCTCACATTTTGTTTTAATGTTACTTTCTTGTGTTAAATGCATGTGATAAGTGTCAATCTATAGTATTTTTTACAGTGATATCTACATAGTCATTTCAGGCTCTAGGTACATGAATGAATGTAATGGTTTCAAATTCACACATTAGGAGCTTCACTCATAAATATCTTCTAAAAAGGACAGGGTTATGCACATGATAAACTCCATTCAATTGTGTGACAAGAACCAGGGAATCTAAACAAACATGAATATGAAGGATGCGATGATCAAGGGCATCGACTAACAAAACTATCATTGCATCAGATTCAGCATGATTATTGGTGGTATATCCAATACATACGTTGTTGGAAAGGACTAACGAATATATGGGGGTAAAAAATTCCTAGGTTGTCGAGGCTAGATTCCGTGAGTAGAGACTTGCATCGTCAGCATAGTTGATGTACAGTGTGGATAAAGGATCCATCTGAAAGTTGTCACAAGACAACAAAGGAGAATATGATGGACAATGCAAGAAACCTGAATGCATGGTAGAAATAAAACATGCATGGGGGATGCTATGGGTAAAATTTCTATGCTCCTTACACTTGGTAAAGATATGATCAATACATGGTTTAGGGAAGCTGTCCTGGGGACAAAAATTTTTTAGGTCACGGAAGTCCATGCAAACACGAATGCTACATGTTTTCATGAAAACAGGATAGGAAGAACCATCCTACTTGAGCTTATCGATTATTGTTTTGAGAGCCTCTCGTCAATAAATGTGTCTCAAATTTTGACAGACAAGGTAGGCATTAGGCCATTTGTCGATATGATGGTCAACAGTGGCAGGATAATGTTTGAGCCTCTCTAAATAGGAACTAGAGGAAACATTACAGAGTCTTTTGAGTATCTTTGTGTAAGCCTTAATTTCATCCAGGGTGTAAGGTGCCCCAAAGGCAATGTATTCTTCGTCAAAAGAATCTGGTGTAGGAATGGTATTTATAAAGCAATTTACCTCATCAGATATGAAGTCTTTAAACTCCACAACATAATTGTCAAGGGACTGCTGCGGGAGGAAGTATGCAGAGTGGTGCATATCATACCAAGGAAAGTCAGGGGTGGTCATTGCTTCCATAATGTCTTCATCAGAGTGAAATATGGGGGGACTGGCAGAAGAAATACCACGTGACATGGTGGGGCTACCTGAAGCATCGTCATGAGAGATATGGTTCACATACACATCACTACTGAGGGTAGATGAAGAACTAGTAGATGAAACATCTACCGATGTTGAGCCTAAGGTGATCGCCAAAGGCAGTTCAGTCAAAATAGAAGGGAAATCCCTAGAGGGGTGTTCCACCAAGGATCTTAGGGATGATAATAGATAGAGGATGGTGGCTGAAGGTTCTGTCATCTCGACATCAGGGGAGTTATGAAAATGTCCTTCGGTTCTACTAAAGAAGAATGTACAAGTAGAGGGTTACATGATCCACTACGAGCGGCCTCTATTTCGTGAACATCTTCAAGGGTGTTGTGAAAGTCATCGAGACGGGGACGAAGGTGAGAACAGTGGCCATAAAGGTCACACAAAGCACAAGGGTGGTTCGTGCACAACGATTTGAGTTTCTTAGCTTAATCTTCTAAGGTGACATGGACCTCTAGGATATTGGATTCAGGAAACGACTCATTGACCAAAGGTTTGAGATGAGGAACTTCAGGACAGTTATGGGTGGCATGCCCAACAACATCACACAAAGCATATGGAGGTGACTTCTTTGGAGGCTTAGGAGGAGCAAGAGTTTTTTGGGAAGCCTTATACTTAGGTTCTTTCTTTATGGATTTTCCCACTTGACCAGATTCTTTCGCAATAGGAGTATATTCCTTTTGAGGTGGTTGAGGCACGAAATCAAAGGTAGGAGTCATGGTGACCAATTGGACCAGGGTCAAAGTGGTATAAGGTTTTAGCTGACCAGGCGGAGTTTTGGTTGCGGTATCAATGTATGAGATTGGATCCCCAGTGTCAAATTGGGAAGGCTCAATGTAGCCATAACAGGTACTGAGAAGACTCCAAAGGGGGGTGACAGAAATCTGACCAAAGCAGTAATGGCCTGACAGAATGGTTCCCAACTGGTTAAGGCTAGGGGGAACCGTTCCTAGTTGAAAAGGAGTGGAAGAGACACCAGTAGTAGAGCGAGGTCCTTTAAAGGAAGGGCCTGCAAGTGCCATTAAGTGACCACCAATAGGTGGTAAAGGCTTAGGCTACTAGGTGGTTCAACATGACTTCTTATGGCTAATTTGAGATGATTGAATCAAGCAAACATTCAATGAGCTAGGATATGCGACAAAGGGGACGGGACTAGGGAATGCACCAAGTAAGGTGGAATCCTTATAGACTCTAGGTGAAATAATGGTAAGAGGTGTGACTGTTTGTTTATCGTCCACCGAAGAGATGATACACTTGGGAGAGAGCTGAGACTTTCGTTCGTAATATGTCAACTGATCTATGGTGACGATCTTTCCATTATGAAGAAATAACATCTTACAGTGAACCACAGATCCGACAAGAGACATCACATAGGTATAGCTATGACCCAATAAGATTTTTTAATCCAAGGGGGCATCGATGACTTCAATGTGAATAAAAACAGTCTTTCCCACAAGAGTAATAGGACAATTGCAGTACATGCCAAGGGGTTGAGGACAGTGACTATCCCAAGCATGGAAAGTGATGGTGGATGGGACTAACTCAAGTGATCCTAGTTGCTTCCAAAAAGAGGTAGACAACATGCAAGTGGATGCGTCGTTGTTAATGATATAATGCGAAAGATGGGAATTCTGAATCTGAGAGGTATTTGGAAGGCGAGAGATGAAGGTAAAGGGGGATGTTCTAATTTTTTAATATAAAACACAATAAAACAATCAAATGAATGATCCACAGCACCCAGAGTAGATAATAGATCTTTATGTTGTGAAGGGAATGACTAGAGGACTTCCAGCATTGACATAGCAGTAGGAGATTGTAATAATTCATCTATTATGCTATAATTATGGCCAGTTTTGGAAAAATAAGTAGTTCAACGTAATGGCCCTTTGGGGATCTTTGGAATGACCTTTGCTCATGGTTGAGCGATCCAGAAAGGGACATCAGGTGTCAAACTAGATGGTGTGCAAACTTTGGTTTGAGACTCGGTTGCAGAGGAAGCTAGGTGGTTTTCCATATTTGCGCGACCAATTTTGAAGGTTGAAATCAGTGCTATTAAGCACTTTATAATTCATCACGATAATCTGGTAATCAGAGGTACCATAATTAGAGGTTTGAGGGGCTGACTCACCTTGAGGGGGTTGGGTAGCCACATATCCTTGCTAAGGGAAGGGAGCAGTAAAAATAGTTGGTTGAATAGGGGAAGTATTTGGACGTGCCGAAACTAATGTTTTCTATCCTCTAGATGATACACTTCCCACAAATGATGCATTTTGGGGTAAAAGGGGACAATCATGAGTATTATGGCCATGAACACCACAAGAAGAACAAGGCTTGTTCGTACAAAGAGGTGTGTCCTTATTCTTTTGATTTCCCTATTGCTGGTTATTAGTTATTGGAGGATTACATTGACACCCTTGATTACCTTTCATTGGTTAATTTTTGTTTCCATTCCTCTTTTTCTTTGAGTTCGGAGGATCGGTCGCGCTCTGCTGCACATACACCAGAATTGGAGGGGGAGGTGGTCGATGCGGCGGAGGTTGAGAAGGAATAGAAGGTTGGGGTGCTAATTCCAGAGGGGTTGGAGCACCACGCTAATGATAATGATAGAAAGGAGGTTCAGAAACATTTGGGTAAATAGGTTGAGCAACCGCAAGCCCTGTCATTTGTTGATGCAATGGGGAAAATGTGCTTTGTCCATGATACATGTTTCCAAGGGGGGGATAAGTGCTAGAGGAGTTGGCCCCTCCCTAAGGGAATCCATAACCCATGGGAGGATCAATATACACATGTGAAAGAGCTCCAACGATACCATCGGTGGCGTGACATGTCCCTGGTGTGTTGGCACCATGAGGTATAGGAGGATTCGGTAAGACGGTATAAACATAACCAGACTAGGCATAGATGAGGTCATATTTCAATGCAATTTGGAGAGCTTCTTCTTATTTCTGAGTAAAATTAGATGAAAAATCTTTACCGATATAAGGAAAAAGCCTCCTGAGAAACCTATCCATATATACATGGTCATCGTATATGAGAGCTCGACATAAGTTCCTCCTTCTAGCTGGACATTCTTGGACATGGTTGGAAAGGTGAGTGGCAAAAGTCTAACGGAATGTAGTCAAAAAATAAGTACCGGTATCATATCAGAGACGTAGCTAGAAGTAGGATAGGAATGCTTTGGAAAGAGTCACAAAGGTATAATGAGAGGGAAAGGCCTCGTCGACTTACCACTTTCCAGCGTCGCTGGTGAGTGTACGCTAGAATAACCGAAGACAGATAGAGTCATGAGTGATAGAATTAGACTAACACCACATGTGGAAAGAGAGAATGTGATTAGTAGGATCCTATCTAGAATTTAATTTGAACTTAGGGATGTTAGAAGGAAGCTTAGTTGGCATATGAGGCCAACCGGGATGATGGTGTATAGGGTCGTTGATTAACTGGTTGAAATTGGGGAGGCTCAAACCTACCATAAAAGGTAGCAAGGGAGTAGCTCGGATGGTTCCAGTATTGGTTCCAGTACTAGCAGCTCCAAATTTAGGTTTGGGGCTACCACCACCATTAGGACTAGTACCTGCATTAGCACCTGACATGGTGGCAGAATGAGGTAGAGGGGAACTGGTTTTGGAATTAGAGTGAGGGCCCGATGGACCAGAATCAGAGTCGATATAGGGACTCAGCGAAGAACTAACTAAGTGGTGATGAGGTGGAGTAATTATTCCTAATGGAAACTTAGGATGAAGGCATAAGAGTCTCTAGGATAACACCTTGTGGGTGCAATGATCACAAGACACAGATACCCAAATAAGATGGAAGAGAAATAAGAAAAGGCACAAAGCGGAAGATAAATTAATTACGATGTTTATGTCTAGGATTGGTGGTGTAAAAAAAGTTCTATTCACTTTAGGTGTCAATGTGTGTGATTTGTGTGTTAATTTCAATTAAGCCCAGATGGTTCTGTATAAAGGAAAATAATTTTTTTTTTGTATAAATGTAAATAAAACTGACACAACAGTAAAATAAACAACTAAAAATGCATAAATTCTAACCCAAAAAGGAGGGATTCCAAGAAACCGCTCTAAGAGACAGGAAAAATTGGCTCAAACCACAAAAAAAGGCCAAAAGATATAACGTCTAAGGGACGGGGACCTAATGACTTAGATCTGCTGAAAAGAGGTGTAGAAAACAACAAGAAACCAGAGGGAAAAATATTGCAAAATGGGAGGCGACAATTTAAATCCCTAAGGGAAACAAGAGGGAACCTAAGGCATATTTCAAACAAGACTCAAGAGGAATATTTGGATGAGATAATAACCGATCTGAATGAATCTGAAATAAAGAGGGATCAGACCATAAAAAATGGCTAAAAGTGCTACAAAATCTCAGACTACCTACATTTCTAAACCCTTCCTAAAGAGGTAGAAACCTATTGAAGCCCTAAGAGGCTTCTTCCCACATCAAAAATAAAAACCGATCATATCCAGCCCTATGATGGGTGGAGATAGAGGTCAATCAACCCTAAACAGAACTTGTAGCAAACCCTAAAAATTTCAGAAGAAACCCAGCAAAAATTGCGGCTTGCAGGTACTCAGTTGTTGATTATTGAACTAGCATTTTTTGGCCGAATAGCTACTATCTGAGCCCTAAAATCACACGTTCTAGGGCTGAAAAATGTGAGATGCACTTCCATAAGTATCAGTGGCATGTTGTGGAAAAATGTTTCCATTTATGTCACGGTTGATACCTGCTACCTACGGAATACACCCATAAAAATGCAATAGTTAGATTTTTACTGTTTGAGGGAATAAAAGGTAAAATACAACATTAATAAGCTAAAAAATAGCTGAATATAAAACCCTAGGTACTGAAGCATATGGTCGTGTATGAAAATCTCAATAAAACCCTTTGGAGTCGCCAATTGCTAGTATGAAATCTTAATGCAAGTGTAAGAAAAGAGATCACTTCAGCTGCACATGAAAAATAAATCCTAACAACAAATATGGATGTCAAAATTATTATATCTGCAATATATGGTCAAAAAAAATGAAAAATAAACCCAGATCTATGCAAATAAAGAAGCTAAAAAGCAAAATGAAATAAGAGATTCTCTGAAATATCTAATGGACAACAAGAATATTGTAAGCAATTTTTTGTATTATGTAACATCTAGGAATAGAACCAATATGACCCCCCTCAATGGGATGGGCTCTTGGCTATCCTCAAATGCTTCAGCTTCAAAGTTTCTCTCTCAATGGTGTAGAATACCCAAGACAAGTAGAACTCAAAGGGAGCTCAGTAAGCAAAAGAAAATAAAAGTGAATTAAAGATAGACAATGATAAGAGGATCAAATACTAAGCATGATCAAAAGGATCAAAGGTAGGGAATGAATGGAAAACCCTCCTATTTACAACAAAATATTGAGTTATCCTTGATAATGGTGCATAATAAAATATTATTAACTTAAATATAGATCTAACCACTTGGAACATTTTATTATATTTTGTAGGAGGGAAGATGAATGTAAATTGGTTAAATCTCTTTATTTAGAAACAATAAACAAATAATATATTTATTTATTATTTCAAGGATGGGATAAAGGAATAATTAAACAAATAATGATTTATTTTATTATTCCTAAATGATCTAGTCAAATTTAACAAGGAATATTAATTAAATAAATATTTAATTAATTAGTCCTACATAATAATAAGATAAATAATGATTTATCTAATTGTTTATCATTTATTGGGTTAAATATGATTAGGAATATAGTTAAATAGATGTTTAGTTAATTATTCCTAGAGTAAAATCAAATAAATAAGGGTTTATTTAATTTTTCCTCATGGAGTTTTCTATTTGGACCAGAAATAACTTAATAAACTATGGTTTATTAAATTATTTCTCAATGAAAGCAATTTTACTATGGTAAAATTGATCTTACATGGTGTATTCTGATCCATCTAAATACATGGTTAGATGACCAAAAATTGGTGTAACAGTATTGGCACAACTTGGTGTAGGAGATATTTATCACCCTATAGCTTTTCCAAATAGAATGTTATCTGAAGAAGAAAATACTTACACCACTATAGAAAGGTAAGGACTCACCATGGTGTATGCTTTACATAATTTCAGACACTATTTTCTAGGGTCACACTTTAAAATGTTTACACATCATTGCATACTAAAATATTTTGTTAATAAGCCTGTCTTAGGAGGAAATATTTGAACATGGTTACTGTTATTCTAGGAATATGACTTTGACATCATTTTTAAACCAAGGATAATGAATGCAGGACCTGACCATTTGTCAATAATGGAAATACAGGAAGAACCAACCAAGATAGAGGATAATCTCTCGGATGCACAGTTATTTCAATCAGGGTGGATGATGACCATGTTGTAGATATCATTCAGTGCTTGACCACATTAATGGGATTAATGGCTCCTTTAGAGTATACTATGCAGGAAAATAAAGAATTAGTGGTTTAGGCACCTAACTTTTCATTAATAACAATACAATTATATAAGATGGGATTGGATGAGATATTGTGAAAATGTGTTCTTGAACATGAAATACATATGATTCTAGCAGAGGCTCATGGGGGTGCAGTTGGTGGATAGTATGTAAGAAAAACTATTGCGTTGAAGATTGTGAGAGTGAGAAATATTTCGGTTGCAATGCATACCTAAGGTGGTGATATCAGACATAGATGTAAAATTCACCTCCACATTTTGGAAGGCTTTGTTTACAGGGTTGGGAACACAAATACATTTCAACACTACCTATCAAGCTCATATGGATGGACAAGCGGAGAGGGTGAATCAAGTGGTTGATGACATGATGCAAATTTATGTTATGAAACAACGTGGAAAATGGGAGGATTATGTTCATCTTGTAGAGTTTTTCTACAACAATATCTATCAAGCATTGCTTAAAATGATACCTTTCAAAGTATTATACAGACGTAGGTGGAAAAAACCTATTAATTGGAGTGGCCCTGAGGATAAACTAATTTTGGGACCTAAGATGTTGAAATAAATGGAAGCTACTATTAAAACAATAAGATCGAATTTAAAAGCATCTTAATACATACAAAATATTTATGCACGCAAAAAATGTAGTTATCAATAATTCGACGTTGGGGATCGTTTTTAAGTTGAAGTTAAGCCTATGAAAAGTACCTTATAGTGGGGAAGTTGTGCTAAATTATCCCCTCACTTTTGTGGACCCTTCTAGATCCTTAAGCGAATAGGGAAGATAGCTTATCAATTGGGACTACCCGGTTATATTTGGGTTCATAATGTGTTCATGTTTTATTAATTTAGAAATATATATATGACCATAGACACATTAATGAATGGAGATACCTACAGGTATAATATGAGTAAGTTATAGTTAATTTTTTATATATATGATGTTAATATAACAATAAAAATGTGGTCTAAATTTCAGGTCGAAATAAATGAAGTGTTTCTAATTGAACCTATGTGTATCTTACACTCCAGAGAAATCTTGTTGTGGAAGCAAGCTATAACCTAGGTTTAGATCTAGTGGAAACATTTTCGCCCTAAATAGGCCACCCGTGAAGATGAAAATGATATGGAAAATAAGTATCCTGGTTTGTTTGAAAGGTTGGAAAACATTGGGACGATGTTTTATTGAAGGGGGGGAAGATGTAATGCCCCCTCGTAAGACACGTAAATATTTTCTATTGCACGATTTATTTCGTTTTAATTAGGTACTTAATGAGATATTAAATAAATAATTAATAATCGTTAATATTTTTTAATGATTTTACTATGAGATTTTGTGGAAAATATTATGCTGAGAAAAGTCACATGTAAATGGTTAGAAATTTTTTACAAGAGGTGATTACTAATGAAAACTATCTTTTGTAAAATAAAGAGGTAACAAGAACCCTTTCCTAAGGACTCAAAAAAAGGGAGAAGAGAAGCTAAAAGTGAGGGAAAGAGATATACAAGTTGTTGTAAATATTGAAGGACGTGAAATACTGGAGCTAGATGGCCAGTGGGATACTCTTTCTGAAATACTATGTCTCTTACTGACCAAATAGTTTGACTTTAACCTGGTGTAAGTGAATGGATAGGGGGTGAGATGCAGTGAATGATTGATCTCTTCGATGAGTGGAGCATTTTTTTTCAGCAATTCTTGTCGTGAAGTTATTAAGTTTTAGATAAGTGATAAAAACCTTATTTAATTTGCACAGTAGCAAGTTGAAATATTAAAGCGAGACATTGAGTTAATATTAACATGCAATGTTATGAAAATTTAAGAATGCACACAAATGTTAACAATATTAAATATACATATCCACGTTATGCAATTCTTTAAAAAAAAATCATCGTAGAATGTGGTTCTTAGCCCAAGTCAAGGTCCATGGCATAAGAGGACCAATTACTATAATTTTGTATTTCATTACTGGAATTTTGAAAATGTGTTTTTATAGGGTTTGATCTTGAGCCAAGTGAGAATTGGTGGCAACAGAGGATCGTTCCCTCATGTACAATATTATATAAAGAATTAAAAAAGACTAGGGGATTCATAATATCTACAGAGAATCCGACCAAGGAATACTAAAACTGTGAACATGAAACAATAGAAGAAAATAATGGAATAATTCCAACTATCGTGAATTAATAATACTATATAAACCTAATCACCATAATAATTTAAAATAGATGTGAAATCCATCGAAAGAAGAACTGTAAAACCCTACACCATGAAAACTTTCACTTTGAAATTTTTTAACCATGGAACAATGCAGTGGGGTAATACAGTTTATAGGCAGAAGCCTTTAGAATCCACAAAGAAAAGATAACAACAAATGTAAGTAAATAGTGTTTTGTTAACTAAACACAAAACCTCAACATCGTCGCATGACAAGGAAGTATATACATAAAGTATAAAAAAATTGTTTCAGTTATCCATGTCACATGATAAGATAACTTAGTGAAGAACCAATGTAATTTATCCTACAAGTCGCAAGGCTTAGCAACCTGCATAGGGTAAAATGAATAGAGTATTCATACAATGGAAATGGCTGAAGCCAACAACCATAACTTCAATCTGAACCTACTCAAAATTCGATTTCAACATAGGGTTGAAACACTTAACAACAAAATAAAACCATGTAACTTAGTCCCAAAGGGAGGAAGTCGAGTAAACGACTCATAGCTAGACATATGTATATTTTAGGAACAATCTCAGCCCATAAATGTTAAGTTCACGGAAAATGAATGGATTAAAACCCATTTTGTAGATGAGGACGAAGGAAACTGGTGAAACCTTGCCAAGTGGGGAGGAAAATAATGCACAAAATAGACCATCTTAGGGATAGGTAGGAAAGACATAATAGAAAAAGAAAAATATAATTTACAGCAAGGAAAATTGGTGCTCTGCCAGGCGAAGAGAATAAGCACGAAATTAATAATATAATCTGGATAATTCATGCTAAGCACAAAGTATATGAAACCAACTATCGAGAACCATGGTATCCTCCACCAATTGAATTAAGTATATATTAAATATTTTAAGCGGGCATAAATTTATGCAGAAGCGGACAAGGACCAAAGAACAAAGACATGGGAAATCCAAACACCCAAAAGTCACCGAGAGACATAATTATATGCTTAGTAGAGAAACAAAATATGTAGTAGTCAAACCCTGATATTCCAAAGAACCCATAGCTAAAGAAAATTGCACACGAGTTGAAAATACTGAGGTAAATGTGATAACCTAAAAAGGAGGAAATCCTCGTCATACATAGTGAATAACTCAAGCTCCAGTGAAACAAAAAAATGTTGTAACAAATGTCAGGAATGCAAAGAAAGAAAATAAATGATAAAAGACCATCAAACCATACTATTCCTCTCCATTGTTCAATGCAGCACCAATATCGGGGAGTTGGGATCTGCTACGAGATGCGCAAGGTAGTATGTGACAAAATGGCTCAATTAATAAGCCTTACCAATGCCACATAAATTATGTGTTCTAAAATTTAAAGAAATTTTAATTTGAAATTAAATTCACAAATAAATAACTCGTGGCATGTACAAGTGATTAATACCTAGGAGAATGGACTTATTTACCAGGATCCTAGGTTATTTATGATTAAGGTAATCACATAGTGATATAAATTTAGAAGCCACCATAAGCTTTTATCTTATTTTTTTTACTGTGAGAGAGGTTAGGTGTAGAGATATGTGACAAATACATTAAATATAAGTATAATAAATAATAATATTTTTTATATAAAAATAAAAAATGAAGATGGAAAATTAATAAAGTTTTGGAAAAAAATGAAAGTTATTTAAAATACAATTACTTTTCATTAAATCGACAAATCTACAGCTCACGATTCTAAAATGACATCTTAACATATTGTAATTAATCATTTTTTAACAAATTTATTTTATGTTAATAATTTTCCCATAAACAACCACAACTTTCTTTTATCCTTCAATTTTCAAATGGTTTCTCTATAACACCCCTCCAGATATTGTGACTAATTGTGAGTCCTTTGCATTTACATTTTTTAGAATAACAACTTATAGGTTTAATGGAATCCTAAGGTAAATTTTGGATGATATAATTTATTTTTACATTTATTTAAAATAGATTATAAGTAAGGGAACCTTGGAATTCACTGGAGGGAATTTTAAGATTAAACTATTTTTATCAGAAAATTATGAATCCATTATGGTTATTTCCTTGGAATATACAAAATTATGTGAACAGAAAGGAACCAAGGAAGGAAATCGTAGGAGGGACCTGGAGTCATGAAGACAATAATTTGATTCAGAAACTTTCACAAAATGTTGTGAGGGTGGTGTAGGATGTTTCCCTAAGGTGTTCTTGAACTAGACAAAAATCTAGTGGAAACTTCAATACTCTCATTAGCTCCATATTGAACCTTGGGGGTTTTTTTGCATGTGAGCCAAGCCTTTTAAGGTACTGATAAATAATGTTTTCTGGTATAAAGAGGTTTGAGGGAGAGAAAAGGACGTAATTTATCTTTCTCAAGGTTAGGTGGTGGTTAATTAGTGAATTCTTAGATGACACAACATAACAGATAAGTATTTATACTTAACACAATACTGTGTCAATTTCTGTGGAAATACTATGTAAATTTATGTGATAATATTGTGTAAATATTGGTGCTTGATAAAGTGTCACACATGAGTTTATTGAAGCTATTTTAATTAAGAAATATGTATGAGGAAAATAAGTTGAGGAAGTTAGGTTATAATTGTGTAAATATACTCTACAACAGAAAGACTCAGAATGTTCTTATAGTATAGAACACCAATAATTTATGTATCTTGTAAATTTTCTATGTGTAACCATGGTACCATGTGGTAATGGGATATTTTTTTATGAACTAAGCATTAACCTACTGTATGTATCCTAATATGTTATTATTTTTGGGGAAGGAAATATACAGAAATAATTAGCATCACATTGTAAAATTTAAAATGTTAACATAGTTGAGATCCCGAAAGGGTTACTGGTGAACTTGCCTTATAGGTTAACTCGGAGTAGTTACAATGTTGGACTAGGTCATGTTATCATGCAAGTCGGGCCGGAGTCAACTAGCCAAGTGAACAGAGTTCCAGCTAGACTCAACCTGGAATTAATAGTTCCACTAGTAGCTAACACATAGCATTGCTAATATTAGGAATCGTTAAGACCCAAAATTAAACCCTTAACTGAAAGAAGACCATCATAACATTACAGTATAATATAATATTGAGAAAAATTACACGGTGGAATTACCAAAGATAATTAACAAATGAATACATCGTATTAAGCGAAAGACTCATACTAGATTAACAAAGAAAATAAAAAACCATATGCATGCATATAAGCAATCTTATATTATTCTATAAAAATTTTCAACAAACCTTCTATTTTAGAAAATTACTAGCCACAGGCCAAAATATAACATATCAAAATACATAAAAACTGTACACTTAAACATGGGAAAAAAATTCTAGTTCTTCCACTAAATATTAATAATAACTAGAGTTTACCCTAATAACTCAGGAGAAGCAGGATGAGGGAGGGAGCTGGAAGTTTACCCCCAATGAGGCCAAGAGTTGAATCTGATCACATTCCAATCACAGAGGTGAACCCATAAATGTGGGTGCACTTGGGTGAGGAATGAAAGAACCTGATAGCTATGTTGTTAGAAATTCTCCAACAACTAAAAATTGAATGGCTCGTTTCAGAACTGATAACGAAATTCTAATGTGGGATCAAGAATGGATCGTGAAGAGCCTTTTAGATAGCCAAAATCACAAGACTCCTATACCCAATCTCGGTAATGGATCTAGAGGGGAAGAGTTTGGACAGAGGAATGATAGCCTGCCAACAATAAGTCACACCCAAAGAACTAGAGGAGATAGGGACAATAATGAATAGGAGTCTAGAAACGCTTCTAATCGAGGAAAAATTAAGAAACATAAAATTGAACTATAGGGGGGATTTAAAAAAATCAAACCCCCAACATTCGATGGTGAGGTGAAGGAAGTTGCAGAAGCCTGGATTATTAGCATGAATAAATATTTCCAAATATACGACTATGATAATAATGTTAAGTCTAGGCTGGTTGTTTACCAAGTTCAAATAAAGGCTACTTTATGATGGGAAGAGGTAAATATAGTACACCAAATTCATGAGAAAGAGGTGACTTCCAATGAATTCCAAAAGAAATTTAAAAATAAATATTTGACAAAACGATTTTATGAAGAGAAGGAAAAAGTGTTTCACAATTCAAAATTAGGACAACTAACAATGGATGAATTTTAGAACAAGTTTACATCCTTATTAAGATTTGTTTCATATATCTATGAGAAAAAGGTTAAAGTTCAACACTTACTTAGTAGTATGCCAACATATATGAAGGAAAGGCTATAGTTTGATAATCCTAAGACATGGATGAGGGAGTTCAAAAGGCTCAAATTCAGTATTAGTAGATGAGGAAAAAAGGGGAAGGTGGTAAATGTGGATCACATAAGAAAGGGCAGAAGAATTTCCAAAACCGCAGAAACTCAAAGATTGCAAGTTTTAAGAGTCCATAGAAAATTCATCCAAGTGAACAGTTCGGGAAGAATCAAGAGAAATATAAATGGAAAAATGAACCTAAACAAGAAGATGCATCTATTGATTTTTTAGTAGCTTGGGAGGTACTCCAAGCCCTAGGTTTTTGGGGATTGGTGGGAAAAGCACCACAAGTGTCACTTGTGCAATTAGAACCCAATCTTGGGGTATTTCACCAATCATTTTTGGGGAATTTCCATGAATAAATTTGGAAATGTGATGGAACGACATGGTAGAGGGTGGGAGGGATAATGCAATGGTAAATGAATCATCAAATTCCAAGATTTCCTTAGTGAGATATGAATTTTTGAAGTTATCTGTTGGGTTTGCACATAAGGATTCAAGGTCAGACTAATTTTATTTAGGCTTATGAAAAATTCATAGGCCCTAGGATGACGTTTTGGGAGTCCTCATTATAGTGTATAAATAGAAGGTGAGTGGAGGACTATTACTCATCCATTTGTGCAACATACAACAAATTATAATCTCTTCAAGAAGGAAGGATATTTGTTTTGGGTCGCAGAAAAGAAGAAAAAGAAAGTGTGGGAATTGAAGGTTATTTCATTGCATATTTCAGGATGCCAAAGGGTGTATAGGAGGGACAAGGACTTGTTCTTGAAGGCCAAGGAATAGGAGCGCAAATATTGGCTATTTGAGGAACATTTGGAGGGTAGGCAGACCCTCAACAAGGTTTTTGTAGGCCTAAGGATCCTTGTTGTAGCAAGTTGCAGGAAATTTAAGGTAGGTCGAGTTTGTGATAAGGGATAGAGTACCTATAGTTACAAAAAAGAGGGTAATACTCCTAAAAATGGGCATCCACACTCCTAAAGGAAAATTTTGGGCAATATTGAAGGCTAGAAATGAGACTATAATGATATCCTATCCAGACCTAGGAGGCATCATAGAAGTGGAACTCAAACAGTCAGTTTAAGGTATGCATTTTGGTGCATCTTGTAGGTATTGGATTCATGTTTTGAGGATCAATTTGGATTATTTTGACTATAAACCTATGAGAGCCAATTTGGAGGCTTGATTGGGTGATAGGGAGCCTTCATAGGAGCAAATATTGTAGTGATTGGATTGTAAATCATTGGTCTAGTGGAGGGAATCATGTTTATAGCCCAAAGTATCCCTAGACAAGCTATATTGGAGTGACGAAGAAGAGTTGAAGGTGGGGTGATTATTGGTGTTGAAAGTGCAGCACTTTGATAGAAAAAAGTGACTGATAGTCTCGCATATTAGAGCCTGGGAAGTGGCCAACCTAGAGAGCATATTGGAACATCCCATGTACACCAAGCAGAAGTGACTTGCAACAGTGTTAGGTGAAATCCATCCTAGAGTCTCGATGTGTCTTCCTTTGAAGTACTAAGGGGAAGCTAGTGAGTAGTACAAAAGCAAAGGATCGGTAGGACAAGATAAGACATGGAGTTTGATCATCAAAGTTTGTAATTATATATTGTATTCCATATACTATTTTATTAATAATTTTGGTTTAATATAATGAATATTTGGTTGCACATTGTTACACCAATTTTTTGTCATCTAACCTGTTACTATTAGATGGACTAAAGTACATCATGTAAGACCGATTTTACAATAGTAAAACTGCTTTCACTATGAGAATTAATTTAATAACCTATAATTTATTAAATTGTTAATGGTCTAAATAGGAAACCCCATGAGGAATAATTGAATAAATCCTTATCTGTTTGATGTTCCTCTACGAATAATTGACTAAACCACTTTTTAATTAATATTCCCCATCATATTATATGAGAATTAATTAGATAAATTATTATTTATCTTATTATTTTCTAGGATTAATTATTTAAATTATTATTTTATAATATTCCTTGTTGAATTTGACTAAATCATTTCTAAATAGTTAAATAAATCATTATTTATTTAAATATTCCATAATCCCATCCTTGAAATAATAAATAAATCATTTATTTATTTATTATTTCTAAATAAAGGGATTTAACCAATTCTAACTTCCTTTTCCCTCCACCAAAAATAATAAAATATTCCAAGTAAGCTGGATCTAGATTTGGTTAATAATATTTTAATTATGCACGAATATCTAGAGTAACTCAATATTTTGTTATAAATAGAAGGGTTTTCCATTCATTCACCACCTATTGTTACCTTGTGATCACCTTTAGATCTATACTTTTGGTTTGACTTTGATCCTCTATCATTTTCATATTTTTTTTATTTTTTTCTTGGAAGCTCCCTTTCAGTTATATTTTGCCTGGGTTTTATGCACCATCAAGAGAGAGAGATCTTGGATTTGAAGCGCTGAGGACATTCAAGAACCCATCCCATTGAGGGGGACTGCAAACATATTTCTGTGTTCCCTTCCCAGGTGTCATAATGCAAAAAAAAGTGTTTATAAATTCTTGTCTTGTCTATTCGATGTATGGAGAAAATCTTGTTTATTTTTGTTGTTTAATGTCTTTAACTGAATATATATGGATTTTTGTAGCATTTATTCTGATCACCTACTACAAATCTAAGTAAATTGACAGCCACATTTGATGTTAGGGCTATTTGTTACACACAACTAAAGTAAGATTTTTTCGTACACTTGCAATTAGAATTCACACTAACAATTAGGGACTCCACAAGGGTTTTTAATTACGACCGTTGTCATTTTTCAGATCCCTGCATGAAAAACTACTTTAGCCACTAGGGTTTCTCTTCAGCTTCTTATTTTTCATTCGTTGGTGTTCTTTTTAACCTTCTTTCCCCTCAAAAAGTAAAAATTCTAAATTTTGTGTGTTTCTGGGCCATTTGCACAAGTAACATGTATCATCCGTGATAGAGAAGGCATGTTTTTCTTAAGCCTGCCCCCGAGATATCCGGAAGTGTAGGTCACACTTTTTTGACCAAAACCTATGACCTCGGCTCTCATGTAGTAGATGTCTACCCAAAAACCGTGACCTCAACAAAAAACAGGCCAAAACCTGCGACCGACACTTTTTTGCGCGATTTTTTCTATAATTTTTAGGGTTTGCAAAGGCCACTGTTCAGGGTTGTCTAACCTCCGTCTTTACCCATATTGTACCTGTACTTGCTTATTTTTACTCATCAAAGTAGGAACAAATCCCTTTAGGGCTTCCATACGATTCCACTTTTTAGGAGGAGTTTAGATGAAGCAATTCTTCTGACATTTCAGTGTTT
Organism: Pinus albicaulis; assembly: GCA_034641835.2. Taxonomy (NCBI): domain Eukaryota; kingdom Viridiplantae; phylum Streptophyta; class Pinopsida; order Pinales; family Pinaceae; genus Pinus; species Pinus albicaulis. The sequence goes on along the minus strand of CM076572.1, from coordinate 23,700,159 downwards.
TTCAGCCATTTTTTTCATATCTGAACCTGCCTTTTCAAATCCATTTCAGATAAATTATTTTTCCATCCAAAACACCTATTTCATTTTTTTTCCAGTCCTCCCTTTACGGTCCCCTACGTTTACCTTTAGGTTGTAGCCTTTTGCCACCTATTTTCAACATTTTTCCCTCTAGTTTCTTGCTATTTTCTACACCTCCTTTTAGTAGATTTGACCTTTAGATCCATGTCCTTCCTAACCTTAGATCTATTGGAAAAATTTTGTCTTTTGAGTATTTTTATCCGACCATTAGTCTAGTTATTGGGAATCCCTCCTTTTTGGGTTTAAATTTATTCACTTAGTTGCTTTCATTTTCATTTACTGACACTTTTAGTTTTATTTACAACTATAAAACACATTTTTTATTTTTTCTATATAGACCTATGGGCTTAGTTAAATTTCACACACTTATCACATACACGCACACCGAAAGCCAAGAGCGTCTGGTTTACACCACCAAGCCAAGACTATAACATTGCAATTAATTAATCTACACCTCCTTGCCCTTGTTTACCTCTCTTCGTTATTGGGTGCCGTCTATATTTTCCATCATTGTGCCCCCAAGGAGTTGATCTTGGAGAATCCAAGGCCTTCGTCCTCAGTTTTCATTATGAATACTTACTCCACCACGTAGGTTCCAAGTTGTCCTTCGCAAAGTCCCCATTCTGACTCTGATTTTGGTTCATTAGGTTCCCCTTTTGTTTCCATCCTAGATTCCCCTCCACCTTTCATGATGCAGGAGCATGAGGCTTAGAGAAAAAAGGCTTCATTAATTTATCCAAAATTCCAAAAAATGTTACAAGAAAAGGTGTTGGTACCTTTAGCTATCAATTTATTGTTGTAATAGATAGGGTTGAACTAGTATCTAGGAAGATTTAACAGTTTTAGATCAGATTCAGTAAATTTAGTCTTCATTTGATATAATTTAGGAAGATATTATGTAATTAGGATTTTTATAAATTTAGAGAATTCGATCCTTAAGAGGAGGTCAATCATTCTGTAAAAGAACTATAAATTGTAATCTCTGAGAAGGAGGAATTTAGGATTGGCCGTACAAGAATTGATTGTGAGGTTTTTGGCCTATGATTTAATAAAATTGTAGGGTTTATTTATCTATGTTATACTTGGCAATTTCTCGAAGGGTTTTACCTTACAAAAATCCATTTGATTTATACATTCTGTGTAGCATTTTGGGTATATTTTCTTCTATGGAAGGACTTCAGATAAATTGAAAATATTACGGTTTCTATGTTTGAGATTAAATAATAGACAAATGGTCTCTATTTATTAAGTTATTAAACTCTGTATAAAGGGGTTCGAAGGAAATTTGGAGCTCGGGGTTCTTTTCTTGAAATTGAGCAGTGAAAATTTATCTATGTTGATTGATTTACACAGCGAATTGGAGATTTCCAAGAAGATTTGAGGTTAACTATAACCAATGCGAAAAACTATGTTTAAACGCGATTTAAATGAAAATTTGAAGGACAAGGGGTTTTCAAGAAACCACTTACTCTTATCACACATCTTTTGGCGTGCGAGTGGTTTTTTTCATATCGAATGCGATTGTATCAAGTGCTGACATGTCAAAGTGTCAAAACCGATGATTTCGCCTAAGTTTTGAGTGATAAAGATCAAGGGTTGATTGAACACGATAAAAATCCAATTGTGATCATTAGAGATCCGACGGTAATCGCGTGGAAAGCTGCGTGGAGGTTTAAACAAGGTATGGACCCAAAAAATTTATGAAGTGGAGTTTTATTAAATGTTGAAATCTGGGACCACTTCCTAAAGGTCTTTAAACATTGTTTAAAATACATTATAATATTACATTGCCGAAGGTTCAGAACATCATTTCCAAAAGGTTTCAAGCACTTTTTTAAAAGTCAATTATTATATTCCCGAAGGGTATGAAAACATTGGTTAAAGTGGGCTATAATACATTCCGAAGGGTTTAAACCTTGTTGTAAAGATTTAACACTTTTTAAAGTGCAGCATTATGTTATGAATGTATAAGGGAATTTTTGCTTCCGAATGCGCATTTCATTAATTTTGTCAAAAAATTTGATAAATGTTTATGACCGAGAGTGGAAAGGAGATCAGGATCAAATTCCTCCTGAACTAGAGAACATTGTAACCAAGTTTGAGAAACTGTCGTTAAAGGCTACACCCACACTGCCATCAATTGTGATATCAAAGGAGTCTTCAGAGCATTTTTTAGACACTAAAAAATCTTCCAAAAGTCAGAGAAATAAACCGAACATGGTTGTCAGAATTGGTAGAGGTGGTGCTGGTAGAAAAAGAGTTAGACCCGTTTCCAATGCTGAAGTACTAGAGAGTATGTAGTAGATTCAAGCTAGATAGGGAGCAATAGAAGAAAGACACCAGAGAGATCCTTAAGATGTCAGTGAGCCTGAAGCTGAAGAAGAAGAAGAAAATGTTGAGCTTACTCCTGATATGAGATTCTTTAAATCAGTTTTAGGATCTACATGAAGGCCTAGACTTGAAGTATCAACTTTTGCAGGAGGATTCAATCCAGAAGAGTTGATATACTGGATTAATGAAATGAATAAATGCTTTGATTATGAAGAGATGAGTGAATAAAAGAGATTTAAGTTTGTTGTCACAAGGTTGAAAGGACATGCAACACTTTGGTGGGATGGAGTGCAAGTAGAAAGAATGAGAGTTGGTAAGTAGCCAATCAAGAACTGGAACACAATGGTGGCAAAGATGAGAGGTAAGTTTTTTCCTAGTGATTATCATCTTTCATTATTTAGACAAACGCAGAATCTTAGATAGAGATTAATGATAGTAAAAGAATACATAGAAGAACTTTACAAAGTGAGCGTAAGAGTAGGACAAATTCAAGATATAGCAGAGAAGATTGCAAGGTACATAAATGGTCTCAGAATGGAGATTCAATATGAGATAAGTATATTGTCTCCTAAAACAGTAGAAGAGGCTTACCAGATGGCCTTAAAAGCTGAAGAAAAACTCCTAAGAAAGTAATCTACCAAAGGAAGAGGTACTTTTCGAGGAAGAGGAAGTCCAGGAGGTAGAGGAATATCTACAGTACCAAGAGATAGAGCTAGCAGTAGCTCACCTTAGCATGCATCCACAGAAGGTGATACAAGTGGCATAAGGAGTCCTTATAGAGGAAGAGGAGACAGAAATAGAGGAAGAGAGGTCAGATGTTACAAATGTAACAAATTAGGACATAGATCCTATGAGTGTCCAGAGAATGTGGGGACAAACTAGAGAAATGCAGTTGTTGCTCAGACTGGAGAAGAAGCAGCAAAGTTTCCTAAAATAGAGAAAGAAATTGTGCTAGAGAAAGGAGAGTCTTTGGTGGTTAACAAGGTTTTGTTAAAAAAACAAAGGAAGTTGTTGAACATATACAAAGAAAGACTTTGTTCAGAAGTGTGTGCAAATTTCAAGGGAAATGTTGTCAATTGATAATTGATAGTGGAAGTACAAATAATTTGGTCTCTACAGAGGTGATAGAGAAGTTGAAATTGAATACAAGGGAACATCCAACACCCTACAAGGTGTCATGGCTTCAGAAGGGACATCAACTGATAGTAAAGGAACAATGTGAAACAGAATTTCAGATGGGTAGCTACAAAGATAAAATCATGTGTGATGTGATGCCTATGGATGTATGTCACATATTACTGGGTAGACCTTGGCAGTATGACAGAGAAGCAGTACATGATGGAAAGAGAAACACTTACAATTTTTTCGAAGATGGTATGAATCAAGCACTGTTACCTATGGAAGAAGAAGGTGCATCAAGTAAAAAATATGATCCAAAGGCTTTATTGTTGAGTGGAAAAGAATACTTGCAGCAGATTGAAGATGATGATGTAAATTTTTCTTTAGTTTACAAACCTAAGGTAGTATTTACTTGTACTAAAATTTCTGATTTTCCAATTGAAATTCAAGAAATGTTGGAGATTTATTGTGATATTATTGTGGATAATTTACCAGATGAATTACCACCTATAAGAAGAATCATCCATCAGATAGATTTGATTCCACGATCAAATTTTCCAAACAAAGAAACTTACAGAATGACTCCTACAGAAAATGAAGAAAACAGAAAGCAAGTGCAGGAATTGGTTGACAAAGGTTTGATCAGAGAAAGTTTGAGTCCTTGTGCAATACCTACATTATTATGTCCAAAGAAAGATGGAGGTTGGATAATGTGCACTGGTTCAAGAGAAATCAACAATATAACAATCAGGTATACATTTCCTTTACCTAGAATTGAAGATTTGATGGATTGTTTGAGTGGAGCAAGATATTTTTCAAAACTAGATTTGAAAAGTGGGTATCATAAAATTAGGATAAGGGAAGGTGATGAATGGAAAATAGCCTTGAAAACAAATGAGGCATTATATGGATGGATGGCAATTCCTTTTGGTTTATCAAATTCACTTGGTACCTTTATGAGGCTCATGAATGAAGTATTAAAGTAATTTATTGGTAAATTTGCAATACTGTATCTAGATGATATATTAATTTACAACAAAACAAAGGAAGAACACTTGACACATCTTAATTATGTCTTAAGGAAGTTACATCAAGAGAAGTTACTGATAAATTTAAATAAATGTTCATTCATGAAAGAAGAATTGGTATATCTAGGTTTTGTTGTTTCTGCTGAAGGATTAAAAATGGATCCAGAGAAGATAAAGGCAATTGTGGAGTGGCCTTCACCAAAAAGAGTTTTTGAGGTAATACGTTTTCAGGGTCTTGCTAGTTCTTATAGAAAATTCATAAGGAATTTTAGTAATATCAATGCACCTATCATTGAAACCATAAAGAAGGACAAACATCCATTCAAGTGGACTGCTGAAGCTGAAAGGAATTTTAACTTATTGAAGCAAAATATAACTGAGAAACCTGTGTTAGTTTTGCCTGATTTTACTAAACCATTTCAAGTAAAATGTGATGCCAGTCGAGAAGCTATTGGAGCTGTATTAAGCCAGGAAGACATACCTACAGCATATTTCAGTGAGAAGCTGAATGAGACAAGGAGGAAATACTCTTCTTATGACAAGGAATTTTATGCAATTTTACAATCATTGAAGAAGTGGAGACATTATTTAATGTCTAAAGAATTTGTGCTATATTCAGATAATCATGCTTTACAGTATATTATGCAAAAGCCTAAAATGAATCAAAAACATGCAAACTGGGTTGAATATCTTCAAAGTTTTAACTTTGTATTGAATCATATAAGTGGTCAAGCAAACAAGGTAGCTGATGCCTTGAGTAGAAAAAGCATTCTTGTTCAAGAAAGTCAAATTGAAGTGTTAGGTTTTGATTTTCTTAAAGAACTCTATAAAAAATATTTGGATTTCAAAGAAGTCTTTGAAGCATGTTGTAATCGTGTTTTGATAGACAGAAGTCAGTGGTTAGATTATTTCTTGCAAGAGGGTTTATTGTTCAAAAGAAATCTGTTGTGCATACCAAATTGTTCTATGAGAGAAAATTTAATCAAGGAAAAGCATAGTGGTGGGCTTGCTGGACATTTTTGTGTTCATAAGACTGATGAGTAACTAATTCATTTTTTATTTTTGGCCAAATATGAGATCTTAAGTGGAAAAGCATGTGAAAAACTGTAAAATTTGTCAATATGCAAAAGGGAAAATTCAAAATGCAGGTTTTTACATTCCATTGCCTATTCCAGACAGACCTTGGGATATGGTAAGTATGGATTTTGTTTTAGGATTTCCTAACACACAGAGAGGGAATGATGCAATTTATGTTGTAGTTGAAAGATTTTCTAAAATGGCACATTTTGTTCCATGTTATAAAAGCAGTGATGCTACTCATGTTGCCAATTTGTTTTTCAAAGAGATTGTCAGATTACATGGGTTACCTAAAAATATTGTTTCTGATATAGATACGAAATTTTTTGGTCATTTTTGGAGAAAATTATGGAAGAAGCTTGGTACTAAACTAAGTTTGAGCTCATATTATCACCCTCAGACTGATGGGCAAACTGAAGTAGTTAAGAAGAGTTTGGATAATCTTTTGAGAAGTTTTGTAGGAGAACATCCTAAACTGTGGGATCATATTTTACCACAGGCAAAATATGCATATAATGATTCACCTAACAGAAGTACAGGACAAAGTACATTCCATATATTTTATTGAATGCACCCAAGAGGAGTATCTGAATTGAGGAACTTGGGAAAAGAAGAAATGAGAAGTGCTGAAGGATAGGAGTTTGCTTCAGAAATACAAGAAATACATGGACAGGTAAAGTAGTATCTACAAGATATCAACATCAAGTAAAAGAATAGAGTAGGTTTGAGAAAAAGAGAAGTTAATTTTGAAGTTGGAGATTTGGTTTTAACACATTTAAGAAAATAAAGATTTCCAAAGAGTGAGTATAACAAATTAAAATTCAAAAATATAGGACCATGCAGGATATTGAAGAAATTTTCTGCAAATGCTTATGAAATTGAATTACCTTCTGATATTGGAACATCTCCAATATTCAATGTTGTTGATTTGTACATATATGAAGATGGTGGCATAGATGACAGACCAGAAGACAGAGAAAATATTGACTAGGTAAAACAGTTACCCACAGCAAAGACATTGTAGCCAGAGAGGATCTTAGACAAGAAAGTGTTTAAGAAGACCATAGGACAAGAGTATTTTCAATATTTGATCAAGTGGAAGGATCAGCCAATTGAGGATGCTATCTGGATGACAGAAACCATGCTGCAGAAACTGGGAAATTCTATGGAGGAGCTCATGGACAGGAGCCCATGAAGATTTTTGTCCTCGGAATTCTGATGTAGGAGCATGAGGCTTAGAGACAAAAGGCTTCATTAATTTACCCAAAAATCCAAAAAAAGTTACAAGAAAAGGTTTTGGTACCTTTAGCTATCAATTTACTTTTTTAGTAGATAGGGTTGAACTAGTATCTAGGAAGATTTAACAGTTTTAGATCAGATTTATTAAATTTAGTCTTTAGTTGATAGAATTTAGGAAGATATTATGTAATTATGATTTTTCTAAATTTAGAGAATTCGATCCTCAAGAGGAGGTCGATTGTTACGTAAAAGAACTATAAATTGTAACCTCTAAGAAGGAGGAATTCGGAATTTGCCGTAGAAGAATTGATTGTGAGGGTTTTAGTGTTTGATTTAATAAAATTGCAGGTTTTATTTATCTGTGTTATACTTGGAAATTTCCCGGAGGGTTTTACCTTTCGAAAATCCATTTGATTTGTACATTCTATGTAGCATTTTGAGTATATTTGCTTCTGTGTAAGGATTCGGGAGAAATTTAAAAGATTATGGTTTATTTGTTTGAGATTGAGTAATCGACAAATGGTCTCTATTCATTGATTTATTACCTGTGTATAAAGCGGTTTGAAGGAAATTTGGAGCTTGGGGTTCTTTGCTTGAAATCGGGCAGTGACAATTGATCTACATTCATTGATTTACACAGCAAATTGGACATTTCCAAAAGGATTTGAGGTTAACTATAACCAGGGTGAAAACCCATGTTTAAATGTGATTTAAACAAAAATTTTAAGGACAAGTGGTTTTCGAGAAACCACTTACTGTTGTCACACAACTTTTGGCGTGCGGGTGGTTTTTTTTATATCAAATGCGATCGTATCAAGTTCTGACATGTCACAATGTCAAAACAGGAAATTTCGTGTAAGTTTTGAGTGATAAAGATCAAGGGTTGATTGAACGCGATAACCGTCTGATTGTGATCGTCGGAGATCCGACGGTAATGGAATGGAAACCTGTGTGGAGGTTTAAACTAGATATGGACCCGAAAAATTTATGAAGTGGATTTTTATTAAATGTTGAAATCCGGAACTATTTCTGAAAGGTCTTTAAACATTGTTTAAAATACATTGTAATATTACATTGCCAAAGGTTCAAGACATCATTTCCAAAAGGTTTAAAGCATTTTTTTTAAATTCAATTATTATATTCCCGAAGGGTATTAAAACATTGGTTAAAGTGGGTTATAATACATTCCGAAGGGTTTAAACCTCGTTCCAAATATTTTACACTTTTTAGAGTGCAACATTATGTTATGAATGTATAAGGGAATTTTTTCTTCTGAATGTGTATTTTATTAATTTTGTCAACAAATTTGATAAATTTTGATGACTAAGAGTGGAAAAGGAGATCAGGATCAGATTACTCCTGAACTAGAGAACATTGTAACCAATTTTGAGCAACTCTCATTAAAGCCTACACCCAAACTGCCATCATCTCACCTTGATTATGTCTCGTGTAGGACCTATCACTAGTGGTGGCCCCGGCTCTTATGATGGAACCGATACTAGTGGAGCCGCAACTAGAATGATTCCAGTTGCTCCCTTGCTTCCTTATATGGCAGGCCTAATCCTTCCCCAGTTAAGCTAGTTGATTAATGACCCTATACACCATGATCTAGTTTGGCCCACTATAACAACCAAGATTCCTTTAGACATCCCTAAGTTTTAGGTTTATGTTGGAGAGGATCCTACCAACCATGTTTGTTCTTTCCACATGTGGTGTTTGTCCAACTCTATTACTGATGACTTTGTCTATCTTCGATTATTCTAGCTTACACATACTAGAGAAGCTTCAAAGTGGTATGGCAACCAAGCCACTACATCTCATGCCACTTTTTCGACCCTTGCAAAGTCATTTCTATCCTACTTCTAGCTTCCTCTTCAGTATGACACCGGTACCAAACTTTTGACCACTTTCCGTTAAAATTCTGCCACTGGCCTATCTAACCATGTTTAAGAGTGGCGCAGAAGGAAGAGCTTATGTTGAGCTCCAGTTTTTGAAGACCGTGTCTACATGGATTGGTTTGTCAGATCCCTTTTTCCATCTATTAGTAAACATGTGGTGGCTCACTTTCCTTAGACTGAGGAAGAAGCACTCCAGGTTGAATTGAAATATGACTTAATCTACATGCAATGTGGTTATGTTTATACCATATTACCTGATCTCCATAGACCTGGTGGTGCCAACACACCAGGGGCATCTCATGTCGTCGATGGTATTGTTAGATCCCTTTCACATCCGTACACTCATCCTCCTATGGGTTATGGATTCCATCAGGAAGGGTACAACTCCTCTAGAACTTTTCCCCCTCCTAGTAGCATGTATCCAGGACACGACATGCCTCACACCTTTTCCCAACCACATCCTCTGATGCCAGGGTATGCTTTTTCCCAACCTATTTACCCCAATGTTTCTAAACCTCCTTATTATACGTATCTGCATCTAGGTGCTCCAGCTCGTCTAGCATAAGCACCTTCGCCTCCCATGCCTTCTCAAAACTCTACAATAACAGCCACCCCCCCCCAAGGTTAGGTGTATGCGTAGTAGAGTATGAGTAATCCTCCTACTTCCAAAAAGAAGAGGAAAGGAAACCAGAACCAAACCGCTCTTGGTAATCAAGGAAACAATCCCCAAGGGAATACATCTAACACTCCAACTCAGTAACAGGGTGATCAACCCAAGCATATCAAACCTCTTCATATGAATAAGCCTTGTTCTTATTGTGGTGTCCATGGTCACTATACCCATGACTGTCCCCTTTTACCTCAAATGTGTCAATTGTGGGAAGCTGAAGCATCATATTGAGGACATAAATGCTCTGCTTTGGTTCCTCCTAATACTGTGCCTACTCAACCAATTGTGTTTACCAATCCTTTCCCCAAGAAAGGATATGTGGCTGCCCAACCCCGTCAAGGTCAGGTGGCTGCTCAAACTTCTCCGTTTAGTACCTCTGATTACCAGATCTGTATAATGCAATCTTACTAGGTCAATACAACTAATCTCAACCTTCAGACTCAGTCACACCGGTACACCAAGCCTCTCTCTATGTCTGCAACTGAGCCCTAGTCCTTAGGTTCACCAGATCCAATTTCGACACCCAATAGTCCTTTATAGATCCCTCACCCTAAGGCATAGGTACATACCAAGATCCCCAAGGTATCGTTATGCCGAAATGATGCTTTCAGTAAAGCCACCCACACCTACAGTATAGTAGATGACTTAGCGCAATCCCCTGTCACCTTGTCAATGTTGGAAGTCCTCTAGTCGTGCCCTTCACAACGTAAATATCTACTAACTACCATGGGCACTTTGGATCCTTCAGATGATCGTTTGATCGTCTTCAATGTTCACAACTTAGAGCATCCACCCCTACATGCATCCTTCGCCTTCCAAATACCTATCAAGATCTACAATCCCAACGTCTCCTGATGTATGATTGACAAGGGGACATCAACCTACGTGATGTCCACTTCTGTTTGGAAAAAGCTTGGATCACCTGAGTTAGCCCCTTCCACTATCACCCTTAGTGTGTGGGATGGTCACTCTTCCTAGCCCCTTGCCATGTTTCGTAATTGTCCTATTACTCTTGCTGGAAAAATTGTTTGTGTTGACATTGAAGTCATTGATGCCCCCTTAGACTAGAAAATTTTATTGGGTAATAGCTATACTTATGCGATGTCCATTGTCCCATCTGGGATTCACCGGAAGATGTGATTTCCTCACAATATAAATATTGTCACTATTGATCAACTGACATATTACGAACCGAAGTCTCAGACCTCTCCAGAGTCAATTATTTCTTCGATGGCCAGTAAAAAAAATAATTGAACCTCTGACCAGTGTCTCACACAAAGCCTATAAATATTCCTCTTTTCTTGATTCATTTCCCTAGTCTCCCCCCTACTATCTCTAACCCTAGCTCATCGAATATTTTCATGATGCAATCCTCTCTGTTTGACCTAAAAAGGTCTTATTCGACTAGTCAGCAGCCTAACCCATTGTAACCTACTCCTAGTACTTCAACTCAACCTTCGAGAGCTCTTCCTCAAGGCCCTTCATCTATAGCTGGTGTCCCTAATCTGCTTTTTCCTCATGGAATGATTCCCCCTAGCCTTAACCATATGGGAGTTATTATGCTTGGCCATCACTCCTACAGTCAGATACCATTTCTTTCTCCCCCTTCTGGAGTCTTTTCGGTACCTGTTATGGCTACCTTGACCCTTTCCAACATGAACTTGGGGATCCTAGTCTAGTACATTGTTCCCCAAACCAATACCCCTCCTGGTCAGCTCAAACCTTACACTGCGTTGACCCTGGTCCAAGAAGTCGCTATGACCCCTATTTTTTCTTTTGTGCCTCAACCACCTCAATAGGAATCTACTCTTGTTGTGAAAGCCTCAGGTTAGGGGGGTAAAGCTCACAAAAAGGCACCAAAGTACAAGGTTTCCCACACAACACCTAATTCTCCTAAGCCTCCAAAGCATCCACCTCCATGTGCTTTGTGTGATGTTTTCAGTCATACCACCCACAATTGTCCTAAATTGTCTCGTATCAAACCCATGGTCAACAAAGTGTTTCCTGCGTCTGATATCCCAGAATTCGATGTCAATTTACCGGATTTAGCCAAGAAACTCAATACCTTGCACACAGATCAACTTGTGCTTTCTATGATTTCCATGGCCACTACACTCACCTCTGTCTCTGCCTCGATGATTTCCACACCTCCTTGGAAATGGTTTACCAATTCAAGGCCTAGCGCAACGAGTCCATTTCTCCATTACTTGTGAGTTTTTCTTCCGAAAAACTAGAGGACACATCCACTCCCATTGACATACCCCCTCTCGATGTTCATATTACAGAGTCTTTGGGCACTATCCTCTACCTTTCATCATCTATTAGATCCATGGTGGAAGACCCCTCTGGGGCATCCCCTTCTGTTTCACCTGACCTTTCTTCAACGATCACCTTGGGCTCAACATTGGTAGATTCTTCATCTACTTGTTCTTTAGTCACCCTCCATGATGATGCACATGTCAACCTAATTTTTCATGATGATGAGTCAGGTAGCCTCACCGCATCACGTGGTATTTCTTCCAACAGTCACCCAATATTCTATTGCGATGAAGGAATTATGGAAGCATTTACCACCCTTCAATTTATCTATCCCCCTTAGATCGAAACCATGTATTCGAACCACATACACCTTGTGGTCATTAAATTGACACCCAATTTTTTGGTAAGGGGGCACCCATAGTTGAGAGTTTAGGAGAAGAAATTCTCCACAACCCTCCTAGCGCATCTGGTAGTTTCAACTCTAGTACCAATATTCTTCCCCATTTAGAAGAACCTCCATTGTTTCATACCACTTCAAATCACTCTAGGGATGATCCGCTTCATCATTCCTTCACCTTACATCAATAACCTAGTCCCTTAGGCATTGTTGTCAACCAACCAATATATTTTCTCAGTGAGCACCATTTCATTATCTCTGAAGTCACTCTTTGGTATAGTGACACCATGTATGGTGCTCCATAAACTCTGCTTACTAGGGGATTGATTCCCACCTTTATATACCAGATCAGTCCCCTCCATGACATATGCTTGGGAGCAGTATCCCATGCTTGGGGGCATGATGGGACCTTTGGACACCTTCCCACTTGATTAACCAAATTCTCAGCTAGACACACCTGATCTATGTATGGTCAATTATCCTCCCATTCCTTAAGTAGTTGGACATATCGGCCTCTCCGACGAGCCATATGTTGTAGATGTTTGATACCCTATCTTCAAATATTATACTTTATGTGATACCATACTTACCACTTGGTCCTTCTGTTTGAATTGGTGGGTGGGGATGATTCTAGGACTTCTCTAGTTGTCCATTCTTGTATTATTTTCTTACCTTGATTCTTCACCAAGACCATCCTTCTAAGAAGCATTAAGGCCACCTTTAGACAAGTAAGGTCAAATACTTGAATGTCACGGATATCGAATCCAATGGTCAGTTTTTCTACTACGATCGCCACAACATTAATGGCCTTTTCCTCCTCTCGACATTAACCACACCGACATATGCAAATGAATCAAATTGGAGGGGAATTTCCTTATTAAAAGAAAAATCCTAATGTTTATTTCATCAATTGAGATCAAACCGTAGCTCGGTTTGACGAATCATTAGCACTGTTGGAAATCTCTCAGTGATCAATCAAATGGGTATCCTTTCATTTTTGGTGATTTGATACTTCACTTGGAAGCCTTTTTTTCCAAGAAGGGTCACTTCGTTGCTTCTCAAAATCAAATTTCTTCACTTGTGACACTTATACTTGGGGCACCACTTTTCCTTCATACTTATTGATGCTTGTGTTGATTTTTATCGTGAGTAACCATATTTTACTCATGTCTTTACGATCCCCACCAAGTCTATTCTTTGTGGCAGCATCATCAAGTCACCCTTGTTTAGAGCATCCGAGTTGAGTCATCATCGCATCCATGGAGTCTATCCCTAGTTCCTTTTGTCTCCCGTCATAGTCTTCCATCGTTTATTGCTTTGCGCCTCTTGTGTCACACATTTTGGCCTTTAGTCATACTATCCCCTATCCCCTCCGAAGTCGATTCAATAGATTTAAGTTCATTCATGCTCTTTATGCTCTAACAAGGGAAGTCATTAACCCGCTACTCAGTACCCCCCATTCCAACATCATCCCCGATGTCATTCTATCAGTCGCTTTACTGTTATCCCTTGTGCCTTAGTTGAGGATTCCTTATTTCCTCACCCATGGCAGACCTCCTTCTGTCGACATCAGCTTATTCATTCCAGAAGAGAGGTCTAGATGGTGACGTACCTTGGTTCCAGCTTCCACTCTTGTTCGGTGCCTCGGATCAGGAAAAGGGACCATTTATTTCCTTTTGAATTGATCTTTTTTTAGTTCCAGCTCCTTATGGCATGATCGAGATTCATATAATTGATGGTTCAATAATGCAGCAGATTGTACCAGTGATTCTCAAGTATGTGTGAGATTTTTCATACCTCATCAAGGGTGGCCCTTTAGGTAGCCCCCCACATACCTGAATGACCTCTTTACTACAGCCTTGGATGTAGCTCTGCAGATTTGATGGTTCCGGCCTTAGCCGCTTGCAGCACCTTTTTAGTTTTCATGTATCATTCAGATTTTCAGGGCCTTTTCCTATTTTATAGGGCCTCTTTGGTTGTTATTATATCTCATGTACTCAGATTATTGTATAAGTCCTGGTTGTTGTCCCAGGCACAGTATGTATGTGGGATCCATTATATTTTTAATCTGTCCCATGCTTATGCCAGCATGTACTATAGCTCACTCCCATGTTTGATGGATGCACCATTATTATTTGTACTTTGTCATCTCGACGGGCATAGGTATGCATTCCTGGCCTCATTGAGAAAAGGTACTCACTCATAAAATAGACTTATCGCACGTATAAGTCTCGCTTCCTCACAGTCTTTTCCTCTCTCTCTTAAGTTTGTCTTATATTTCTCTCTCTCTAACTCCCTTTCGGTGTCTAGTGATTGTGTTCTTACAACACACTTCGGTCATATGATTAGCTCCTAATGCTCGCATGTTGGGGGGCAATCTGTTACACCAATTTTTGCTCATCTAACCTATTACTATTAGATGGACTAAATTACACCATGTAAGACAAATTTTACCATAGTAAAATTTCTTTCACTATGAGAAATAATTTAATAACCCATAGTTTATTAAATTATTTCCCATCTAAATAGGAAACCCCCTGAGGAATAATTGAATACACCCTTATTTGTTTGATATTACTCTACGAATAATCAACTAAACCATTTTTTAATTAATATTCGTGTCATATTTAACCCAAAACATGAGAATTAATTAGATAAATTATTATTTATCTTATTACTTTCTAGGAATAATTATTTAAATCATTATTTAATAATATTCCTTGTGGAATTTGACTAAATCATTTCTAAATAATTAAATAAATCATTATTTATTTAATTATTTCTTAACCCCATCCTTGAAATAATAGATAAATCATTTATTTATTTATTATTTCTAAATAAAGGGATTTAACCAATTCTAAATTCATTTTCCCTCCACCAAAAATAATAAGATATTCCAAGTAAGTTGGATCTGGATTTGGTTAATAATATTTTAACTATGCAACAATATCTAGACTAACTCAATATTTTGTTATAGATAGAAGGGTTTTCCATTCATTCACTACCTTTTGTTACCTTGTGATCACCTTATGATCTATACTTTTGGTTTGACTTTGATCCTCCATCATTGTCATATTTTTTCTACTTTTTTCTTGGGAGCTCCCTTTGAGTTCTATTTTTTTTTTGTTTTCTACACCATCAAGAGAGAGAGAGATATTGGATTTGAAGTGCTAAGGACATACAAGAACCCATCCCATCGTGGGGGATTGGTAACATATTTCGGTGTTCCCTTCCCATGTGTCATAATGCAAAAAATTCTTTATAAATTCTTGTATTTTCTATTGGATGTATGGAGCAAGTGTTGTTTATTTTTATTTTTTAATGTCTTTAACTGCATCGATCTGGATTTTTGTAGCATTTATTCTGATCACCTGCTGCAAATCTAAGGAAATTAACAACCACATTTGATGTTATGGATTTTTGTTATGCACAGTTGAAGTGAGATTTTTTAATATGCTTGCGATTATAATTCACACTAACATAAATTATTGTACAATTTTGTTAAAAATTGTGTATAATTTTTCATATGTGATTTTCTGATTTATATTTTATGTTATGTAAAGTATTTCTAGTTGAGATTCTTGGTTTGGTAGCATAATTTCTTTTAAGACTCTAACCTAGTCCCAAGATCGTGGAAATTCAACATGGTATTAGAGTGTGTTTGAGCTACTTTGGAAGTTACTGAATCAGATTTGTGCGCAATGAAGTACAACATGAGAGAGAGTTGGTCACATTGTAGGTGACAGTGCCGAAGTTGTAGGCTAGCCTCCAGTATGAGGACAGTTTGTAGCAGTTATCCAGATATAATCCTTGGAAGGAAAGGATCAGGTTGGTCTTGTAGGTGAATAAAATCTGGATTTTGCCGAGAAATCCATAAATAAGCCATCCGAACCTAAGGAGCTATAAATATATGAATATTTGTATACGAAGGTAATACTGATCATCCTAAATGGTGTGAAGGATTACCTAATAAATTTTTTGTCCTAGAAGAATATCATATATGAGATGTGGATCCCTCTTCAGAATTTGTTCTAGAATAAGAATAATAACTAGGCACTCATATTCGAGGATAATTTAAAGTCCACCAAGATGATAAAGGGTGAAGGAATGACTTCATATCTGACGAGGTTGTATCAGGTCATAGATGATCTTTCTACCGTCGGTGTGACTATTTCAGATGGAGATATGGTGATGATTTTGTTGAAAGGGTTCACCGACGAGTGGAAGCCCTTAATCAAAGGGATCATTGCTAAAGAGAAATTTCTAGACTAGAATAGGAAATGCCACGACTTAATTCACGAATAGTTGTGAGACGATGATATTCATCAAAAGAAGAGGGAATATGAGGACATGTCACTTGAATCACAAATGAAGGGTAATCAGAAGAGAGACTTGAGTAAATTCAAGTGTTTCAATTGTGGTGAGATGGGTCATTTTTTCTCAAGATGTCTGGTGAAGAAGAAGGGAGATAATGAGAGGAGGAAAGGGAGGTAGGTCACGAGTGTTGCCACTTCAGCTAAGATCGATGATCTCACTAGGAGATTGGAGGAGGAGGACTTTGTTATGATTTCTCATTTATTATAGGGATTATCAAAGAGGATGGATGGTACATGGATAGTGGTACGAAAAAGCATATGAGAGGGTCAAAAGAGGATTTTAGGCCTCTAGCTCAATTGGACTCATAGTTGCTTATGGTGTTGGGTGACAAGAGTCACTTGGAGATCTAAGGATCGGGTGTTGTGCCATTTAATATGGAGAGAATTGAGTGATGCAAGTCCGGGATGTACTGTTTGTACAATGACTTAGATATAGTGTGATTTTTTTTTCAATGATCGAGAATAAGGGGTTTGATATCTTCATACAAGATAGGAAGGAAATAATTTGACCTACAGGCTCTAGCTCCAACAGGATTGTACTTAGATTTAGAGTGAGTGGTCTCTACAAGTTGACGTGAAAACGTATGGATCATGGGAAGAAGAAGAAGGTGGAGTAGGTGTATGTTCCAGAGAAGCAAGTGTAGGTGCAGGCTTCCGAGGGGAAAGTACAAGTTCAAGCGAAGAAGGTCCATTTTCTAGAGGCTCGAAGGGAGTCAACTTTTAGCAGGATCTTGCAGGTTCAGAGGGATAATTTTCATCCCAAGAAGCACATGTGGTTAGTGGGGAGAAAGGGTGCTCCTACAAGATATTGGAAAATGATACAAGATAATAAGAAGATTAGTAAGGATGCTTCTAGCAGTGACACTGACACTTTTGAGACATGCGTAGTTCATAGATCATGGATTGTTGCAGTTGTGAGTTCCAAGAGTTGGGAAAGTGTTGCAAGTAGTGATGATGATGACGAGTTACTTCCTAGTCTTAGAAGTACCTCCTTCAGTAAGAGGGAATGTTGATTTTTAGTATCTTGGGAGGTACTCTAAGCCCTAGGGTTCAGGGATTGGATTGCAAAGCACCATAAGAGTCATGTGTGGGCTTCAAACCCAAGCTTGTGGTTTTGTGCCAATCATGTTAGCAAAATTTCCATGTAGAATTTTGAAAATGTGATGGCATGAGATGATAGAGGGAGGGAAGGAGAATCCAACGTTTTGAGAATCATCTAATTATGAGTTTTCCTTAGTGTTATATGGATTTTTGAAGTTATTTTTTGTGTTTGCGCATAAGGAGTCAAGGTAGGCCTACTGTTATTTAGGATTATGACAATTCTTCAAGCCCTAGGATGATGTTTTGGGAACCCTTATTATAGTCTATAAATAGAAGGTGAATGGAGGACTATTCCTAAACCATTTGTGCAACATACAACAAGTGACAAGCTCATTGAGAAGGAAGGATATTTGTTTTGGGGTTCAACAAAGAAGAACAGGAAAAAGTTGTCATTCATTTTTATTTCATTTCCTATTTTAGGAGGCCAAAGTGCATATAGGAGGGATGAGGACCTGTTCTTGAAGGCCTAGGTAGAAAAGCACAAATCTAGGTCTTTTTAGGGCCATTTGGAGGGTAGGAAGACCCTAAACAAGGATGCCAGGGGCCTGAGGAGCCTTGTTTTGACAGGCCATAGGAAATTTAAGGTAGGTAAAGTTTTTCGTAAGGTATAGACTACCCAAAATTACAACAAAGAGTGCCAGCCTCTTAACAAAGGGCATCCGCACTCCTGAAGGAAAAATGTTTGTAGAATTAAAGGTTGGAAGTTGGATTGTATTGATGCCTTAACGAGGCCTAAGTTGTAGAATATAATTGGACATAAAACAATGAGATGAAGGTATGTGTTTTCGTTCATCTTGTTGGTCTTCGATCCATTTTTCAAGGATCAGTTTGGATCTGTTTGAGTAGCAGCCTTTGGGAGCCAATTTGGAGGCCTTACTAGGTGATCGGGAGCCTTCATAAGAGAAAATATTGCAATTATTAGATTTGTAATCATTGGTCTAGTTAAGGGCATCATGTTGATAGCCCAAATTATCCCTAGACAAGCTATCTTGAAGTGAAAAGTAAGAGTTGAAGGTTGGGTTAATATTGGTGTTGAAAGTGTATAACTTTGATGCAAAGAAGTGACTTCTAGCCTCACATATTGGAGCTTGATAAGTGGCCAACCTAGAGAGAAGATTTTATCAACCCATGTACACTAAGAAATAGTTACTTGTAGTAGTGTTAGGTGGCAACCCTCTTGGACTCTTGATGTGTTTTCCTTTGAAGGACCAAGGGGAAAATAGTGAGAAGTTGTATATTGTACTCCATGTACTGTTGTATGACTCACTTTGGTTTAATATAATGAATATTGGGTTATACATTATCGTGCAATTTTGGTAAATATTGTGTATACATATGAATATGCCATTTACTTGTTTATATTTTCCGTTGTGAAAAGTAGCTCTGGTTGAGATTCTTGATTTGGTAGCTTCGATGATTTTAAGACTCTAAATTAGTCTAAAATTTGTGTAAATTCAATGACATCAAGCAAGTTGTAGCCTGGGAAAATGCAGAAAAAACCGTTGCAATGTTCTGGCTGCAGGGAACCACATTTTTTAAAAATTTCCCCCATTTTGCTAGGAATGTGCAAGCTGCAAATATATATGAAGCTTCTATAGTTGGTGAGATGGTGAGAAACATGCCAAGAATCAAAACTGCATTGGATGATCATAAAGCAAACTGCCATCCTACCATGATAGAGTTCAAATGTAAGCTATTTCACTAGGTTGTGTCAATTCTTGTAGATAAAGGAGAACTTTTAAGTTATGTCAACCCTGAAGTAGTGAAAAAATTTCATTTACAAGCTTATAAATTTAAAAACCCATGGTTGGTACAACTAGCCACTGGAATAAGGACTAAAGTGAATGCTAAGGTGTCATACTATTATGTTGAAATACGATGACAACATAGTAAGGTTAATATTAATATATTGTTGTTAGGAGCCTATCACATGTTCATTGGAATGGATTGGTTAGAAAGACATTTTTCCTTGGTGAACTACAAGGAAAATTACATTAGATATCTAGATGAGGATGGTTTAAGGCAAGAAATCCAAGGGCTTAAGAAACTAGTAAAATTTTGTTCCATTACTACCTCCCAGTTGGGAAAGTGTGTTAAGAAGGATTGTGTGATACATGTTTTCTAACACTAGTAAATTTGGCCCAATTGTCGCTATTCCAACACATAGTCGTCGCAAGAGCGACAGTCTGAGGCAGGGAAAAACATGGTTAGCCTTAGAGTCGCAATTTCAACACTTCACTAAAGCGTCGGAAGAGCGACACTATTTTTTGACGTTTCCAGACTGTCGTCGCTCTTACAACATTATCCAAATTGTCACAATTCTGACTTTTTATAAGCGTCAGTCTTCCGATGAAACCAAACTGTCGGTCGTCCAACGCTTATCAGGTTTTAAAACAAACGTCGCAATTCCAACATTACTTCTTCCGACGTTTAAAGCATCGGTATTCCGACACTTACCAAATGTTGCTCTTCTAAACAACATTTAAAAATATTTAAAAAATGCAACGTCGCTCTTCCGACGCTTATGAGATGTCGCACTTCTGATGAAAATGTAATAATATTTAAAAAAAATGCGTCGTTTCTCTTCCGACAAAAAAATCTTCCGACGTTTAAAGTGTCGAAAGACCGATGCTTATGAGATGTCAGAAGTCTGACGAAAGGTTAAAAATATTTAAAAAAATGAAACAATTGGTTATCATTGAACACTGTTAAAATATATGTTTTGAACACTACTTACTTCTTAGGTTATCATATAGTGAATATTGCTCACTTCTTAGGTTATCATTCTGAGTGAGATCTTTGTGCATCAATTCCCATGAGAACAATGAGTTAAGAAAAATATCTTTTATTTTCTTCCTTTTTAATTTTCATATACACAAACAAGTGTTATCTTCTCCATTAGTTGTCCTCGCCATTTTTGTGTTTCAAATTCACTACCTAGATTATTGGATATCAAATTCCGTAATCAAATAGCTGCATATAAGATATTTTTGGATTGAATCAGTTGGGAGAACCTCCATTGTTTTGGTGGATAAATGGAAATTTTTTTTTTTTATGCATTAGGTTCAGAAATATGAGTTTCATATTTGGATTTTTATTTGATGTTTAAGTTTGGAATGCCCCGAGTGAAGGAAGCAGTTAACGTGAATTGTTGAACAAAGCCTATGAGAAATGTAACTTGGCTAAGCATTTTCAAAATATAATAATATTATTAAAACAAAATTGAGGAAAAAATGGTCAACATAAAGCATTTAAAACTGTAATTTCACCGGAAATAAAACTAAATTCGGAAGAAAAATCCTTTATTGCAGAAATACGCTAAAGGAAAATGGACAGTCCACAACTGAGACACCATGTTTATTGTTCGATTGGAAATGATTGGGAGTCATTGTCCACCCTTGATCACTCTATATATAGGCAACTATTACTCTGACTATATCTTTTGCCTCCTCCATGGAATACAACTTCACCAAAAGGAAGCTACAACAACTTTCTTTCATTTTCAAAAAAAATAATTAATGCTCACTAGATACATGCCATGTTATACCTGATGGAGGAATGGCTATGCGGGATGTAATCCACTTGATAGTCATTTCTCTCTTATGGAAACAATGCTATTGGGCACTTTTCATGAGATGTAACACTTCATTCTATTCGGAAGAAGTTGTTGTATTTAAATCTGGCTTGGTTATTCACCTCTCAGCCAAAATTACCTTTTTTAGAAAAGATGTACATTATTAAGTCAGTGCCAAAGTGGATTTAGTAGCCCTTTTTCCTATGTAGGAAGGGGGATTTTTTCTGACCACTCAGGCCCTTGGATGTAACAATCTTTGGTCTTGACTGAAAATGTATCTTGCTGTAATATGTGCAACATTTTCCCAAGGAAAAAACATTTGAATCTTCTACTGAAATGCTAGAACTAGTTTTACATTGAAGATAAGAATAAGGAAACCAATAAAGTTCAATATAAACTCATGCAAGATCTCCTCCCACTAGAAGGAAGTCGCCAGAAGGCAGATCATTGGAATGGTCCTCAATGCTTACTCTTAAATAAGGTCAAGCAAGCAGTCAAGCTATACTATAAGAGGAGTTTCCACCATCCCCGGTATCTTCCATGAAGTAAAACCACAGTTATTCTCTTATGCTGAGGTGATCATAAATAAAACCCTCTTTTGCCGAACTCTCTTGAGCCCTACTCATTGCTTCCTAGACCATAAAACATTCATACAATGCAGATCAAGTGCAGGGTCAACAAACATTTCAAAGATTGTGGGATAGAATTTAGAATAACATAAAACAATCTAATTTGATCTCAGATGGCGAGATCTTAGCATTTTCCCATAATTAACTACATCATCTGCATATCAAAGCGACCAACAAATAAGGTTACATATACCAAAAGGTCAAAAACTGTCTTGACCAAATCAACTGATGTCCTTCACCATAGATTCTTGTCATCATGAGTCCACAATACTTTTTTGAAGCACTATTATCTTGAAAACCATGTAGTAACAATACACTGAATACCAAGGAACCATGTCCAGAAAATCTGGTGACATTTGTGTCTTCTGGTACTCCAAATTTGACAGTGATTCAGGGTGTGTCAAATCCCAACTGTAAATTGTCAAATTCCAAGTTAACTAGGGATGTTTTTTAGTGTATAATATAAGCACATATTGAAAGAGAAGGAAAATGAGGGATGTTTTTTACTTGCACAACTTAAGATACATGTTATGATATATAGATGAAGGATGATGGATACATCTCACATGAAAAAGCATAATACACCAAACCTATATGCACACTTCAGAACGAATGCACATGTAAACATATGAGCATACACAAAGGCACTTAGATATAACCAATGTATGTATTTAGGACATAGACAGACCTGCATAAATTAATGTATGTTGTACATTCATATGTATTTAAAAATCTACAACACAATGTCATGACCATGTTAAGACATACCTAGTCGATTGTTCCACCACATAATTTGCAATGTATAGTCCTATAAATGTTTCCCAAAGAGAATAAATTGGTGATATAGTGTCAAAAGGCTCGACGCATGCTTCATGGAAAACTAACTGTAACAAGAAATGAAAAAATTTCATTTAATAACCCAACTGATTATGTGAAGCAATTCAAATTAAAATTAAAATAATTGCATCCCATCATTTTTGAGAACTTAGGATTTAGCTAAACTTTAAAGTCAAAATTCAGGTCAACTACTATACAAAGTTGTATACAAGGGGATAGATTCTAGAAACAAGGAACAAAGAAAAATTATAAGTGATAAAAACATACCTCACCATAGATAACCCACTTGGAAAATATAGGATAATCGCTTGCAGACCCAACAGGAGAAAACCAAGTAGAGAAAACTCGCTCTATCATCTCATGCATATGAGTCAACCCGAAGTACCAGGTAGAATCATCTGGTTTACTCAATGAATCTACAACTAAATGACCAGAATGTCACCTTCCAAACCACTTACTTCTCAAGGAAGCTCGATTTCCACAATGGCTGTAGAAACCACAACAGGCTATACTTAAAACCTACAGAATTGACAACAAAATAGTCAATTTTTGAGCTCAAAACTGCTATTTTTATAGTATTAAACATGTGATGTTTCAATAATTCAAGAATTTATTACAGTGTTGTTTTGTAAAATGGTAATAATTTCTAGTCGTTTTCCTGCTACATGAGCAACAATGCCCATGTACCATAGACAAATAAATGTAATATGGAAAACCACAAGAGCTAACGCTGATGACAAGAATAATGTTAAAAATAAAGATAAATTCAACTTTATATCGATTCCGATTGCCTAGAGAGTCGAAAGATGATACACTGCAGAAATTAAAATCCATATCACATACCTATAGGAAGGTTAACCCATTTTCTTAAGATTTCTCTGAAAACAAACATGAAAGAAACATCATATCACTACTACAGGAGATCTCACATTTATAAACGGATATTAGAAGAAAATATTAAACGAAAGTGATCTGTGGACAAATAGGAACAAATACGATACCACCGACTGATGTTGGAATATCTTGGTTGAATGCCTTTCCCAATGAAAGGATCGGGGAAAAAATCTCCGACAGCTCGCCTCATTGTAGTAAACATTACCCTTTCAAGCTGTAGATCTGAATTACCCTGATATATCCTAGTAGGATCGATCCCATGTTCTTCACAGACCACTTCACAAAACTTGGAGCCGATCTGGTTTCCACATTGGCCCACCTAAATGTGAGGGATCTCTCGCATTTTTTCTATCTACCCAACTCAGATTTGGATCATATCTGAACTAACCCTCTTTTTCTTCTTAATACATCAATAATTGTTGCAGAAGACCGCTAAGTGATTAAGGTAATAGAAGCATCATTAGGTTGCTTCCTATTTGAATAGATCTGCATGTAACTCCTCTACGATGCAATTAACGAATCTAAAGATCACTTATTGTGTTTTTGATGCAGGACATATGGCTTCAGGTCAGCATTCCAGACTTCAGAACCTACACGAAAACTCAATGAAACCCATAGAAACCAAACCAAAAGAACAACAAAACCCCAGTATCAATGATGGCTCAGAAACCCTTTTGCAACTTCTGCCTATTTGAAAACCTTTGGCCACATAGCTAATAGATAGAGTGACTTTGTTTTAACCCTAAACTGCCCCTCTAAACAAGATTTTTCGCATCCTCCCTCCTTCCCTGGACAAACCATGCAATTGGAGGGAAATGAACGAGGGAGATTAAAACTTTTGATATTTGAAATTTTCTGAAATTTTGAAATGAAATACGTGTGTTTTTTAAGGCCACTCAAATTCCATTAAATAAAATGTGTGAGACTTCTATAATTAAATAAAATGTGTGAGACTTTTCTTGGGGTTAATAATGGGTTTGGGTAAATAAGTGGTATTGTTGATTATAAATAATTATTAATGAGATTAGATCTAAGACATTTATTTAAATTATTAACTATATAAAATTGTTGAATTTTTATTTCATAAACTAGCGATTTTGGTTAATTTTTTAATCTAATTATGTGATATTAAAGATGAATTATGGTAACTTAAAAATAAGTTTTATGTGGTTAAAATGGAAGTAGTAATGTTATGGTATGAATTATTATTTTCAATGAAATTTTTCGTTTTGTAAGGATAACTCATCTATGGACATTTCCATGATTTTTAAGATGGAGTCAATATAGGAAAGGTGATACTTAAAGGGCTCCCACATGATTTAGAAATTTTATATCTATTGCTTTATAAACATTGGAGGTGGAAAAATATCCTAAGCTCTAGAGCTAAGCTTGTTCCAACTTAGCTCTATCTTGAACAACAAATTGTTGTTGACGTCAAGGATATGATAGAAATTTGGTGGGTTGTAGGGTGGTCTTGTCATGAAATAAATGTAATGTAGTTACTAGGTACGCAGGGGGAACCATTTTGGCGGAACTTGGCCATAAATAGGACATCTATCCATGCATAGTTTTTTGAGAACAAATACACCTACTGGATTATCATTGTACGGGAATCACTTTAGGATCTAGGATACTGTTCACACACTAACTAAAGGGATATTAGTGAAACCCACAAAAGTATTATAGGTGATTTTATATAAATAGGTGTTCTTGTGTTCTCATTGGTTAGTTATGGGCAAATGAAAATAAAGTAAGAGAAGTTATAGGTGCTTTTATAGAAATAAGTGTTCTTGTGCTCTCATTGGTTAGGTATGGGAAAATGACAATAAAGTAAGAGAAGGATTTGAATACTGGAAAATTAGAGGAATGATTCCACACAAAACCAAGCAGGGTGCTACAACACTTCATAGGCTAAGGGCTTTTGAAGGGGTTCCCCCACCATATGACCGGAAGAAGAGAATGGTCATTCCAGATGCTCTAAAAGTGTTGAGGCTTCAGCCGGGTCACAAGTATTGTTTGCTAGGAAGGATTTCCAAACCAGTTGGTTGGCATCACTATGACACTATTGGTTATTTAGAAGGAATCTGAATACACCACTATTAATATCAAGGTAATCGTCCCCTAGGATATCAAGGGCTACTAGTTGTAGTTTTCGTCTAAACATCAACATACCACAACCATGCTTACAACCAGGATATGTTCTTTGAGGAGGAGAAATCTCATCGAGATCAACATCAAGAATCCATTGAAAAAAAAAATGTACAACTTGTGGTGATTCCAAATGAGAAAAAATGAATAGCTACAATAGATGTCAAATGTGGAAATTATGGAGGAAAAAGATGAAATTCATCTTCCTTTTGCATTTGAGCGAGAGAAAAATCAATCATTAATGAAAATTCAAAATTTTCAAGCTGAGCAAGATCAACCAAA